>CM037879.1:26741374-27253874 GCA_021292165.1 Shinisaurus crocodilurus | reverse complement strand
TCCTAGCACGGCAGACTTGCCAGGGTCACCAGTCAGTAACAACTTTATGGGCTGTCTCAAAGAGGTAAATAATCTTACACACCATAAATGCCATCCCATCATGGAATTCTGGAGATCGGTGAAGACCAGGGCCTCATAATCTCAGCATGCCTTTACATATCTTTCTACAACCCCACCCCCAAGATTTCAATACCCAGTTCCTTCAATCTATACCTATAGAAGATATTATCTGAAATGTAAAATCCCATGGAACAAGATGGTCATTTGCACCTGCCTATTGCAAGGTACTGCCTTCTTCTGCCCATCTCTAAAAATTTCATGACTAATATACTGTATGAGTGATTGTTCTCTGTAGTGAAAATGCCTCTCAAAAACATACTCTGCTGCATTTAACAATACAATGTAAATATAAAGGTGCATTATTCTTGTTGTTTTACATAGGATCTCTGTGAGCTTTGATACTGCGAAAGGATATGAATGGATTGAAAATGCTCATATAACAAGTTGTGGGAGGCCTCATTTCCCCCCCAATGGGTATTAATTAAAAGAAAAATACATCCATGGAGATTTAAAAAAAAAAGTATGTTAGGATGAGAGGTTCTAGCCTAGCTCTCTCCCTGGTGTGCTGATTTTCTATGTGTAAGGAATATTTTTTGATGAAATAGCATGTCATCATTTGAGCCCCCACCTGTAGACAGAAGTGGTGCAGCACAGACATGGACGTGAATGTCATGGTGCAAAGGAAATTTTGGTCAATGTTTAAACTAAGTTACACTGATACATGGGCTCCATCTAAAGTCATGCAAACAGACTTCGACAGGTGCAATGAACCCATCATGTCCTCTCCTTCCCCTGCAGCCCCCTCCATACACCCCCAGAATCTGCTCAAGGGGCTCCCCTAACCCTCCAGAGCAGATTGGGGAGGCACAGGCAGTGCCGGAGGAGGGGGAATCCACTCCGCTAGTGGATGTCATTCTGTGAGTGGACAGACAGCATTGGATTATACCCAACGATGCCACACTAGTATAGTCACAATACAGGTGTGCCATTTTTGGAAGGATTCTAGGACTGGAGATTAACTTACTATCACAGAAGTTTGGTGTCCGGGTTCAGTGAGTCCTTGTCAATGTAAGAGTTGTAATGTATATACAGAGTTGTCCCACTGATGTGGGTTTCCTGTCTGCCCATAGATAGCTCCTTGCATATATGCAACGTTCACATGGAACTTCCCTATAAGGAAGTGAATAGGAAAGTCTTCATATGTACACACCAGATCAAGTCTTGGGGATGCTTCCCGCATTAGATATCAGTCGTGTGGGAGTGTTTCTCACATTGCTCGCATTTCTGAAAATGCATGGGGAAGCTGAGTGTAAGCAATTTGACTGGGGAAATATGACCACTGTAATGCTTAATCAGTGTACGGAAATACCACAAGATGTCATGCCAAGATTAGACTTTTTTTTAAAGGATAAGATATATAGAACCTCAGTGTATAAACCTCTAAATTTCATATGCTGGAGACAAACAAGAAGGGAAGGCTGTGACTATCATGTTCGTTCTGTGAGCTTCTCAGAGGTTTTGGGTTGCCCACACCTGAAAACAAAATGGTGGATTAGATAGATCCCTTTGTTTGATCCAGTAAGACAACTCTTAATGTGGGACCAAATTGGCAGTATCCATTTTTTATCTATAACCTAGATAGATTATTCATCCTTCCTATATTATATTTTCTAAGACAAGAATGAATTATAGGCATACTCCCATATTCAATAATGTGCCAAGGAAGGCAGACATGTGACCATGTCTGCAGAAATTCATTGATTCTGACAGCATCTGTAGCAGCTGAAATGTTGTTTTGTATTTTGTCTTCAGCCAATTGCACTTGTTAAAACCTGATCTTCAGTTCAAAGAAAATCATTTTTCCTAGTTGTTTAGATCTTTCCCCCAAGTCCTATGGAAAAGTATTACATTTCTACAGTTGTTAAATTCTGACAGATGATTGGGATAATGATCAAAAATATAAACAATTCAATGACAAATAGTTTAGGAAAACACAGTCTCTGGACTGGAGTTGAGTGGGGGGGAACACATCTTGGGGAACATATATCCAAATCATTTGAGATGTCTATTAAATGAAAGTGGTTCTTTAGATGTTTGTCATGAAAAAATACAATAACTAAAATCGGCTTTAATGATACAAAAAAAAAGTTGTGAATAAAATCTCATTTTCCTATAAAAGAGAAAATGGATAGAGTACTAGAAGCTAGAACTGGGTTTTCATTTATTCTTTTTTGTGGTCTTGAGTACTTCCCTACCTCTAAACATCAATTCACATCTGTGAAATGGGAGTAATAATGGCCTACCTCACAGGGTTTCTGTGAAAGTGAATACAAAAAAATAAATAAAATGCTTTGCAAATTAACTGCAATATCAATAAATCATAAAAGTAGCTTTTTAAAAACTAAATATACCTTCCTTAAATCCTCACTAGCCAATTAAGTAGAAATATTTAGATTTATACTGATTAATCCCTGAGCTTAACCCCTGAAGTATGTCAGCTTTTAGTTGGCTTTGAATCTGTATTAAATTAATTTTAATTAGGACTCTGAATTATAGATGGGCACTTATTGAAAATAACATTTGATCAGGATTGAGCTATAACACACCTACGGAAATTATGACCCACCAAGTCAAATGCATCCCACCAGCTGGCTTTCTCGCTGATTGAACCTCCTTGCTTTTGCAGTCCCTTGAGGCAAGCAGCAAAAAAGAAAGAAAGAAAGAAAGAAAGTTGATCAAGCCCCTGATGAGCTGCCATGCTTTACTGGTGGCTCATGTTTGGCTTGAGGACTCACAAGTTGCTAGGCAAACCATTACTGTGTTTTAAGACATTGGTTAGATCTTACCTACAAAATCCCTTGATGAGTATTTCTGCTGCATTGCCAACACCTTGTTAAGCAACAAGGTGGAATGAATATAATAATTAAGTAGAGATTCCGCTCTGTCTTACTTTCACATCTGTTCACTCATAGGTCCATTCCACCTGTTTCCGTGTCAGTCTGTTTTTTATTTATTTATTTTTAAAAATGGCATAGAAGTTTGCATTTAATACATGCAACAGTATTCAAAGCTGCCACAGCACTAGCACTAATGACACACTAGCATAATAAACCAATCTAGTGGAATGTCATTAGCGCCTACTAAGCAAAGGGGAAAGGTTGTAATTTGCCACCAACATTTTTTAATGCTTTTTTCCCTTTGTTTAGAAAGTGCTAATGATGTTGCACTAGCATTGGTTTATGCTCCTGCAACATCCTTAAAGCTAGTACTCTGACACCATTGGATATTATTTTTGTATGTTATTATTTTTGAAATATGTTCCTCTTAAAATACACATTTCTAAACACATTTCCCCCTTCAAAACACACATTTCAAAAGACATTTTATATGTTGTTGCTGTTGCTCTTGTTTGGGAGCTGAGAACTGCATCAGACCATTCAGGAAAAGCAAAGGTTGGCAGATAATTAAGTTCAGATCTGCACATTAGCCTGGGAAGTGAAGACCAGATCAGTTTTTATTGGAGTTCATGAACGCTTGAATTCCTTTAGCATCCCTAATAATAAGTAAAAAGGATTTGGAGAGACTGTGTATAGTATAGGATTTGCACAGCATCAAAGAATGTAATGGAGAAGAAAAGAAGCGATCTTGGTACTCATCCCTCTCCCCACCAGTATTTTGAATCTACAATTTTCTTTTCTAATACTGCATTCTTTTGGGGAGGACTGTATGCATCTTTCAATGAGCCACCTGGGAAAGAGGCAGAAAAGAACACAATTATACAATTAGGGATATCATAAAGAAATGAAACATCATACTTCTCTTCCTAGACCCTTATCGCTCACAGGCTTTTAATAGATTTATGAACCCCATCATCTTTTTCAATGAGAACGCAGAAGATGTATGCGTTCTTGTTGAGGTTAATTTCATCTCCTCATTAATTCAATCCCACACAAATAACAAAACAGAAAAGATTATACAGGTGGGACAGAGTGAATTCTCAAGACAGGGCAGGGTCAACATGAAAGGTAAATGAATGTATAAGTTCACTAGGTCATTGGTCATTGGCCAGGAAACACAAGTTCATCTACCAATGCACCATGTCAGTTTTCTTTGTTTACCTGTTGAAGAGAAGGTGGCAGGTGCAAGCATAGAGAGAGGAGAAAGCAAAAAAGAAAAAGAAGAAGAGTAAAATGAAGCCAAACAAAGGGAGTGACAAGTAAAAATACAGCCATTTGGTAGGAAGGATTAAAGTGGGTTCCATGCTGCAAATTTATGCTAACTGTAGATCCCCAACATGAAAAGTTTGAAGGGTATTATTTGAGTTTACAGACCAGCTCATTAGGGGACACACCAACTATCCTGGAACCGTTTTTCCTCTTAGGTGTCATATCCATGGCAATTTTCTGAAAGTTGTTAAAAGAGTGGTGGTACTCCACCCATGTCGTTAGCTGCTTCCCAAAGCATATATATGACCCCATGTGAGTTACCGGTAGTCATAACAAATATGGCATTTATTCCACAGATGGTAAGGCAACAGCTCCATAAACACAGTCAGATATCACTAATGTTACTCTAGCATTAATTCCTAAAAGGAAGAGTGTCTCAGTGCTTTCTTCAATAATACAACTTTTCCTACTGCTATTCCTGGAGAGTATTCCCAGAATGACCACTCCAGATTCCTACTTGGCTTACTGGGGTAGACTTTGCTAGGAAACTGCACAAAT
Organism: Shinisaurus crocodilurus; assembly: GCA_021292165.1. Classification (NCBI taxonomy): domain Eukaryota; kingdom Metazoa; phylum Chordata; class Lepidosauria; order Squamata; family Shinisauridae; genus Shinisaurus; species Shinisaurus crocodilurus. The sequence goes on along the minus strand of CM037879.1, from coordinate 27,249,090 downwards.
TTATTTCATTCCCAAACATTTCATGAGGAAGACCCACAACCATTAGGTACCGCTTTTAGAGACCCATTTCTTAGGACACATCCACTAAGCAGACTCATAGCAAGGAGGAGCTGCCAATACATTTCGTGTTGAGGCCTATGTCCCCAGCAGATGGCATGACCTTAGGAAGGTGCAGAGAATTCCTCAAGATTAGGATCAATTGTCTACTGTAGCTAGAGCAAAATCCCATCCTTTAACCACCCCCTTTTGCTTTCCAATAGTGCCTCCTGGGTAGTCATTGGAAGGGCAAACAGTGAGAGTGACTGTGGAACATAAACACCTAACCTCAGATACTATCATTAAAGTAGCTTTTGGCAAGATGAAACTTGTAGAACTGAAGCCCAACTGAAATTATTTTCATCTTCATTCCCTTTCCATCAATTTACCAGCAATGCTAGGATGAAAGATTTCCTTTCATGAATATTTGTCCTGAACCTGACTAACAACTCCTAACTAACAACTCACTCCTTCTTTGTAACTCATCCAGTCTAGCAATGTTTAAAGGGGATGGAGGATCTATAATGTTGTTGTTATTTACTTACTTAGCCTAGTTTCTTATGTTATCTACAATATAATTTCAAAAATCCACTCCCCAGGAGCTTGTATTCAATAGGAGGTCTTTAAAAATCCATAGAAAGATTAGCTTTCTTTATTTCTATCAGATATTTTCCCATCATTGAGTAAATAAATGTTTATCTTCTAAATGTAATCTTCTAGACCAGTGTTGCCCAATCTGGGGTCCTCCAGCTCTGTTGGCTGGGGAATTCTGGGAGTTGTGGTCCAACAGAGCTGGAGGACTCCAGGTTGGGCAACACTGTTATAGACTGTGGTTATTTCTCTCCCACTCACCCCATCTTTGCTTTAAGGTAATGCTGAGCTTAGTTTCCTTTCATGCCAGAAATTGTGACTGAATTTCCTTCTGCAACAGCATTCTCTTCTGTCAGTTCTTTTGAACAGTTCTGAATGCTCAGGCCTGCCTCAGTTTTCTTCTCTCCCTGTCCAAATGAAAATACATCATTTTATCTTGTGAACAAGGGTTACATCATTAATATGACCAGTGAGGCAATTTTCCATTAGCATCTCATCCTAAATGACAGATAATCATCCATGATGGTTTCTTGTAAAAGCCACATAAGAAAAAGAAAGAAACCTGTGTGTGTGTATGTATGAGAGAGAGGCAGAGACAGAAATCCGGAGGAAAAACCACCACTTTGAGACATAGCAACTTTATTTCACAACTTGAATTCTCTCTTCCAGTCACTAGCAATTTAAATTTTTAAAGATCACTTGTCTGCTGTGTTTACATCTGAGAAAGTCAGGGATACATTATTCATTTTTCGCCTAGCTGGGCTCACTCTGCAGTATGTGATGATTAAAGATTTAGTACTGTGGATGTGTATATACCAGGGAGTTCCTTCCTTCCACCTAATGTTGCTTGTAGTGACTCATCAGAAGGTCAAAAAAACCTTCCCTCTCTACCTCACTGCCACAGCCTGGCAGTGGAAATCTCTGCAGGGATGGGGAGCTCTCCCACTGAAGAATATTGGCAATATTAATTGTGTTATTCTGAAAAATCTGCTATATAGCAGGGGTGCAGCAGGTTTATAGAGAAGTCCCACTCTTAAAAAAAAATAAATCACCAATCAAAACTGTTTGAACTTTGCTCATTATTGTTCAGATCACTTGCTTGAGAAGTTACCAAGTGCTATGGGGCTTAAACCAAGAACCCTGAAGATCACAGACTGGCTGCTTGCTCCCTGTATCCTGGAGCTGCTGATCAGAGGAAAAAGATTATTTTATTTATTTATTTATTTATTTATACCCCACCTTTTTTCCTGCAAGGAACCCAAGGTGGCTTACATAATCCTCTTCCTCCTCCCCTCCATTTTATCCTCACAACAACCCTATGAGGTAGGTTAGGTTGACTGGCCCAAAGTCACCCAGTGAGCTTCATGGCCGAGCGGGGACTAGAACCCGGATCTCCCGAGTCCCAGTCCGACACTCTCACCACTACGCCACACTGGCTCTCACAAAGAGAGATTACAAAGAGTTCTAGCTAGGACATTCATACCACCGACCAGAATCCTCCTCTGTTCTGATGAGTCAGGTGACAGTGCAGGGCCAATCGGGTGTCACTGCTTTTTATAAACCCACTGCCTCTCAACCAGACAATCTGTTTTTGAGGGAAAGCACCAGTTTCTCCCTCTAAGCCTGAGACTACTGGCCTTCTCAGAATACCTGACTTCATCCTTTGGTCTGATCCTTCTTGTTTAGAGCTAAGGCCGCGGAAGCTCCCCTTGGTTCACTCTTCCCCATTAACAGGGCAGAGAGTGTTCCAGGCAAACATGTGTAAAAGCTCAACGGATTAGGAACATTTGAAGTGCCCAAGTGCATTTTGTCCTGCCTCTTTTTTCCTGCTAGCTCCACCCCTCAGCCAAGCCTGAACAACCTTAGCAACACACTATGCCAAAGCTGTCAATGGCCCTTTACCCCTTCCAGCTGAGAAAGAAGAGGCCCAGGAAGGAAACAGGAGACTTTCCCCATTTAAAAATAAATGTCATCTGCACCAATTGCCATTAGAAATCATGCACCAACACTACTAACTTGTATGTTTAAAAGTCAGGGCTCCTAATTATCCATGTAAGGGGTGGAAGGGATGACTTCTCCTTCCTCACACAGCTTCTCACTTTTGCTTGATTCCTTTGGAGCTATTTCGACAATGCACACATCTACTGCTAGGGATGGAGGAGAATATTGTTTCAGTTCAGTTTTGATCAGAATATATCAAAATTTTCAAAGTTATCCATAACTGATACAAAAGGAACTTTAGATTAAAAAAAAAAAATCAACTGTGGGAGAAACCCAAACTGTCAAATTTGTCCATCCAGGCCCAGGACTGTGAGAGCTTAGTTCTTAGAAGTATGGGTTCGAATCTCTGTGTAATCAAACATGTTAGTGCTTAATTAGGGTTGCCAGTCACTTCTATTTTTCTGTCAGGCTCCTCATCTTTAACAGGCAGGTACATCATGGTCCTCTCCATGCTGGGAATCGCTGTGCCTGTTGAATTGGACCAGTGCAGATGAGTGAAGATTTTTGTTTCAGTTTCTGAGAAGCATCTACCAAACATTTGCAAAGTTCTTCATATACGGGAGAGAAAGAGCTCGAGACTTTGGAAATTCAAACATGGGAAAAAGCAAAACTGACAGATTCATTTCCTTTTCTGACTACTTCGTGTAGGCATCAGGTTTAGCACCTCTGCAGACATGCTTCAGGAAGACCTGGGAACTGACTGTGAGATCTCCCGACTCAAGGGAGATCTTGATCTCAAGGGAGCAGGAGCAGGAGACAGGGGAGAATAACTGTGATAGAGAGGGGGGCAGCCATCTACCAGAGGGCGCTTAAAGAGGTCCCTCTGAATCCATGGGAAAGCAGGCTCCTAGGGAGGAGGAGGAGGAGGAGGAGGAGGAGGAGGAGGAGGAGGAGGAGGAGGAGGAGGAGGAGGAGGAGGAGGAGAGATTCAAGGGTTAGGTATCAGATGAAAAAGGAGGCACAATGCAGTGCAATCCAATGATCACAGAGACAGTGGCAGTCAGAGAGGCCACCCCATGGAAAGACCCACCTTGAAGGTGTGGTGTAGTAGTCCACTGGGCTTGAACTGGGAGGGGTAAACTTTCATGCCACTGTAATTTAGGATTACAGTGGCATGAAAGTTTACCCCTGATATTGTACTCTGTAAAGTCTGCTTGAATCTTTTGCTTCTATTGACTGCAAGATCTGCTCTGCAGCCTGAAGCAATGCTGGCTTGTCTGTAACTTCTACATAATAAAAGCTACTTGCTTGAAAATTACAAGTTACTGCTGTGGCGGATTATCGAGTAAGAAAAATTATTGTTACCTGTATTTGCTGTAGAAGAAAAATCGGAGGTCTATTTTGTTTTGTTAATTGTTATATGTTTGATATTATGTGTTTGTTTTATATAGAAATAAAAAAAAATTGGACAACAAGTTACTGCTGTGGCCTGTCTGCAGAGGGAGGTGGAGGTGACTTCCAACAGTTTGCAGCAATGTTGTCTGGATTGGATGCCTAGGGGAACGGGGCCAGTAGACGGACAGTTGTGCCTTTGTTCTCAATATTATTTGGCCTATTCCAATTCTGACAGTGAATCTGTGGCAATTGTGTGCCTTATATTGGCAAATTATGTGGGACAGTTAAGAGACAAGACAAGGAGGAAGACTTTGCCCCTTCAGCTCATTTTGTTTCATGAATGAAGGGAGTTCTACAGATTGTATGTGGAGTCTGCATTGGTGGCTCACTTTTGTCAGGGGCACTGTCACAAACTTGCAATGGTGGGGAAAGTTTCAAGTATTAGGGGGCAAGCTTTAGACAATCACATTAAAACACACACACCCCAAAACAGAACAGAATGTGTGCCTTTACCCTATACCCTTGGCCTGTTCAGTCATTTAGAACACAACCCAATTCAACTCTAGCTCACTCATCTAAAAGCTACTTACTCATGGCTAGTCGTGCCAGAATGTCGATGGGGATGTGCATTTGAGTTCACATCTCACTTAAAGGCAGCACAGTGCAGGGAGCTGGGCATCCACACTCAGATATGCAGACAATGTTCATCAGAACTACGTGGATGGTTCCTTCCTGATCCAGCCGGTGATATGTGTGAGGGAGCCTCCTAAGCTGAATCACCTTCGTTCATGTGTGCAGAACCTCTTTCAGCCTGAGGGCAGAAGTCCATTCTGGAGAAGTAGCGTAGCGTAGCTGGGGCATGCTGGGAGTTGTAGACCAAAAACATCTGGGGACCCAAGGTTGCAGAACACTGTGCTAGTAGCTAATCTTAGGAGAGACATTTTAATTTTTAGAATAGGGAAAAACTGCACAAAAGCTGGGAAACTACCGAACGATTGGTGGTGGTTGGGGCAGATTGGGGGAAGGGGTGGGGCTAAGGGAAGGGGCATTTCCTTATGGGGGACCTCAGCGGCCTGGATTGGGACCCAGGATGGCTGGATTTGACCCCTGGCCATGAGCTTCTGCACCCCTGTCTTAGGTGGATCACAACATCAGTGTGTAGAAGCAGCAATCAGGCAGAGAAAGAGTTGCTCCTTACAACCATCAGGCTGGAAACCCAGGAGGAGTGTGTGTCACTTGCCCACTCCCCCGTAGCATATTTGTCTTTTGTTTCTGGATGGCAGCGGGGATGCCCCTGGCTGAAAGCGGCTGATCGTTATTTCCCAAATGACAAAATGAAAATCTTGCAGTAGCTGCAATTACAGCAGTACTTAAGGTTATAAACAATGATATACATATAAGAACACCATGTTTTCATTTTTCTTTTCACCTCTCCCCCAACTCCCTTTCGGGCTTCTTATACTTTCTTCATTTTCTTTTTACATTCTAAGAACAGGCAAATTAATGCATGCGCATAAACTACAATTGTAAATGGTTTAATACAGGGCTCTCCAACCTTGGGTCCCCAGATGTTGCTGGACTACAGCTCCCAGAATCCCTTGCCATTAGCCATGCTGGCTGGGTATGCTGGGAGCTGTAGGCCAGCAACATCTGGGGACCCAAGTTTGGAGAGCCCTGGTTTAATACATAGCATTGAAAACACAGCACTTTACACATATCAGTGTTAAGGGGCAGGCCGCCACGGGCGTGACGTAGCTCAGTGGTAGCGCATCTGTTTTGCGTGCAGAAGGTCCCCGGTTCGATCCCCGGCATCTCCAGGTAGGGCTGGAAAATATTCCTGCCTAAAACCCTGGAGAGCCGCTGCCAGTCAGTGTCGACAATACTGGGCAAGATGGACCCATGGACTGACACAGTATAAGGCAGCTTCCTATGTTCCTGAGAAATTTGTTTCAGTTTGGTTTTGATCAGGATTTACGCAGTTCACTCCTTCCAGATCAAACATGGACTCGGACTCAATCTGTAGTCAAAGTCCATACATTTCCAAGCTTGCAGTGTGATTCACAGACCAAAAAAATATTGTGTTTGACAGCATGCACGCATTTGAAAAAAAATGCATGCAAATATACTTTAACCAATGGGAGAATGGGTGGATTTCAAAGGTGCACACTATTGATGTGTACATTTGGAAAAATATGCATTAAAATGTGCATGGATTTTCATGCAAAAAGAAGAAACAAAAAAAAACACAAAAATAAATCTCAGAATCTGATATGGAACCGAGTCAGAACGAGCTGTGAGATGGAATTTTGAGAACTTTGGCCAACTCAGGTTTTGCTGATTTGCACATCCATAGCTAGTGATGGGTGAACCTACCCCGAGTGAGTATTTACTCGCAAAATGAAGAACTCACCCGTGCAGGCTCAGATGAGAGTTCTCCCTCAAAGCGAATGCTCGTTCCATGTAAATGCGCTTTTGCACATGCATGATATCCAAGTGCATCTTGGGAGCTGTAGTTTGGAATTGCGTAGTGCCTCCTCGAAGCCAGAGTTATGGTGGTAGCAGCAGCGACAATGAGAAAAGCTGCTAAGGGGAAGGTAGAATGACTAAAAATTTAGGTGGGACACTGCCAAGTCCTCCTCCTTATTTATTTATTTATTTATTTATTTATTATATTTATACCCCGCCTTTTTTCCTGCAAGGAACCCTTCTTGTGGAACCAGAGTGACAGCTCTATCCTGCACTAACTGAAGTTTCCGGACCATCTTCAGAAGTAGCCCCATGTACAATGCATTGCAATCATCCAGGCTGGAAGTTACCAGTGTATACATAACTGTAGCCAGGCTATCTATGACCAAGTAGGGTTGTCTTTGTTATATCAGCTGAGGCACTTTGTGCCACTGAGGCCACTTGGGCATCAAGTGACAGAGATGGATTTAAAATCACCCACCAACTATGAACATGCTCCTTCTGGGGAAGTGCAACCCCATTTAGAACAGGTTGAGTGCCTCCGAACAGAACCAGTCTACCCAGAATTAACACTGTATTCAATAGGGCTTAATCCTTACCAAGTGGGCTTTGGGTGCAGCCTTAATTTGTTTTAATTTCTTATCATAATATTTTAAAGACTAAAATATTGCAAAGGCTATATCTGTCTCTCTCTCTCTCTCTCTCTCTCTCTGTATTAATTTCTATGCAATGTCCCCAGTGTGTTGTCACTCTGAGGCAGTGTGGGAAATTAAAATTGTGGCCATTTGGCTATACAGGGCTAAGTTTCAGGTTTTTTCATCATCATCTTCTTAATTTGCATGCCGCTTTCCCAGAAAATGTCCTCAAAGCAGCTCACACAGCACAACAGCAACACAAAACCAAGCATGCGTATTAATATATTAATTGCTATAGCATTCCAATAATGAACAATCCAAACAATTCATTTCACTTCTACTAACAGTATGACATTTTAAATTAATTACAACATAAGCAAATTCAACCATTAAAATGCAATATCATCAGTTGCTATTTATCAGTAAAGTGTAAGCCAGAGCCAAATGCACCAGATCTTCCCAATGCATTGAGGCATTAACAAACAACACAACCTTCAAACAGCTACCCCAAAAGTGCCAAGTTCAGGAAATAGCAACCAGATTTCTTACAACCTGCAGCAGCAGCTGATCTCTCCCATGCTGCACTCCGGTGCAGTTTTTAAGGCTTCAACAGAGACAAGAGTAGTGATGTTTCGTCTCTTCTCCTATGCTGTGGTTCTTCCTGCTGCTTCTAGAGGCCCTATGGTGGCTGCAGAGATATACCTAAGCACTCTGGAAACCAGGTGTTTCCAGTTTCCCCAGTAAGGCAGACCTAGGGCGGGCATTGACTTTGAGTCCTGCCAGGTCCCATATGGTGACACCAGGCCTGTCAGATGCATATGTCTTATTAGAAGAGGGTGAATGTTCTCAGCAATAACCTTTGCTACAAATTTCACTCAGCTCTGTCTTTTTTGTATATTCAACACAGCTACCTTTGCTTTTTTCATAGTAGAGAGAGCTGGAACATGAATAGCAAATCTAGAACCCTTGTTAGGGATGCTTGAGGAATTAAATCTTTGCAAGTACCTATGTCCTTCAACATTTATTTTTTTTTTGTGAAACTAGCAAAACCCTTTTCCCATTTTTAATATCTGACTTATGATACTCCCCCGCACCTCTGGATAATAGCATAGCATATCCTTGTCAACACCATAACTTAGCCTTATACAGGTAGTAGTGATGGGTCTGAAAATAGATTCAGGGCACAATCCTATGGCCTCCCGACCTTGTCTGGGGAGCCATAGGAAATGCCTTCCGAGGTCACAGCAGGGACTCCGCCCATGGGGCACCCCCCCCCCCGTGCTCCCAGCCAGCGCAATTCTTTCCGCACCTGCTGGGCTCCGAAGATGGAAGACCATTTTCAGAACCAGCATGGGGGGGGTGTTCCCAGGGGCGAGAAGGGGAGTAGTGAGGCTTCTGGATCCATGCCCTCTCTCCTCCCCACCCACTGTCCAACCCCAAAATGCCCATTCCCCCCTCCAAAGGTCACGACACTGACTTCAGGACAAGGAGCCACCATGGAGCTTTCCATGGGAGCTGGAAGATGCAGGGTGGGGGGAAGATCCATGATCAGATCTCGGAGGTCAGAGCTCTGTTTCCAGCCTTGGAAAGAGAGGTCTTCAGCATCCTTTGGCCCCTTGGACACTAGCTAGGGGCCACAGGAATGCTTTCTTAATTGTCTGATAATTCAACACTGCACTTTTTTGGTAGCAATATCTTTCTTTCTTTTTTCTTGTTGTTGTTTTCAAATAGGAGACAATGTTCAACAACAACTTCTAGAAAAATGACCAGTAGCAAGGCCTTTTTGGTAGTGGCACATCCTTTATGGGACACTTTTTAGGGTAGGGGTGGGGTGGAATTCATTTGGTTCACATTTTCATACATTCTGACTTAATTTTCATTTCCCAAACTAATACATGAATTGGAATGCAATTATGCATTGGTTTTCACACTTTTCTGAATTTTGCGATTTCTTTCTTTTTTTCCCTTTCTTTCTTTCTTTATTGCATTTCTAATCCACCCAATAACGAATGTTCTCTGGGCAGCTTATAGATGGGACAGATATTTAGTTCTCCAGTCAAAAAATGCATACATTAGGGGAAATTGCATACAAAAATATCTACATTAGGGGAAATTGCGTACAAAAAAGCATGTGTTATGGGAAGCCCTTGAATAAAATAAAACAAACAAATACATAATATACATATGTTAGGGGAAATTGTACAGAAAATGAATACATTTTTTTGTGCAGACTTAAGAAATACATGCACAAACTGTTGCAGAAATGGAATGGAATGAACTTCTGCTTTAAAAAAAAGATACATATTGTAGGGACTGGAACTGACTGATTTGTCTATCCTGAGTGCAGTCTGCAGGGATAACTTTTTTGGAGTTATCAGGAAGTCAAGATACAGTATTTCTATTCTGTCAGGCCATGATGTGCAAAATCTGGCCATATAGTTGCATGATGTGCTCTGCTTTTCTGTCCTGTGGTCTCAGATAGCTGCAGAAAATCCATGGCATGCATCAGATAGCCTTGCTTTAGAACTGCAGGTGTAAATCAGATGTGTATTCAAATGTGGATAGTTCTTCAGGTATGCATCCAACTGCCGGTGCTGATGGGCTGAGCATCCAGGTGCACAGCCAAATGTGCAATGCTGTCCTTTGCTTAACACCCCCCCCCCAACAACAACATACATTCAGATGCACATTCAGATGTGGATGGTGGATAGGGAGACGTTTTCCTCCCTCTCTCATCGTACTAGAACCCAACGGGGTCATCCCATGAAGCTGATTGGTGGGAGATTCAGGACAGATAAAAGGAAGTCCTTCACACAGCACATAGCTAAACTATGGAATTCACTTTCACATGATGTAGTGATGGCCACCGATTTGGATGGCTTTAAAATGGGATTGGACAAATTCATGGAGGAGAAGGCTATCAATGGCTACTAGTCCTGATGGCTCTATGCTACCTCTAGTATCAGAGGCAGTTATATGCCTATGTACTGTACACTAGTTGCTGGAAAACATGGGTGGGAAGGTGCTGTTGCACTCACATCTTGCTTATGGGTTTCCCACAGGTAGCTGGTTGACCTCTGTGTGATCACAATGCTGGACTAGATGGACCCTTAGTCTGATCCAGCACGGCTCTTCTTATGTCCTTATGCCCATTAAGGCCTTTTAAATGGCTGTGCATCTCAATGCATAGCCAAATACACCTGTGCATTTGCTTTCAGTGCAGTACACATTCAGATCCACATCTCATTCTTAAACAACTAGCTAGCTTGCACAGAAGTTTGCACATCCAGGCCTTGATCATCCCCCCCCCCCTTCTGATGGAAAGCATATCTGATAGAAACAGGCAGAAGGTGGTTTCAAGATAATTGTCAGCCACCGCAGAATTGCAATATCCACTTTGAGCCTTTCTACATGAGGTATTTATTGTGTGCTCATGATTCCTCACTCATGGTAGTTTGTGGGTGCTTTACATGGCGGCATCCTCCTCCTGGGCCTCTCCCATTCTTTGCAACTATTTCTGCTGCTTTTTTTAGATTGGGGAAAGTCTGGTATTATTTGGTGCTCCATGGTGGAGAACCTCTTGTGGTGCTGTACTCCATCCCCACAAAAGGTTCTCCACCATGGAGTACCATGGATAGCTCCTATAAAGCTCAAGCAAAAAGATGCAATGGATAAGGAGTCACACTGACACAGGAATCGCCAGCCTCCACTGTTTAATAGTCCCTATAAATTAAGGATGTTTATTCCCAGTTATAGTGTTTAAATGGTTACTTTATGCCCTCTCACTTGGATGGTAGGAATTATCAAAGAAGACTTTGCAGCAAAGATGGGCAAACTATGGCCCACCGGCCACATCTGGCCCATGAGAGCTTTTCAGCTGGCTCTTGAGTTGCCTGTCAGCTAACTGTGTGCCCCTGCCAGCTTAACCCCTTGACTTGTCCACTGCTGGGGTTGAAAACACCAATGGGGCATGGCTGTAGCAGTCCCTTTAATGTGCCACTAGCGGTCCAGCCTCTGCCAAAAAGCACGGTGATACATGGCCCTGCTGCCAGGGTGACGAGGAAGGATGTAATCTCCCCAGATGTCTCTCAAGAGCTGGATTCTTCTTGTGAGTGTGCAATGCTTGCAGCACATTATTATTATTATTATTATTATTATTGTCATCGTTGTTGTTGTTGTTATTATTATTATTATTAAACAACCCGCCTTTTCCCCAATATTGGGACTCAATATTTATGAGCCCACCATAACATTTCAATACCTAGATGAGGACCTCAAGCTGAAACTCTTCCCCATCCCTGTTTAACAGCGACAGTTTCCTTTCATTTGTGTATTTGTTTGATAAAAACGGCTTTTCCCCAAGGATTTCAGGTATCCCCCTCCCATGTTCCCCAATTTTATCCTGGGAACACTGGAAACTTACAATACTTTTGTTTGTTTGTTAACTGCTTGTTTATTTACAATTGAACAAGCTGATGGCATATTTCAGGAGATCATCAGCAAGCACACAGGTGATGTAATTCCACAGCAAAATCAGTCTTAACTGAGCTCGGACTATAGGTGGTGGTGGAAAACCCTCCTGTTTTTCCACACTCCATCTTTCAATCACTCCTAAGCCAAAGGCATAGATATATTTTCTTCTAGATACCAGTCATGTGGGTACAGCTATCATCATCCCTGGGTACATATATTGTGAGAGACGGGGGGATTTGCTCCCAGTGTGGCTATCATATATGGTGGAGAGGCCTCAGCCTTCACTTGGGTATTCCACCGGTAAAGTCCACCACCTGTGGGGGAAATGATTCCACCTATATGGAGTTCCTTATTTTTAGCAATGTTTATATTTCAGGGCCTAAGAAACCTCCCTGCCTTTATAACTTGGAGTTCCACAAGTGGACCCTTTCCCACTCCCTCCAATTCTCTTAGAATATTTTAAAACTAGGGATTAGTGAAAATGCAATGTTTGAGCTCATTGAGGTTCCCTGAATGTATGATCGAAGCTCATTTCACTGCATTTGCATTCCTGAATGTGAGCAGCTTCCCCCCACTTTTTTTTTTTATTGGGAAAAATGTGCATTTTTTGATCAGCAAAATTGGAAAAAAAAGACATTTTTCCCACCCCAAAATGCACATCCTCCCCCCAATAGGATAAAGCACGAAAATGCAGATTTGGGGTGGTGGGGATTTGTGCAGATGCGCATTTGCAAAAGTGGGCACTTTCAAATGTCAATAGAAATTCAGGAAATTGCAAAAAAAAATATATCCTGAGAATTGCGTTCCTGCTCACATATTCTGGCTTGTAAACTGGACATGTTTACATGGTTTGCAAAAAGGAACAAAAAATTCTCATGCATTCATAATTAAAACCTCCTAGTAGTAGCTTTGTATAAGAGGCTTAGGCATGAGATGGGCACCAACGCTAGAGACAGTATGAAGTATTAAACTAAGAGGGTTATTAAGGGATATTTTGTACATAAAGGAATAGTTTCACACACACACATCCCATGCATCCCCAGCCAGCCATGCTCCATCCATTTGCATGCATGTGCAGACACACACACACACACACACACACACACCATCTATCCCGCATGCATGCATGCATGCTGACACACACACACACACACACACACACACACCTCCTTTCTCCTCGCTGCAAGCCCACTCAGCCTTTTTAGAGATCCTGCCCAAATGCCCCATAAACGCTTTCTCTTTCCCACTCTCTTTCTCACATAGTAGAAACTTCCGTCGATTCAGACGTATGAGCAGAGGCAAAATGCAGGTTTCCAAATTTGTTTGTTGGTTTGTTCATTTTAGGCTGTCTTTGTGGCACACAACCCTTCCCACCCCCTCACCCACCCTCCCACCACGGATTGCTCCTAGCTGGGTCCACCAGCTCCCACTGGCTTGCGGCTCACTTCCCTGCCCACCCCGCAGCTGGCTTACTACTACTGCCTTTCCTACTCCCCATTGTTCTTCCTAGCCCCTGCTGCGCTCTTTAATCAATGCCCACCCTGCCAGGCTTACCAGAAAGAAGTGACAAGAGTCCCTTTTTCTTCCACCCTACTTTTTCTTGGTGACTGGATGTGGTGCAGAGGAAAAGATTGGCCTACAGCTGCCCATCACCGTCATCTCCTAAGAATGTCATTGAGCCCCACATGTAGCCCAGAGGCATTAATGGGAAATGAAGCTGGCAGTGACTGGAGGCCCTCAGTTTGCTTTGAAGTGATTCCAGCCGCTGGTAAGAAAAGTTATTGTTTTAAAAAAAAAAATGGGAGGGCACCTCAGCAGGCACCAAGAGAGGTATCCAGGCATGGGGGCACACTGATATTCACGGGTACCATATTGCCTACACCTTCATTAAACCACAAAATCATAATTCACTAGGAGCACAACCCTAGCCATGTTTAGCCAGAACAAAGTTGGAGAACTCCCAGCATTCCTCAGCCAGCCATCCTCCTGGAGAATGCTGGAAGTTCCGGGACTTTGTTCTGTCTAAACATCCATAGGACTGTGCCCTAAGAGATACAGTTTAAAACAACAGAATATAAACATCAATCTAGCTAAACCCCTGTTAAATAAAACATAGTAAAAGAAATCAATACCCAGCAATCTAATCCAATAGAGATATCCTACAACATGGGCACAAGGCTCTGCACAGACTATCAGAGGATCAATCAATGTGCAGGTTGGGAGTAGAGTCAGTAGGTTTGATCCACGGTGTGGATTGTGCATGGAGCTCTGTAGGGGGTGTGTGGAAGCTCAGCAAACTCACGGGGCTCGACCCCCCTGAGAGCTCCACTCAACTTATCTTTTCCCAGCTCAGCTCACGTCCTTGCGAGCCGAGCTGGGGAAAGGAACTTCTGGTTTCCGGCGCTACATTTTTTAATGTAAAAAACAATGTGAACTATGTTAAAATGGGCGCAATTTGCGTAACTGGCGCTACGTTTTTTACATTAAAAACAGTGTAAAAATAAGTTAGAACAACCATGTATTTGCATAGTTTGCATACGCCACTCAAATCACGGTTGTTCTAATGTATTGTACACTGTAAAAAACGTAGCGCCGGTTATGCCAATCATGGCCATTTCAATGTGGTTTACACGCTGGTTTTTTACATAAAAAATGTAGTGCTGGGGACCCGGAAGTGCAATTAGTGCCTCAGCTGGTGCTCACCAGAGGCTCACCGAGCACCCCACGAGCCGAGCACTGGGCTCAGCACCCATCCCTAGCTACTCTGAGAGTAGTTGTACATTGTGGCTTCCTTGTTTCAGATTCCAGCTTCTCCAGGCACCAATTTAAGAAAACATGACCTTGGCTTCGCAAGCAAACCTGTTCTGAGAAACAAAGCAGAAGAAAGGGCAAATGATTTAATTCATGGTTCATCAAAGCATCCACGTTGCTTCCAGATAAGCCAGGTTCCACTGGGCCATATGAATTGGAAGGGCATGATTATCAATTATATTAGTCAATTATCCAATGTGATATATGACACAGGGTTGCCTGGTCTCTGAGGCTCAGACCCTCAGACTCAAAGGGCAGGGCCTTGGAGCCCAGGAGTGGTGTCTGTCAGCAGGCTACAGAGTACAGAGGTAATGCTTTGTTGTTGTGAAAAGCCAGGAGCATGATGCATTTTTGGAAAGAAAGACCTTAAGAAGGAGACTAGATGGAGGATGGGAAAGAGAGCCTTTTGAATGGAATCATGGGTGCTACTTTGTTTGGATGGGCTTTTAGCCCTATAGGCTTCATGGCCTTAAATTCCAAAGACCACAAGATTTTATGGAGCATGGTGGGCATGGGGGTTTTCACTGTGTGATTCATTATTATTTTTATTATTCTAATTCTCTTTTGTATGAGAGGTGTATTTCCCCCCTCTGGTTTCGGCAGGGGGCTTATCAACTCTGGAAGAGTTTGGGTCTTCTAGATGCCAGAGGGTAGGCTAATCAGTAAGCTGATAAATATCTCCTCAAAGCTAAAGAGATCTCTGACATGTGCCTTAAATTCAGACATCAAAGGACCATAGAGACGTTAATTTGGTCAGTGATACACAACTGTTGGTCTTTCTTCCTCTGAATGTAGCCCAAATCCTTGCTGGGTTGCCTGGGCAGATAGACAGAGGCCACGGGCAAGAAGAGAAGCAGAGGAAAGCAATCCAAACTGGCTAGAAGGGTGATGGTATGCTACAGTAGCCAAGCAGTTAAAGTAGGAGCCCTGGATTACCATGAACTTAAGCCAGCCAGCCTCTCTCATCTTCTGCACTATAGGGATAATAATACTGTCCGACCTATCTTACAAGGTTGTTGGAAGGATTGCTAAGAAAATGAATGTAAAGGGCTTTCAGCACCTAAAACATAAATAAAATGCTAACTATATTTATTACAATGATGAATTGTTCCCATGTTGAAGTGGTGATTGAGATGGAATGTGATGATTTGCAGCCATGGCCAATTGAGACCCAGTAGTTCCCAGGTGACAAAATTCTGAAGTATTTCAATGTCTTGCAGCAGATGTTATTTCACTCTTATTAGGCATGTGCAGTTTATGGGGGACTTCTCATAAGGGTGGGGATTTCGGAACTTAGCGAAGTTGTTCGTCAGGCCCACCCCACCCATGAAGCAGGGTGGGATGCCCGCATAAGGCAGCGGAGCAGGGCAAATTGTGCTGCCCTGTTCCCTGCCTCCACTAGGAGGGCCTGCCACTGCAGCCTCCCGAGGGTGCTCTGGAGAGCCGTGGTGGTGGCCACTCTCCCACCATGGCATTTGCCGCAGGGAGAGAGCAGTCAACGGGGCCCTCCAGAGCATCTGCCAGCCCTCTCCTTCCCACATCATGTGTGGCAGGAAGAAATGGCTATGGAGCAATCATGAGAGTTTGCCCGAGCTTGTGAACCTATATGAGGTCTTGAGAGACTCACACATGAACTCTTGTGAAAGCCCCGTGACCACTTCTTCTGGACTGGATTTGGAAGACTGGAATTAAGGTAGTAAAAGTCCAAGGTTTTTTAGCATGTATTATGCCAGGGCTGGGCAACTTTGGAGGGTCAGGGGCTCAATTAGCCACTAGGCAATGTTCAAATTGTTGTTGTTATTGTTGATATGCAAAGCCTTAAACAACTTGGGACCAGGATAGCTAGTTGACTGCTTTCCCCTATATACACTGAATCAACACCTGAGATCTTCTAAGGAGGTCTTAATTGGTCATTCCATGGCCAACAGTGCAGTGTGCCATCATATAGAAACATAAGTGGTCTTCTCAGTAGTGGCACCCACCCTCTGGAACACTCGCCCTTGTGTGGTTTGAGAGGCAGAAACTGTGGTGAGCTTCAAACACCTCTTGAAAATGCATTTGTTCACTCAGGCTTGCCTTGACTTGTAATCAGCCATGACACTAGTCTGGTTACTGTTTTTGTTATGCTGTTTTTAAGGTATTTATTGTTATACATTATTTTTATATTGGTTGTTATATTCCATTGTATGTTGTTTTATGTAAACTGCTGAAAGATCCTGGGATGTCAAGCGGTGTAGAAGCAACTGAAATGAATAAATACATACATACATTTCCACCCCCAGAACCCATGGGGGGGCACACCCACCACCAAAGTTGCCAACTATTTCAGCAGCTATTCGGCAGTGAGAAAAAAGATGCATTTTTGCTTTAAAACATGGCACACAGGAAGCATGTGCCTTGTTTTCATGCAAATTCACGCTCCCAAAGCCCCAGAGGAGTGCAATATTGCTTTAAAACAAGGTGTGCACTCCCCACACACCTCATTTTAAAGTGAAAATGGGGGGTCTTAGAAAAAAATTATGGTGGGCCACATGCAGCTAACTGGCTGTGTGTTGCCCACCCCTGCATCATGCCACTGTCCCTTAAAAAAAACAACCCACAAAAATATTTTTCTACTATTGTTAATGCTGCAGATCTTCTAAATGGACCATATATTCTAATCAATAAAATTACAGCAGTGCTCAGATGTATGCACTGGCTTTGTATTGCCTCCTGGACACAATTTGTGATGCTGACTTTGATCTATGAAGAGATTATCTCTTTCTATGCATCATCCTAGTCTCCATGGTCCGCTAAGAGCAGGCTCTTTGTACTGTCTCCTGGGCCCTGGGTGCAATCAGCAAGAGTAAGTACTGAGCAGCCTTTCTTAGTAGCTAACCAGCTTTGCCATTTGTTTTGCCTGGAGGTTCTTCAAAGCTCAGTCTCAAGAATTTTCCAGAGGCAATGCAGGTTGTTTCTGTGTTGACCAAACAGTTTGGTATTCAAAGATAAGCCTCTGGTTGTTTCATCACTGGTTTATTTAATCTACACTAGCAAAGTAATGTATATTGAAGGGGGGGTCTCTGATGTTTGCAGTGCATCTGTTCACTCTGTACAATAGAAACACCCACCCCTTGGGCCACTCACTGTGAGGAGCAGATGGTAGGCTTTGCCCTCACTGCAACAACATTGTTCCCAAGTGGAGCTCCCCAGAAGTGAATAGGACAAATTTACTTAAATTTGAGACAGTAAAGGAATGCATTCCAGAACATCATTGGTTTGAGGGCTAAATCTGTTCCCTGCCTTGGTGAACCTAACCACAGAGGCTCAAGCCTGTTCCAATCTGCAGAGTCCCACCTGAGTCCTGTTTTTTGGTCACACCAGTAGAATGGAATATAGGAACTGTATTATGCTCTGTTGATCAACCCAAGCCTGTATAATATGGGCACCACGGGATACACTTAACATTATCATCAACAACAATGAATTGTGCGCTGTGAGAAGCAGCAACATTTTTGTATAGCGAAGTCATGGTGATGCGGTTCAAAATGGATTCTGACTAGCCTCAGAATGGGAACTATATTTATTGAATGAATTACTTGCATAAGGTTACAACCGTAAATTCCATCAATGAGTTGAAGGGAAAGCTAGACATTTTAATAGATTTAGGATTGGAGAATGATTAGTGCTGCATTTATAACAATTCAAGCAAGCAAGGTTAACATTACTTTAAAATAGCACCTTGGTGGGGCTTTGCACTGTGGATCTGACAGAATGATATACCTTTATTAGGTCAAATGATTTCTGTTCATTTCTACCGTGTTACAAAACCTAACATATTTGCACCACACTCAATGTCCCTCAAAATGATAACACAATACGGAGCCTGGGGGTACTTGGTGTCAGGTGGGTGTGGGTGGGTGGATGGATGGATGGATGGATGGATGGATGGATGGATGGATAGATAGATAGAATAGATAATTTTCTCCTTCGTGCTGATCTCCAGTGCAGACGTTTTGCCCTCTTTCCTGTTTGTTTCCAAAATAGAAGTGTTATGCCTGTGGTGTAGTAGACCCAGGGCTCACAGGGATGCAGTACTGGCACTTTTTTTTATTAGCAGGAATACTGGGATCATCTGCTTCCCCCTCCCCGCAGATTTCCCTGTTCCCTCTGAGCTTAGCTACGATCCTCACAGTAGCTGGGGGGGAAATTAATTTTCCCAGCCACAATATATCGCTCCTTGCAAAGCATTTTGCAGGGTTGCATGAACAATTAAGGCCCATTAACTTTACGGAAGACCAGTGCTCCCAGTGGAGAGGAAAACCGCTAGAACTGGTTTGTTGATAAGGACAACACTTTTGGCTTCCCCTTGGGACGTGGCTACGGTGACTGCTACAATGAGCACCTCCACTTCAAAATTTACCATTACACAACTGTATTTTGATGCCGCCCCCCCTCTCGGGCACTTTTGCCCACAGAACAAAAGAGAAAGATACTAAGATAGAAGAACAACATACTGGTGGAAGGGATGGTTTAAACTGTGATATAGGGAGAGAAGGCTGGGAACGGGGCCTGTGGAAAATGGGCTTTCCTCCATGCTTCTATCTTCTCACCATATGATTTGACTTGTTGCACTGGAGACCCAGAGAAGGAAGCTCCACCTCTGGGTCACACTTGTCATCATTGGCACATCCCAGCTGGACCTTCCACTGGCACTTGCTGTGAGCTCTCCTATCACTGCCATTCAGGGCACTGTAGGAAATTAAATGCTACCCTCCCAAGTGGGAGTCTAAGAACCACAATTTCAATTTCCCACAGTGCCCAAGAGAGCTGTTAATATATCGGGGGGCATTGTGTCAAATTAAAATGGTTGCTTCCTGCCTAGTGCTGATCTGAGAGGTGCTCCTGCTGCTCATGTCACCGCCATGTAGGGATGAATAAATCATCCTATTTCTGGCCTGTGTCAGTTTTGCCTATATTCAGTCATAAGGCTGTTCCGCATCCATCCACCTGTGATTTTTAAATTTTTTCATATGCGATTCCCAGTAACATATGCATTATGTATGCAATTTAGACTAATTTACACATTCGGTACACAACATTCTGTAATGTACACATTTTTGTACGCAATTTTTGAGCCAGGAACTGCATCACAAAATTAGGAGAAGTGCGTCACTCGAAAGATCACCCGAAAGTGTTCCAATCTGCCAATTCATTCAGGAAGATACCATACATGAAATTAGGCCAGTTTGCTTAAAAATGTGTTCATTATGTGTATAGCCTGCACAATGGGTGGACAGGGTGGACAGTGGACCCTGAGCCTGAAATAGAGGTGCCACTGCCAATTACATGACAAAAAGCACTCCATCTCTTACAAGCAGCGGAGGCCAGTGGCTCCAATGTCAGTGGGGCTGTGTATCCACTCCGGATTTTACTCCAGACTTTTAAGAAGCTATCCATGGTGCTGAACCTATTTTGGGGATAGGGTTAAGAACCATGGATAGCTCCTTAACCGTTCAGAGAAAATCCGGTGTGGATCCACAGCCCCGCTGACATTGGAGCCACCACGGCCTCCGCTGCTTACAAGATAGAACCCCTTTTCAACCATTGAAAAGCCTACTAATCCTTCTCAAAAGCCTTTCCTTTTAATAAAGTCATTTCCTAACATTACTTGAAATAGCTCCGGAGGTAGCTTCTGCATCAAAGAACCCTTTGATTGCATTTATTGTGCTTAAATGCTAGTTTTCAAATCTTGTCTCTTGTTAAGCTGGGTGCCCTGTTGTTTTAAATCTCTTGACTCCTTTTTTTCGGGTGTGAACCATTCCTGTGTTGTGCTGATAATATCGCTTTTAATTAATGGAAGCATATAACTCCAATTACGTAGTGTAAGTATGTGTGCCGCTATAGTTTCTATGGATGATGCTCAAGTATCCTTCCTTACATTATTTTGTTTTCTCCTCATGGTGTATGGATGTTGCCTCTTACTTTCCTGTTGGCCCAATACACAGTTCAGTTAATCTGGAGAAGGAATGCACAACCCCCTTCTGAGAAACTTAACTGGTCAAGAGAAAACTCTTTGGCAATCCTCAAAATTATTCAGATATTTTGTCTGAGAAACTGAATAAGAAAGAGGGATAATTAACAAAGCTGGGGAAATAATTCATAAACAAAGAATACATAATATGTGAGAGAAATTCAACTCGTTTATAAAGCTGTATTAACCAACTTCATTTACAGCACAGCCTTATACATGACTGCTCAGAACTAAGTCCCATTGTTTTCAATGGGGCTTACTTTCAGGAATGTGGGTATAGGATTGCAGTGTCATATACTGTACACAATTAGATTCACAGTCAGTTCATGAATGCATTTACATTGCTGTCTCCAAACATGAGTTAATAACTGTTCATTTTTAGTTCATTTTTCACACGTTTTAATGCTGAAAATGAACGCTCACCACTGCAGTTGCTGACCATTAAACACAAATACATGCGGAGGGTCACAAATGTATTTGGAAATGCACCGACTAGAGATTGTGCAATCATAAACTTGTACATTTGTGTTTCTTGACTCCCATGAATGTCTTGATTTGCAGTGGAAGATTGGTACATTTTGAAAATAGATGAAAACTGTACAATTTCGTCTGCAAACAGGGGTTCAAGATCTTCAGGATATTTTGACACTAGTGTAGTGGCTCTGGAACGTAGACTATCAGCTGCTAGAGTGCATATTTCTGATAGAAATCCAAATCTTTCTTGAATTATATTGTATGCTGCTTGCCTGTGCCTCAGTGATTCTGTCAATTGGTCAATTATAGGATAAAAGGTATGCACTTTAAACCTCTCAGAGGGTGTCATATCAGCATTAGCATCTTCTGCATCACCATAGTCCCACCTCCTATTTCTTTTCACTTTCCTTCCACGTTGTAGCTGGTACTCCTCGCAGCCGGAAATATTTTTACCCTGCTGTTCAAATTCAGAGAATCTAGAACGGAGAGACTGCACAAAATCCTTTAGAGAGTTCAGCATGTCTGTTGCTGTATGCAGATCTAATTTTGCATCTTGGAGACACTGACTGGTTCTGTGAAACCTTGGTAAAATGACAGACCATACTTCAACAATCATTATTCCAGTTTCCAATTGATCCATGACATTATTTAGGCCCTTTGCTTGTAAACAGACCTCTCCCTTTGTGGATTCATCATTCATAATATTTGAAAGGACATCTCTGATAGTACTATAGCCTTTTTGTAAGGCATTCACAGCATCATGGTGAGCAGACCAACGTGTATCAGATAACCTTTTTAATGTCGGTATACCACATAGTTTGAAACTATCTGTTAACAGATTCCATCGATGAGTTGAAGCAGAAAAAAAACAATACAACTGCTGCACAAAATTAAACAACGAAACTGCAACTGGACAGCTGTTTAAGGCATTTTGTCCAACAAGATTAAGTGAATGTGCACAACAAGGAATGTATTCAGCAAGTGGGTTTTTTCCCCAAATTAAGGCCTGCATACCATTATATTTGCCACTCATATTAGATCCGTTATCATAAGACTGACCCCTGCAGTCTTTGATGGAAATTCCATTTTCATCCATGAACTGCAAAATAATGTTTGCTAGCTCCATACCAGTGTGTCCGTGCATTGGAATGAATTTCGTAAAACGCTCCACTGGACCACTAGGTAGTACATAGCGAAATATAATTGTTAGTTGATCACAATGTGCTATGTCAGGGGTGGAGTCAACAGAAATTGAATAATATTTGGCTTCTTTTATCTTGTTTATGATTTGCTGCAGCACTTGCTGACCAATCAGTTCAATAAACTCATCACATATCGTTGATGATAAGTACCTCCACGTTTTTTAACCTCTAGGGCAGTCTTCCCCAACCGGGGCCCTTCCAAATGTTTGGGGCCCCAGCTCCCATCTTCCCCAGCCACTGGCCATGCTGCCTGAGGCAAATGAGAACTGTAGTCCAAAATATCCAAGAGGGATATTTGGTGAACTCTGTTCTCTGGGGGTTTTCAAAATAAAATTTAAAATGCCACACAATTCCCCAAGAAAGCGCACGTGCACACACACACACACACACACACACAGTATTAGCCAAGCAGGTGACATTTTGCAGGCGGCAGGAGGATCAACACCCCCAAAAGGCAGACACACACACCCACAAACACACAGCCCTCTCTTACGTTCAGTTTGGCTCACAAAAGAGGGAAAGCCCTTTTACAGAAAAAAAGGAGAAGGAGAAGGAGAACTTGCAGATCAAAAGAGTCAAACTTTTGAACCTTACCTGTGCAGAGGAGGGCCATCAGGACCAGCGGCAGGTAAAGACCATCCAAGAGGTTTGTCCCATAGCAAGCAGAAGTCATGGTGGAAATTTTGGAGGCGGGTGGGCAGAGAGGGGTCGCTTGACGGAGCAAAAACTCAAAAACTCCTGCAGCTCATCAGTAAGGGTCTTCCCAATTTCCCCCAAATTATTTATTAAAAAAAAAAAAGCAGCCACAACAAAAAGCCAGGAAGCTTTGCTTGACCAAGAATAATTGTGTTGTTCTTGTTGCTTTGTTTCGTTTTTGTTTTTTTGTTAAACTAGCATTTGAACAATTGAGCTGCGAATCAGAAAGATCTTTTGCTCGAGGCTGGAGAGAGAGGTCCCTTCTAAATCTGAATATTACAGATCCTAGCAAGCCCCCCATGTGCTAGAAGTTCTCACAAAGAAATGTAGAAACAGTGATTGAAATGCAAAAAGCTACTGAAATGCTAATTTGAGAACAACAGTTATTGCTAGGTCTTGCCTCAAGCCTGTAATGCAGATGTGCTTAGAACACCTTTCTAATCTTGAAAAAATCATTAATTATGCTGAATGATAACGATCAGAGCTAACTCCGAAGGGGGGAAAAATCGCCGCGTGTCCCTATAATTGTGGGCCTATTTTCTGTTAGGGGCCTGGGGCTGCCGCTCCAACAGCCCCTATCTTAATCCGGCCCTGGTCCTATGCTTTTCATCAAACTGCTTCAAGCCTTGTTGGGTGAAAATGAAAGAATCCATCTGATGACTGGTTTCACAAAACAGTTTGCCATGGGGGCCAGCAGTTCCAGTCTTCATACAACAACATTGCCACTTATTTGTAACCTACAGGCCTTAGTTCACTTGACTACAATGAGTTTGTTGCATAACTCAGCCCTTTCATGTCCACATAAATCAAACAGTACCTTTGAAGTGGAGGAGCTTGTCTCAGAAGCCCTACATTCTTCAAGCATCCTATTTGGATAATCTGAGAACACCCCAACAAAATGCACCAAAGAAGAGGGTAGGATATCTTAAAATAAATTAATATCTGACTCTACTTCCATCCAGGGTCAGCAGGATAGACTTCTCAGGCTCCCAGCCAGGGCTCTACGACAAGGCGTCCCAACCTTGGGTCCCCAGATGTTGCTGGACTACAGCTCCCAGAATCCCTTGCCATTAGCCATGCAAGCTGGGTATGCTGGGAGTTGTAGGCCAGCAACATCTGGGGACCCAAGGTTGGGGAGCCCTGCTCTACGACTTTAAGAACCTTCTAGCTAACAGGTAAGAGGTGGGGAGTGGACAGGCATGAGGCTTGCTCAGGAGCCATGTATCTGCTTCTTGGCAATGTTTTGCCAATTATATGTTGTGGCCATGGGTCATGATATCCAAATCTAGATCAGGAGGTTGTCTTCTTCAGCCCAGAGTCCTGAAAGTCTGGAGATGAGAGCTAGAAAAACTGGAGCCTGAAGTGTAGTAGACAGAAGGTAATGCTTTGTTGATACTGCTAGGATACTGCTATGGAAAGGACCACTTCCTCCCATATGAGCCTGCCTATCCAGATAATGTGTACTAGGGAGTCAGTGTCAGGAGGATGTTGGAGAATGTTAGGGGCTCTGGAACTTTCACCAGGAACTTCATGGTCTGTTGGACCATAGCCTGCTGAATTATTTAGGAACTCCAAGACTTCAGTAAGATGGATAAGGGACACGGTTTGAGAAGCAACTCTCACAGTAGCATTTATGGGTTGGCTTCTGAGTAACTTAATCTAATATACATATGAAAAATATTCTTCCAAAAGAATCATTTATGCAACATCTTGATGTTCCCATGAGTTAAACCTAGATTACTTGATAGCAGAGGTTTATTGTAGCATCTATGAACAACTTGCATTAATGACCCATTCAGATAATGCATGCACTCAGAAATCACTGCACAGCCACATCTATATTGAAAATTTAAAACCAATTTGATTTCCACATCTCCCCCACCGCACCAAGGAACTTTGGGAAATTGCAGTTGTGGGGGTTGGGATCCAACTCTACCCACCCACACCCAACGATAATTCCCAGGGCTCTCTGTAGGAAGATATGGTAGTCAATATATGAGTCATTACGAGGTCAACTTCCACAGCCATCATTTTCCCTTGGTGATGATTTCTTTTGAACACATCCTTATGCATGGTTCAGTATTGCATTGATGACAGGAGTACGAAAGGGAATTACGTTTCTCTGTATAGAACTGAGGTGCAAATCCATTCTGAAACTTATTTTGAATCTGTTCTGTACTGCTCCCACATTGATTTAATTGCACTTTTCTATCAGCTCTGTTTACCAGCATATCTAAACTAAATGGCATGCATTTCAACCACTTGTTGCAATGATATAAAATAGTTATGAATAACTATTCAAGCTCAAGAGAATTATGGATTGTGTTGTCCTGTTCCAGCATATCCTCCTCTTCTTCCTCACATGCATCATTAATTCAAAAATCTGTCTGGGTAATTTCTTCCCCCTATCTAAATTGTTTATATGAACTAGCTGTCTGACTACACCCACACAGTTTGATTGCATGTCAAGTTTTGCCATCAAGTCTCATTGCTAAGATTTAATTTATTAATTACTGAAATTGGAGAACAGCGAATTGATGGTTTTGAATGGTAAATTATATTTAATATGGGACTCAGTTCAATTTCGTTCCAGGTTTCAATTCATTTCCATTCCTGGTCCTGGTACTTCTTTCTTCTTGACCACTTAGGGTGCAATCCAATGCATCCTTAGATAGAAAAAAGGCCTATAGCTCCCAGCATCCCCTAACCAGCATGGCTGGCTAGAGAGTGCTGGGAGCTGTAGGACCTTTTTCTTTCTAAATATGCATTGGATTGCACGTGACACCCTTACAGTGATCCAGAGAGTCAGTGTGGTGTGGTGGTTAGAGTGTTGGACTGGGACTCGGGAGACCTGGGTTCCAGTCCCTACTCAACCATGAAGCTCACTGGGTGACTTTGGGCCAGTCACTGATTTTCAGTCTAACCTGCAATAGGGTTGTTGTGAGGCTAAAATGGAGAGGAACCCAGGACCCTGGGTTCCTCACCAGAGGAAAAAAGGCAGGGTATAGTAGTAGTAGTAGTAGTAGTAGCAGCAGCAGCAGCAGCAGCAGCAGCAGCAACAACAACAACAACAATAATAATAAATGTCCACTGAGAAGTAAGCCAAATTGAGTTCAATAGGACTTACTCTCAGGTAAGTGTGTATAGGATTGCAACTTCAGTTGTTATCCAGTTAGAAAACATGTTCATCTTGGGTATGATCCAGTTCCCTTTTGCACTCTCCATACCCCATCCTGCTTGTGCTTCACATTTGGGAGTTTTCCCTGGTTCCATGCCCAATCCACTTGAAAGCTCTTCCATGAGAAAAGAGTTACACTCATGCATGCACTTAAATGTGTATGTAAGGGACCAACTGGACTGGGTCCCATATAGCTTGCTTATTTCTCAGATATAATTATGAGGCACACCAGGTTTCAGGGAGGCCCTAGATAACTTGCTTTCCATCTCTACCCCCTGGGACAACCCTAGTGCCACTCTGTCAGACTTACCAGGCAGTGGGTATGGGCAATGGTGGGACCAGGTGGAGGCAATACTGGGCACTGAGAAGAGAAACACAGTGCTGGGCTGCTGAAAATGTAATTAATTCTCCCACATTGGAGGTGGGGCTCAGAGGCACTGTGGGAGCATTAAGATGGTGGTAGCTCCACTTGCACTTCTCAGTGCCAGCCAGGCCCAAATTTAAGCAAAGGAGGTGCCATCATCAGCCACTGGGTCCCTTGCATTTACCCAAGGGTGCCATGTGTCGACACCAGGCCTGGTGAAGCATTTAAAGCCCTCATGAGTGCAGTAGTTTAATAACAGTGCAGCGTCTGCTAGTACTACTGACCCTTGAGAAGGTCCATTTTTGTACTTGCTACCATTTTCTATCTATTCCATTTCCAATCCCTTTCACACAACTACTATTTTATCAGTATCCCCTTGATTCAGCTCCTCTTTCCTGCTCTATTTTGCAATCAGGAGAGAGCACCTAATGGGTTGAACTACTATGCATAAGTTGACATCCCTTCCTTCAGCTGATTCTAAATGAAGTTTGTTATCAATTCCATCAAAACCGATAACTGATTAATTTAAAAATCAAACAAACAGCAATGGTAGAACTTGGCTGTTGGGCTTCAGGGTTTTGGGTGTTCATCTGCAATAAACCAAGAGTCCCGGTTTCAGGGTTCCTTGGGTTAAGGTGGCCATGTATCCTCTTTTACAGAAGACAGTCCTATATTTGGAGGACTATTGTCTGTTTTGAAGGTGTCCTCTATTTCAAGGGCTGTCCAGTCCAGGTCCAGTCTAAAACTAAAGCACCATCAGAAGGAAGAGCTGGGTTTTGAACTTGTCCATCAATAGCAGTCTGGTCAGCAGACTGAGCAAGGCACACAGGTCACCTGGTCACAGTCTTCCCCACCATAGTGAGACATACTGTATTTCTATTTAAATTATAATTATTTCTAAATTGGCACCTATACATATAAATTAGAATATGCATATTTTATGCAAAATTGTGTCCTCTTTTTTGGTGATGCATTTCCTCTTTTTTGGCCATTCATAAGTGGCCACCCTACCTTGGCCTAAGAATGATTAATGTGACACAGGAAGGCTACCGTGTATATATCTATATCTATATCTATATCTATATCTATATCTATATCTACCTTATCTGTCTATGTATGTCCTGCTCCTCCTCTGATTCCCTTCCATCTACCACAAAGAGTCCTGTGACGCCTTAAAGACTAACCAGTTTACTGTGGCAAAGTAGTACCTCCACCATGAGTGTCTTTAAGTGAAATATAGCTTCATAAAACAGACTTCCTATGTACAAGCAAATGCAGTTGAAAAGAAAGCAGCATTTCTCGAGGGTATGATGAGATTAAGAATGAGTCTTCAAGATCACAGCAAGCCAAAGGGTTATGTCTTTTCTCCTTTCCCCCCAACCCCTCCACATAGAACCCTTGTGCTTCAGATACTAGAGCAGGGCTCTCCAACCTTGTGTCCCCAGATGTTGCTGGCCTACAGCTCCCAGCATATCCAGCCAGCATGGCTAATGGCAAGGGGTTCTGGGAGCTGTAGTCTAGCAACATCTGGGGACCCAAGGTTGGAGAGGCCTGTACTAGAGTCATAAGTGCATATACATGTGCTCTTGTAAACTGGAAATGACTTTTGCATGGAAAACTAATTCTAAAACCTCATTCGGAAATCTCAGATGGGCTAATGAAACATCACTGTTTGTATTCTTGCTGATGCAGACTATGGCTGAGAAGTACAGGCTTTCATAAATTCCATAGCTTGAGTGAGGGGAAGGCATGTTTGCCGTTTGATCCAGAACAACCCGAGTGAAAAGAAGCACTGGGATCGAGGAAAAATACCCAAGGATATCCCAAGGATGTCGATGAAATGCCTGTCCACTGAAACCCACATACAGTTGCTTGATTAAGTATTATTAATGCTGAAGCAGCAAATTCATATGAGATCATGGCCCCTTTTTGACAAACTGGAAAAATAACAGCTTGCCATTTACAAGTTCACAGGAAAGGCACTGTGAACTTCTGTGAGCTTATGCCTCAGACATTACAGTGTTCATGTGAGTAGATTATTCATATGAGCAGCAAGTGGGGCTCACTTTGATTTTCAGAACCAAGTACCTGTGGCATGGTAACTGCTGCAGAGCTTGCACGAGGGCTGTTTTGCATATTCAATCCCCAGCAAGGGGGTTGCCATCATTTGCCCTGTCATCTGAACCCATGCCGCATTGCCGCATGGCTTGTTGGAGGGGTAAACAGCCCTCCAATAACCCTACAACAGGCCATGGGTTATTGGAGGGTTGTTTCCACCTCCAAAAATGCCCTGCCACCCAGGTTCAGATGGCATGATAAGCCACAACCAGGGTTTGAATAGGCCCCGTGACTCATCGGAGCTTAAATGAGGCGTGTGGGCTGTGTTGACCATGCAAACCAGGTCTTTGTCTCATCCCATGGACAACAGTGGCATCAGCAGGAGTCACACCACAGACTCTTCCCATATGACCTCGAGCGTCTGACATTACTGGAGTGGCATGGGGATGCCACATGCCACAGAAGAACCTTAGAACAAGTTGCTGAGGCAGGGGCAGGCAACACACAGCTCACGTGCCACATACGGGCCCACTGGCCTTTTTTGCACCTCCCCCACTGCCCCTCCAGCACCAGCACCAGCACCAGCACCAAATTTGCCGCATATATTTCAGCAGCATGACAGACAAAAAGGGAAAATAACCCATAGTTCGCCACCAGTGTTCAGTGGTGTGGTGGCACGCCAGCAAGAGGGGAAACCAGTCATTTTTGTCCCCACCACCTCCAAAATTCAGTGGCAAATTTGGAGGGGGCAGGGGTGCAGACCCCATTGGCTCCACTCCACATAGAGATGTCAGAGCAATCCGCCATGGCCTCAGATACGTTTGAATTTCTAAGAATCCAGTTCTGCAGTGGACTGGGTTTTCCCTAGTCACGAGGATTCTGCGTAATTGTGGACCATTTTGGTTTTTTATTTTACGTAATTTTGTGCAAATTTTGCAGTAGAAAAAAAAAAGTAAAATGGGGGGAAAAAACACTCACCAAAAATGTGCATTTCCCCCATAGGCTAAAGCATGAAAATACACATTTTGGGAGAGGATTTCCGTATTTTGGGGGGTATTTGCACATTTTCGGGAGTGTAAATTTGCACAACTGCAAATTTGCACAAATGCGTACAAATGCATTTGCACAAAATCCAATCCTGCCAATGAGCGGACAGTGGAACAAAAGGCGCCTGACAATCCGCAAAACATAGACAGAATGGATTTCACATTGTCTGTGCATCCCTAGTTCCAGGGGGGAATTTGCCCCTGGACCTCCAGAAGTTGCCCACCTCTGTGCTAAGGTAATGTCGGAAGGGGGCCTGCAGGGTAAGGGGTACATTCTAACACATTCATTTATACTGACTTCCTTTGTATGCACCGAACTGGCATAATGATAATGGAGGAAGGCCACTAAATATGGCCAGGTTCCCAGTCTTGGCTGAAAGGTACATCATGCAGCAGTTTTGCTGAAGCTAAGCAGCTTTGGGCCTGCCTGGCCAATACCTGGATGGGAGACTGCCTGGGGAACCCATGTACAAACTACCTTAAGTTCCATCATGGGGGAAAAGCAGGATTTAAGAGTGCTAAATAAATACTGCTAAGGCTGCTGGGATTTATCATTGACACTTCCTCCATATATTCACAATCTGTATTCCCTTCTAACATGATTGTTAAGACCCTTTAAAATGCCACAGCATTGAGTTTACTTTCACAGACGTCTGTTGTTCCAGTGGCACCAACTGGCAGCTTCATGGTGTAGAACTGAAATAAGTAATGGGTCAATGCACACAGTATACCGAAATGACCCATGAAAATAAGTTTTACTTGTCTGGTTGGACAGGAATGGAAACGAGAGTGTTTCAATCTGTCATGTTCTGAATGGACAACAAAGCACAGTAATAATAAGCTTTGATGCTGATTCCACATTACGGAGAGGTTTGCTTTCTAATAGTCGTACATCCTGATCCATAACTAAATAGAATTGGATCTTTTGCACTAATCAGATGAACGTTCAGTTCCAAGAGTTTTGTTCTTAAGTATTTGAAAACTCTCTCCTCCACCACCAACCCTCCCTCTCTCTCACCCCCGCCCCCCAATGTTCTCTGGAATAAGGATAGATGGTTTGCTGGAATATCTTCTAGCAAAGCAATTTCAGCCTAATGAGTATGCAAAGACATCTCCTTAATTGGGGTGCTATTGGCATACATGCCACTAATGACAAGTTCAGGCGGTGACATAGGGCTAAATGGCATTTAACTAGGTGTGAAATAGGAGAGAAGCTTTAATCTTAGGCCGTTTCTAAAGGATGTGTGCATGTACAGTATAGGAAAAATCATGAATAAAAGAAGAGATACAGGAAACGAAGGCAGCTAATGGATCTTGCATCTCACTCACCAGCATTGACTGTACAGCAGAATTCTTAACAGCAATTAAGTGAGAGGAAAATCAGGTGAAATAATTCTTTATGAGGTCTTTCTAAATTAAACGTTGGTTTTAAAGTGGAAATAATTCACCTGCAGCAAATGCCACTTATGGAAACCATTCTCTGCTTACAGATTTGAACTCTCTTTCTCTGAGGTTCAAGATGGGTGGCGCTTTGTGTGTGTGTGTGTTTGTATCTGCTGCAGAAAATGATGCGAGGAAGTGGTGCAGTCTGTAAACGCTCATTGTTTCATGCCCCATTTCCAGGTTTATTTTGTGTGAATGTATCTAAGTTAGTAAAAAGGTACACACTTTCCTAGGATGGGTAAGAACAAAAGTCATTGTCTGGCCTGCCCCTCCTCCGTGGGGTAGGCTAAAGGCACAATCCTATGCAAGTTTAGACAGAAAAAAGGCCTACAACTCCCAGTATGCCCCAGCCACAGCACAAGTGGTTGCACAGCCAATTGCACAACCATGCTTGCGCAAACATAACTTTTGTTATATTCTCCTCTTGCGCATAGTTCAGAACCTAGTTTCCATTAGTGCAGCCTCATTTGTGCTAGTTGGAGAGTGCCCTAAATCTCTATCACAACCAAGGCCTCCAGTTGTAATTCAGCATATATACACAGTAGTGGAAGAGATGAAAACGCAAGGAATCCCAATCTCCTTGTCAAGGCTCGATCCTGAAGGTATCAGTTGCCCAAAGTCTAATCCATATCATCTAAAGAAGGATCAAAAACTTACTTATTAGAAATTAAGGCCCATTAAACACTGTGGGGTTTACTTTTTGAGTAGACATGCATAGGATTCCATTGTCAATTGGAAGCAATAAAAGTCTTGTGGCATCCTAAAGACTAGTACATTTATTCTGGCATAAGCTTCCGCAGACATTGTCCACTTCATCAGATGCATGAAGTGTTTATCTCAAATTGGCAGATTTTCATGGGGGGGTGGGGGTGGAGGGAGATGTAAATTGCATTGTCAGAGGGAATTGAAATGCAAAAGTACAGACAGTAATATTAATTGCCTTAATAGTTGTCATTCACAAAACCTTGTTGTTGGGTGATAACACAGACATCACTGTAATGGTTAGCTGATTAACATATGTAGTGCAATTCAAAAACAAAACAAAAAACCTTTGTCCTTATTCAACCCACAGGGAATATACATATCTGCCTTTGGAATTCCTTTGTTCCAGAATGGCCACCCTAAGGTTATTGACAGAGACTGGGTTTGCATGATACGCTAAAGCTCAGTAGGTTAATTGCTAAGGTGGTTCAGTGTGTCCTCTGACCCCGGTATGGTGCTTTAGGAGCCAACCTGGTGTGGCTTCTAAACCACCCTGCTAACCCATGGCTTGCGGTAGGGTTAAGGTAACCCTAGTAGGTTTAGTGTGTCATCTGAACTTGGATGACATGCTAACCCTCTCGCAACCCCAAAAGGCACAGAGGCCCTTGGCAAGAGCAGCAAGCAAGGGCTACCGCTCTGGCTAAGGGGCTCTGGCCAATGACAACCAGCCAAGTGCCCAAGTGGCATTTAGCAGGGCTGTCATTGGCTTCCCCCATGCACTCCTTTTAGTGTCGGGAGAGCAGGATTGCTCGGGAGCATGGGGGGAAGCATGGGGGGCTGGAGCATGGGGGGAAGCCCCATAGGGCTGCAGCGGTGGCAAGAAGCCTGCCTCTTGAGCAAGTGCAGCCAGGACAGGAGCCTGGCTCCCCGCCACCACCACAGTCCTTTCCCCCCAAAATGGCAGCCTTTGGCTGGCTCCTCTTCCCCTTTGCTGCATCCCCTCCTCCTGCTGTTTCGGCTGGCACTGGAGAGGAAGGAGCTTCAGAAGAGTGCTCTGGGAGGTTGAAATGTTCCTCCACTGGTTTCTGAGCATTGCCATTCCCAATGTTAGATTTGTGTCCATTTATTTTTTTGTGTAGAGACTGGCCTCTTTGTCCTATGTAGAATACAAAGGGAATTGCTGGCAAGTGATGGCATATATCACTCACATTAGAAGACAAGCTGGTGTATGATGAACTCCTGATGTTGTGGATGGCATTACTAGGTCCTGTAACAGCAGGGTTGTTGTCAGAATAGATATGGGGACAGAATTGTCATCTGTGTCTGCCACAGCTTTGGTTGCTGTGTCTGTATGTCCACTGCAAATACTGTTGTTGCTGCTGGTGAGCATCCTTTTTAGGTTGGGTTGCTGTTTGTAAGCAATTACAGGCTCCCCTACCACCCAAGGCCTGTGAGCGGGAAGTATGATTGTCCAGGATGGGTTATAGATTGCTAATGATACACTGAAGTAGTTTTACCCAGGAATTATAGGTGTCAAGTGGTGTTCTACTGTTTTCTCTTCTGGGTCTGTCCTGTAGTATGCTGAAACTGAACCCCGACAAGACCGAGGTACTTCTGGTGGGGGACAAGGGGAGGTTAGGGGATGTTGACCTGGTGCTGAGTGGGGTACATCTACCCCTGAAAGACCAGGTCCGCAGCTTGGGGGTCATTCTAGACTCCCAGCTGTCCATGGAGGCTCAGGTGTCAGCTGTGAGCCGGGCAGCGCTGTATCAACTCCATCTGATACGGCAGCTGCGCCCCTACCTTCCTAATCATCTGCTCCCATCAGTGGTTCATGCCTTGGTCTCCTCTCGCCTAGACTACTGTAATGCACTCTACGTGGGGTTACCCTTGAAGACGGTTCGGAAGCTATAGCTGGTACAGAACGCGGCGGCTCGCCTGGTTAAAGGCAGCCGCTGGCGGGACAACATCACGCCAGTGCTCAAGGAGCTGCACTGGCTACCAGTTGCTTGCCGAGCCGAATTCAAGGTGTTGGTTTTGACCTTTAAAACCCTACACGGCTCCGGTCCAGTCTATCTCAAGGAGCATCTCCACGTGCAACACCAAGTGGGCTGCTCAACGAGATCTGCCACAGACGGCCTTCTTCTTGTCCCTTCAGCCAGAGCAGCTAGACTGGTGGGGACGAGGAAGAGGGCCTTTTCTGTGGCAGCCCCCATACTGTGGAACTCTCTCCCGAGTGACCTCCGCCATGCCCCCTCTCTGCTGAGCTTCTGCCGTTCATTAAAAACCTGGCTGTTCAGGTGGGAATATGGGGTGGGTTAAGATTTTTTTAAAAAATTTATAATGTTTTAATTGTATTTTATCTTGTTTTTAGCCTATGTACATCGCCCAGGGTGGCCGGTTGCCGGCCAGATGGGCGATTAATAAATGTAAATAATAATAATAATAATAATAATAATAATAATAATAATAGTAGTAGTAGTAGTAGTAGTAGTAGTAGTAGTAGATTATTCCTGGGTACCAGCCTGGCCCTGTTGACCTGTTTTTTCACTTCATTGGGTGTGTATTGTAGCCTGAGAAGTGCTTGATTCAGATCCTTAAGTTGTCAGTATCTGATGAATATGAGCAGATGTGGCTGTATTCTAGGGCTTGGCTGTAGAAAATGGATTTTGTGGTCACCTGCCATAGGCGAAGATTAAAAAAATACCCCACCTTCCGGGATCTTTATCCAGTGTGAACTGGAGGGAAAAGGAGAAATTAACTGTGCAATCCTATGTCTGTCTGTCTGCTCAGAATTTAATCTTACTGAGTTCACTGGGACTTACTCCCAGGTAAATGCAGCATCTAGGATTGTAGTATAAGAATCCATGTATGTGGAAATATGGCCTATCCCTTGCATAGTCTTCCAGTCTTCTCTTGATCATATGACCAGTGAAGGTTAAGCAAATAAAAACTCCAACAAAGTATGAATGTATACCAGAGGGAGAAGCATAAAAAAATATAGGGAATCAATTCTCATTTGTAGAAAAGAAACAAGGCAAGAATGAATGGAAGCTACTCCAGACCTCGGGGAAGGTTGTTATGTCTATTGTTGGATTAATAAAACATTAGAGGAAAAAGTAAGCCAAGTGATGAATGAAGTTAATGATGTTCTACTAATCACTGAGATGCTGAGTTCTTATAAAATCTGCCTTTAATTTGCAAAAGGAGGCATGAAGAGATGTGGTTAATGAGGAAAAATGATTTTTAGTATAGCTCTTGGTAAGATATTGGTGAAATTGGGTATGAAGTACACACTGGCTAGGATGCAATGAATCTAAGACAATGTGGTAATAATTGAAGTCAATTGTTTTGGAAGGATCTGTAGAGATCTAGGGAATACTGAGAAACTTAGTAAAAATCAGTACTATATAGATCTTCTATAGCCATTAACCATGCTGTAATCTTCTGATGTGGAAACTAATATCCATTCAGGTTAACCTGGAGAGAGTTTGTTGCTCAGCTCAAGACAAACAGAGCATTGATTAAATTTCTGAAATAATTCTGAAGCATAAAGTGTATGCAGGATATAGTTTACTCCAAAACATTCCTGTAAATATTGTCCTATGCAAATTTTGACATTGAATATTCTCGTGATGGGCCCATCTCAATATTTAAGTACCGTACCTCAAATATTCAATACATCTTTTGTATCTGTATTTTCTATTCAGTTATTTTTATTTCAGTATTTGATATTTCATTTTGATATTTAATTCTAGTATTTGATATCTGAACATTGATATTTGGAAGTATTTGATCATTGAATTATATATATATATATATATATTAATTAGGGACTAGCTGTTCCAAAGAGCATAGATCTCATTTACTGAGGTCCTTTGGCAATCTGCCTGAAGAAAATGTAATTAGAGCCCCTGGATGCATTGCGTTACTCTTATAATTTTATGACTGGGGTGTACCTGAAGGTTACCTAGTCCAAGCCCAGGAAATAAGTCAGACTCAGCCACAAATCAGACTCATAAACTAATCAACCTTTGCCATTTTCCTAAACTTTAGAAAGAGACGACTAATGGGGGACATGATAAATGTTTATAAGGTCATAAATGCTACGGAGAGGGTTTTTTTTTTTCAAACAATGCATAATGCTTATAGAGTTCTCCACTACAAGATGTAGTGCTGACTACTAGCATAAGAGGGTTATTCATGTATTTATTATTTAACATATTTCTAAACCGCCCTTCACCCAGATGGATCCTAGGGCAGCGTACAAGGGCATAAATAAAATCATTCATGTCAATATAACTATAACACAACAAGAAATAAATACCTATTTGAACGAACAGGATGCAGATAAAACTATAAAAATTACCGAGCAGGCTGAGTCGACGTTACCCTTGAAAATGTCTTGGCAAATTAAAAAAAAAAAAAGGCATATTTTTGGGGAAGGGCGTTTCAAAGTCATGCCAGAGAAAAGCCCTCCCCTTTTATAAATACATGAAGTACCTCCCCTAAAGAAGGCACGCAGAGAAGGGCCTCTGCAGAAGACCTTATATCATGGGCAGGTTGGCATGGGTCCCAAGTCAATCAGGGCTTAAAAAGTGGAAAATATTGAGGGGATCCAAACAGCTATTAAAGGGATGTACAAAGGCACCCAATGAGTTTTGGGATTTTTGTTCTTTGAACAGCAACAGTGTCAGCCTGGGTTTGAAATTGCAGCACAGTGGGTAGAGCTGAACCAGTGGCGAGGACCACAGCCTCAAGATTGTAACTGGAATGAATTAAATGGTTTATTGATACAGGAGCATGAACAAAGTTAAGACTCAATCCAATGCAAGTTTAGACAGGAAAAATACCTACAACTCCCAGCGTGCCCCCAGCCAGCATGCTGGGAGTTGTAGGTCTTTTTTCTGTCTAAACTTGCATTGGATTGCACCCTAACAGTGTGACTTAAATGACTACATCATAGCATAAAGGATAATCCATCAAGGCAGCATAATGTAATAGTATTATGTGACTAAAAGCATACTGATGAAGACAGTGCTGCTACGTGAATAAGAGAATCACCAATTGCAGAAGAAAATTGGCAAGACAAGTAATAATGACAGCAAATGGAATAAGAATAACTGAAAAGACAACTAATAAAGCAATAAGAACAAAACTATGCCCTACATCACCAGGCCTTACACTGCATTTCACTACCAAAATTCCCTCCAGCCCATCTAGTCTAAAGCATCCTAAACCATTCCAAGTTTCCTAGCCATTCTAAATTGCATTGCATTTTGGCATCAGGTTCATTGCTACCAGTCATGTGCAGTGGGTCAGAAGGTCCAAGGTTCCCTCCATCTCCAGCACAGTAATGCAAAGCAGGAAAGAAAGAAAGAACTATAGGAAGTCAATTAAGAATGTGTCAATAGTCTTGGGGGGCGGGGAAAGGCTGGAAAGATGAATTCATAGTTTGGAACCCTCCTCCCTCCTTAAACTGATTGGGCATGAGACCAGACCTTAATGAAAATTTAGAATTGAGCCCAGAGGTGGGTGCTAGAACTTCTTCATCCTTCATACATGCTCAGAATATGCCAGGGGAAAGTTTAACCAGCATCTCTACAATATGCTTATTGTCAGTATACCAATCACATAGATTCATAGATCATAGAGTTGGAAGGGGCCTACAAGGCCATGGAGTCCAACCCCCTGCTCAATGCAGGAAACTAGAGGAGGGGCCTCCCATCCAAGTCATAACCAGGCCCGACCCTGCTTAGCTTTCCACACTCAGACAAGCTGAGCCAGCATAAGCCACAGGCCTGGGGACTTGCACATAAAGCATATCTTCTCAAAATGCCCATACAAATATGATGGATAGTTTCCCCATCTACTGTGCCACTTGACAATGTTCTCCTTGGCTTCTTATCTGAGAGACCCATATGAAACCTAAGTGCCAATGGCCATCACTTCACCTCAGCAAAAGCTGCAAGCAGCTCGCACAGAGCCACACTCTTCCACTGCTGCCGTTCATTTCACTCCATTATGGCTACTCTGAAATTTGTTGAATTCAGTGGTTCTTTGGGCCCAGAAGGGCCAGATTTAGTAGTACTGCCTACCTCCCCAGCCCCATCTCATACCAAAACAGTTTTTGATGATCCCACCAATTTCAAAAGCAATTTGCTGTGGGGATTGATGGGGCCTGCTATCTGAGGAATACAAGTCCAAAGGCCTCATCCCTATGGGCACGTGGAATTGGTTGCATGGTTCTTTGGACCATAGATTTCATAGATAGATTTCATTGATCTGATAGAGTTGGAAGGAGCCTACTATAAGGCTATCGAGTCCAACCCCCTGCTCAATGCAGGAAACTAGAGGAGGGGTCTCCCATCCAAGTAATAACCAGGCCTGACCCTGCTTAGCTTTCCACTGCTCAGACAAGCTGAGCCAGCGTAAGCCACAGGCCTACCAATAACAACATGGTAAGCCCAAATGCATTGTTAAATTTTATGGAAGCAAATCTCACTGAGACATTACATCCAATCAAAGTGCTTTAGATCTCTGCAAAAAGAATGGTTTGCCATCTCCTTTCATTTAACAAAAAGACTGTTAATCTATAACAGGGCTCTCCAACCTTGGGTCCCCAGATGTTGCTGGCCTACAGCTCCCAGAATCCCTTGCCATTAGCCATGCTGGCTGAGTATGCTGGGAGCTGTAGGCCAACCACATCTGGGGACCCAAGGTTGGAGAGCCCTGATCTATAAGGTTAAATTCAGTGTTGTGCTAGCTGATGTCTGACAGCCTGGCAGGACTTTTTCCCACTCTCCCACCCCCCTTGCAGCCTTCCATGCCACCCAAAAATCTGCTCCAGAGGGTTTCTCAGTCCTCCAGACCAGATTTTGAGGGCACATGGGGGTGCAGGGGGGATGGGGAAGTGCCCCTCTCCCAGGTCTGTTGACAGAACTGCTTCTGCCCATGAAATTACAGTGTTGGATTCAACCCAAAGTTTCTTTCCTCCCCACCCCCCAAAAATTAGTTTGATATTTTCTACAATGTTGTTTTGATGGTGACTTCCAAGACAAATGCAACCCACTCATAATGGCTACCAGGCGCATGACAACTTCCCTTGTCTTTATCGTCCCGGGAAGTTTAATTAGAGCCAAGCTGAAAGTACTTCAAATAATTTTTTGGGGGGGGGGGTTCAAGTTGTGGGATTGGGGGGGATGCAAAAAGTATCTGTGAGGGATTCTGCATCTGCAGGGGTGGATACTGCTGGGCTTTGTCCTGATGTCACTTCAGTTAGGGGTGGGCTATCGAGTGATGTTCGAGATCGCTAGTAGTTTCCACCAAACATAATCTCACCGCTCATCTCATGCTTGATTCCTGTTCATGTTTGTGATTGCTGCTCCCTCTGTGTGAACAGGAAAATTGCACAAACCGAGAGCAGTGATCGAATGTAAAATGTGTGCGAATTTGCCCAAATATCCTAAATAACGCAACTTTCCTCCGTAGACTAAACCAGGCTGATTCCATCTACAGGGGCAATTTGTGCACATTAGGGAAATTGCTCAAAAGTGAACTGGGGCAGTTGTACAAATTGGAGGCGAGCACACGTCTGCCAGTGTGTGAACATTTTCAGCAGGCACGTGCTCGGGTCTGCAATCGCATTCGGGTCTTCAAACAGGGCATGCCCACACGTTCTGTGAGCAAAAACAAAATTCTCACACATCTCATTCCAGAAATGGGTGGGAGTGGGATGCCAGAGTGTTGGGGATTGCCAAAAGACCTGGGAGAGGATATTGTGATATATTATCTCTCCCCTTTTGCTTTTGCAAACACAGCAGAGTATACCCAACTACAGGCGAAAAACGTGTGCATGCGGAGCTGCTGGTTAAAGCAGGGCTGTGCATTTAGTTGATACAGACTGTCCCTTTTGGACAGGCTGGATCTTCACCTGGTTTCCCCCTTACACTACCAATAAGACAAACAGTCTTTTGGAGGTTAAAAACAGAGTTTACTCACTCAGATCTTGCAGATTGGATACAGGCAGGCTTAAGAATGTATTTACAGTTGTGTAGGAATCATATGGTAGTCGACCTGTTCTGAACTTGGGAAAAGTTCAGAACTGCAACTCGGCTACATCTTCAGACATGTTGTTCCTACAAGTTCATGGCTCCGACTGTTTTCCCGGGGCAGGAAGAGAAGGTGACTGGTTACGCCCACATCCTGCACCAGGAGGTCTGGGTAATGTCCACAGGGTCTCTGCTCTAGGATGCAGAGACTCTGTGGTCCCAATTACATCATGCACCTATGCGTGGCTTGAGGTTTTGACTGTTCATTCCCAACACAGAGAACAGCAGCACATACAAGCTGCAGTGGATGCTGTATAAATGGCGTGGGAGAGGCAGGCATATCAGAGGCAGTGAAAGAGTAATGGCTGGAGTGGAGTGCTGGGCACCAAGGCAAGCTTTGTTTCCTGGAGACTCGGGGAGGTTACAGAGCTTGAAGGCAGATTTTTTGAGGTGGGAAAGCGACATAGTGAAAGTTTGACCTCTGTGATGAGTTAACCACCCCCTGCCAAGGTTGAGGCTCAGAGATATTTAGTTTTCTCAGGGTTTGCTTTGCAGAGATGCTAAATTGGCTCTGACGGGTCTTATCAGAAAGGGAGTTTCTCACAGCATCCTGAAGCTACACTGACTGCCCCCACTCACCTTTTTTTGCTGCCACTTCCTTGCAACAGCAATGTACAGGCAGTATTGTGACTACTCTATATTACTAAAAGGAATTCAAGAGGTATTGTTGTATTTGAAATTGTTTTAAATATTGTATTTTAGAGTAAATTGTGATTTTTAATATTCATATGTAAACCACTTAGGGCACAATCCTTGTCTGAGGGGACTTAGGATTGGGCCTGGAAGCCACTGGGACCTTGGAAATCCCTTCCGAGGCCACTAACTTCAAAGAATGGGACATATACAATGACAACCCTAGAATTAGGGAAAGAAAAAAGAAAAGAAAAACATTGTTTTTGATCGATGATCAACTGAAGAGTGCAAAAGATCCAAAGAAGTTGAAAATATAAGGAAGAATTAAGAATCTAATGAAAGCGGTGAAGCGCGGCAGATTTATTTATTTTATTTATTTATTAGATTTATACCCCGCCTTTTTTCCTGCAAGGAACCCAAGGCAGCTTACATAATCCTCCTCCTTCTCTCCACTTTATCCTCACAACAACCCTGTGAGGTAGGTTAGGCTGAGAGTCAGTGACTGGCCCAAAGTCACCCAGTGAGTTTCATGGCGGAGTGGGGACTAGAACCTGGATCTCCTGAGTCCCAGTCCAACACTCTCACCACTACGCCACTGCCACACTGGCTCTCATAGATTTACTATGAAAGGGGGAGAATCAATTTATCAGTACAATGTGTGGACTTGTGAAATGTTTTCCCAAAGGGCGTGGTAAGCGTCATCAATGAACCACTTAAAACTAGACTACTCAGAGCACTTGAGAATATCCCAGAGGGACCAATCCTGCTTGTTTAGCAGGACA
Organism: Shinisaurus crocodilurus; assembly: GCA_021292165.1. Classification (NCBI taxonomy): domain Eukaryota; kingdom Metazoa; phylum Chordata; class Lepidosauria; order Squamata; family Shinisauridae; genus Shinisaurus; species Shinisaurus crocodilurus. The sequence goes on along the minus strand of CM037879.1, from coordinate 27,208,040 downwards.
TGGATTAGAAGGGCTCCCATCTTTTCTGTTTCTATTTTCCATACATAATTTAGAGGGGTATTTGTCCTTGTAAAAAGGAAGCACTACAAAGTCAGTTGGCGTGACTTCTTCAGCCTCTGACGGCATGTTGTGTGTCGCATGGATTTATCATTGCTCATCTGCAAATATATTCCAAGGCTTGCTGCATTTATAGGGATTTTAAAAAAATGCTCTTGGTTCAGACTCTCCGGGAGGGAGGGGGGGGGACCTTTATCAAAAATTCAGCAAGTGTACAGCCAAACCTGTTGGATTCAAAAATATGTCAACCAGGTGACCCATGTACCTCTTGCCGTCACTCAGAACATGCTTCCGTGGCAACTTATAGCAACTCTAGAATTGTCAGTTCCTAAGTGCCTATTTTATTTATTTTTAATCCTAACATGCTGTACAGCAAGGGCGGGCTTGCAGGATCTTTATTATTAATAATAATACACCAAGCCCCACCAACTGTAGCTAGTACAGAATAGTGGCTCAGAGGGGCAAACATACACTTCAAAGTTAGGAATACGGTGCTTATATATGAATTTTCATGCAGATTTTTTGTTTTCATTTTAAAAAACAACAACAATACACACCTCAGATTAATGGGGAAGCATGATGGGATGGATTTATGAATGAACATATGTGAACCTGACAGGGATCAGGAATATACTGATCCATCCATTCCTAATGATGTCATCACACTCAGTGTTTCCCCACCTTCTGCATGTCATATCCAATGAGTCCTAAGGCAGATCCAAGCAAATGTATTCCCATGCTGCTCCATTTAGCACTTTGACTCTAAAGCAGGGGCATGTGTGATGAAAGGGTTAACATCTAGCGTTGCCAGGCAGAGTGGTTGCGCCCAGCAACCTATCGGGGCTCGCCTGGAAAAAGTTCTGATGGGGGGGGGAGCTCTGGGAATAGGTGCATGTGAGAGCGAGCGAGAAGAGGAAAGTGAGTTAGGGGGGATTCTAGTCAGTCAGATAAGAGCCATAAAGTTAATTCAACATAAACTATTGCCTTCCATTGGAAAGAGGTTGTTCCTGTTTAAATAAATGTTTTACTTAAGAACTATTGGTTGGGTTACTGAAGAGACTGTTACCATACTGAAGCTCACACACCTAGTCACTTGGTACAGCTGCTAAGAGAAAGATACACAATATCTACCCAGCGTAACCACCACAATAACCAATAATGGTATTTTAACAGAGTTTATCTCCCACAGACAGATTGTCCGCTTGGGTTTGTCTGGGAGTGAGTGAAGAACTGTGACAGAGTTGGAACAGGGATAGTTTAAAATAGGGTGAACTAATACCCAGGAGCTACCATATCTCAGCCCCTGGGTTAGTGAAGAAAGTCAGCTAACAGCTAACAGCCAGGTGGTAGTGAGAGAAATAAAATTAAATAACTGGCCACGTTATCATCACAGCATGAACCGCAGACACCAGTGTGTTGACACAGCATCCTGCACCCCTGGAATGTCATGCACCCGGACAGGCTGCGTCGTGCTCCCCTTCACAGAGCTTGCCAGAAGCCCACGAGCTTGCCGGTCTAAGAGAGGAGGAGACTGCTACACCTGGATATAGTTGTCTCAGCAGATGTTGCATGGAGTAGACCCCAAGCATGCCTAAGGGTTGCCCAGATTTAATTGTTGTAAACTGCCCAGAGAGCTTCACCTATTGGGCGGTATAGAAATACAAATAGTAGTAGTAGTAGTAGTAGTAGTAGTAATAATAATAATAATAATAATAATAATAATAATAATAAGGCATTTGTAAACTCTGTAGTGATAGAGATGTTGAAGTAACTATACGATCCTTATCTGCCTCAGAATATGCAAAAAAAGCACCTGATTATACTTAGTATCAGTCTAATCATTGTATAGGGTTTACTACTATTATGTATGACATTTCTCTTAGTGTGGTAATGTTTGTAGTATTACTAAGTAAACACTGAAGTCATTTTTTTATTTATGATATATTATCTTGACTATATATATTATTTACTTATATTAATTTGTGTTCAGCACTTCATGATTTGGTTTTTCATAAGGTAAGAAAAGCACTTAGAAAATAACTGCAGCACTGTCACTGTGATGAGTTAACTTCAAGATAATATACTTTTAATAAAACTAGGGAAATAGAATGATACCAAGTAGTTTATCAGAGAAGGAAATTAGGGAATGGCAAGCAATAATTAATAATTTTTGTAATGGGGGAAAAAAGGCAAGGATTACTAAGAGTAAATGGTATAAATCCCAAAAAGAAGGGGGGCTTGGCCTTCCTAATATCAAGTGGTATTATATAGCTAATCAGTTAAGGTTTATTATGGATATTTTAGTTAGGAAGAATATTTTGTGGTTAGAAATAGAAACGCAGGAAATAGAAATGGGGATGGAAAAATTTTTATTTTCAAAAAAAAGTATTACTAGTGTAAAAAGAATAGAAAATCCCTTCCTGAAAAAATGGTAGGGATTTGGAATAGTAACAGACAGATCTTTATACCAGGGATATCACCGTTAACTCTAGTTGTAGCAATGGAGGACTTTCCAGTAAATGCACAGCATTGGGAGGCAATATTTAGGGAAAATAAGGTTGTCAAATTAATGGATTGGATGGGAAAAATTGAGACTAGACAACAAATATCGGAAATGATTGGGCCACATAGAATTTCGTGGTTAAATTTAATGCAATTAGATCAGTGGACTAAGAAATGGAAAAAGAAAAACGAGTATGAGAGGGAGTTTACTGGATTTGAAAAGAAAGTGTTGTCTAGAGAACTTATAGAAGGGAATGTTTCTTCTAGAGGGTTAACTAAGGAGATATATAAAATGATGCAGAGGATTGAAGCGAAAAAAGACAACCTTAAGATGATGTGGGAAATGGAATTTGAGGAGGAGATATCAAATGCGGGGTGGAGAAATATTTGGGGCAGACGTATATTAAGAAATATGTCAGTAAGGATAAAAGAGAATTTTTTAAAAACTGTTTGGAGATGGTATTTGACTCCAGTAAGATTAAATAAAATAGATAGTAATTGTGCTCCATTGTGTTGGAGAGGATGTCAGGAACTTGGTACTTATGCTCATATGTGGTGGAGCTGTAAAAGCGTATTGGATTTCTGGAATAAAATTTTTGGAGAAATTTCACTAATTATTGGTATTAATGTGGAGTTCTGTCCAAAATTAGCATTGTTATCAATAACGGAGAAACTTTTGTGCTCACAAGAGAAAAAGGAACTAATTGTAAGTTTATTAGCGGCAGGGAGATTATTGATTGCAAGGAATTGGAAAGTTCAACATCAGTATTTAATAATAGACTGGTATAAAGAGGTTTGGGATATTGCTTTAAATGATAAACTAACATGTAGTATTAAATGTAAAAGGGGACAATTAAAGAAAAATAATTTTAAGGAAATATGGGGACCTTTTTTAGATTATGTTTTAGTAAAGGGGAAAGGGAGTAAGCCATGTCATGATATGATGTATTTTTGGAATATAGATTAATAATGGATTATGTGGATAGAATTGGTTTTGGCCCCGGGGTGACGGGTGCACTTGTAGTGTATGATTTGTAGGTTTATGTTTTTTTTGTGTGTATGTGTGTTCTTTAAAAATATAAATAAAAATTAAAAAAAAAACAAAAAAAAACCTAGGGAAATAAAGAATTATTGACCTTAAATGGATGGATCTTAAGTTGATATAGGCCTAACATATTCCCAATATGCCTGACTTCCATTGTTGTGGTAGGCACCAAGTATGTCCCATGTTGCCTGTCTTATATTGTTGTATCACTTCACATATGCTTATCCCTTCTGCGTTGTAAGTTGTATGTTAATCAAAGCCTTGTCACAAAGGGGAAGCCGGCGTCTAGTCCAATCCCTGCTCATGCTTCCCAGGCACAGCCCTTGAAGTGGGCAGAGTACAGAAACATGTAGAAATCCAAAATATATACATCCTCCCAAATATTTATTGCATGTGCCCATTCTGATTCTGGTTGTGCTGGAGCCAATGGGCAGTATCCAAGTCAACACGAGCTCTAATGTAAATTGGGTTGCCCTAGCTTAAGGGACCCGTTAGCTAACACTATTGACATTAAAACTGGGAAGCTCTGGCCCATGAACGATCTAACTGGAGGTTGGCCTTTCACAAAGGTTCCATGGACTTTGAAGAAGCCCGAGTGCAAGGTGAAAGGGAGAAACGTGCTAAGCGAAAAGCACGTCAAATGAATCCTTTACAGGACCATCTTCTATCTGGTAACCTGTGTCCTCACTGTGGGAAGCTGTGTGGATCTAGAATTGGCCTCCACAGTCACTTACGGACTCATCGCTAGAGTCTACACAATCTTCTTTAGAATTTCCTCCTTTTATCCCGGAAGACAATCTTACTCGGTCACGAGTGATCGCCTGATGATGATGATGACACTCAAGGTGCCTTATGCTAGCGCAATGTAATTGATGTTAGCACTTGTGTCACATTGGATACTGCCCAATGAGTGGACCACATCATAGTTGAGCTCTTTTCTAAACCAGTAAGCTGAATTATGTTTATGTTTCTGTTTCAGTTATGGTTTCACAGAAACTTTCAGATAATGTTTCAGGTTGTGTTCTGGTTCAGGAAAAAAAATGGAGGTTCATTCCAGTTTTGGAGGTTCAGGTTCAGTTTATCTCCATGTTTGAGAATCATTTGATTCAAAAGTGGGGTATATGCATTGTGTGAAGAAGTGCTACCTTCCTTAATGCAAATCAATTTCCTTGGGTGGCCTTTCTAGAATTAGGAGAGAGTGAGAAAAATGTATCTCTATCCACTTTGTCCGCACCATGCATAATTTTTAATAACCCTCTATTGTATCTCTGCTCAGTCATCTTTTGTTTCTTAGTTAAATACAGTAATACCTTGGATTGCAAGCATAATTCGTACCGGAAACATGCTTGTAATCCAAAGCACTTGTATATCAAAGCGAAATTCCCCATAAGAAATCTGTAGACATATTTTTAATTTAAGCTGCAATAAAGAATGATAGTGTAAAGTCTTCATTTTTCTTGACCGTACTACCGTACTTGTATTGCAAGACGTCGCTTGTTTATCAAGTTAAAATTTATTTTAAAAATTTGCTTGTCTTGCAAAACACTTGCAGACCAAGTTACTTGCAATCCAAGGTTTTACAGTAGCTCCAACCGCTTCAGCTGTTCATCAGGGGAGAAATCTGCCCTCCCTGTGGGGCACACTCACTCTTATGCTTATGTGCTTCTCTCTTATTGGAAGTAAGGTTTACCTATTTCAACTAGCTGAACATTGGCTTATATGCAAAGTAGCAGGTGACATAATACTTATCCTATTATATAAAAGGCCCCGGATTAATGAGGCTGTGCTCTGCATCTGAATGCTGTAAAACCATGTTCCTCCACATTTTAGTTAAGAACCTCTTTGCATATTGAATAATGCTCATCTCTCTGAAAGAAAGCAGGAACAGAGAGAGAGAGAAAGAAAATGGAAATCATTTAATACAACACTACAGAAAGTAAGTCTTTGGAATATGCCCCTGGCATCCATTTCCACATCAAGCAATAATGTATCCTACAAGCGACAGCACTTTGATGATGTATTACGCTAATACATTATAGCAACAGAGCTCCCAGAACATATTAGGATAACGTATCATCAAAGGCTATAGCTATGCAATAAAAAAGAAAGGAGCCAGGATGATACTTGCTGGCAAGGAAAAGGCAGCAGGCTACTTTAACCCTCCAATGATGAGGGAAATTCTTCTGCTTCCATACTTTTTATAGAGATCATTGTGCTTTCAAATGGAAACTTAATGGAAGGTGTCAGCAGGCACCAGATAGTTAATTTCCCTATGTTAATCTGTTGGGAAATTTTGCTTTTCGGGCATTTTCCATTAACTTTAGCAGGCATATCACTGACTGAATAGCATAGGTAAATTGCTTCATCTGAATGCTAGGATTTCTTTCAGCAGACTACGATGATTTTTATTCTGAAGGGCATGCAATTTCCTATCCTAAAGTTCATCTAGGCGCGTGAAGTGAGCGTATGACTTTCTATGCTCCTTTACAACTTCATCCTTTGTCAGTTGTTTGCCAACTAACTTGCCATGATAGAGCTGAAATGCAGTAAAGGAAGCATTTGAAGTACTATACAAAAAATTGCAAACCATGCTCAGCTTTCATGGGGTGATAGGGGAGGGGAGATTAGACTTTCTATATTTTTTCTCATGGGTAATTTAGTTAAGAACATAAGAAGAGAGCACTGATGGGTCACACCAAGGGATCCATCTAGTCCATCATCCTGTTTCCCACAGTAGGGAACCAGATCCCTCTGGGAAGTCAATGAACAAGCCATGGAGAGAGTAGCCCTCCCCCACTGCTGTTCTTCTCCATGCATTTGTCTAATCCTACTCCAAAGCCGTCTAAACTATTGGCCATGACTACATCATATGAGCAGCAAATCTCATTAATTGATTACATGTATTTATTACATGTAAAGCTCACCTTTCCTCTAGGGTACGCACACATGGATTCCCAGAAGGTCTCCCATCCAGGCACTACTCTGAAGGCTCAGGCTCGTGGTTTGGCTGTACTTCTGGACTCGGCCCAGAACCTGGATGCCCAGGTTCCAGCAGTGGCCAGGAGTGCATTTGCGCAGCTGAGGCTAGTGCGCCAACTGAACCCATTCCTAGAGATGTCTGATCTGGCCATGGTCATGCATGCCTTAGTTACATCCTGTTTGGACTACTGTAATATGCTCTGCATGGGGTTGCATTCGAAAACATTCAGGAACTTCAGCTGGTCCAAAAAGCTGTGGCCGGACTGTTGACTGGGGCTGGTTACAGGGAGCACACAACTCCCTTGTTACAACAGCTACTCTGACTACTGGTCTGTTTCCAGGCAGAAGTCAAAGTGCTGGTTATGATCTATAAAGTCCTATGTGGCTTGGGACCAGGCTACCTGAAAGACTGCCTTCTCCCATACGAGCATGCCCAGTTCTTAAGATCTTCTAGAGATACCCTTCTTTTAAGCCTGCCACCTTCAGAGGCATGTCTGGTGGTAACATGAAAGAAGGCCTACTCAGTGGCCACTCCCTGGATGTGGAATTACCTGCCAAAGAAGACTAGGTTCACTCCCTCTCTGTTGTCCTTCCACCAGCAGGCAAATACCTTTTTATTCAAGTGGGCCTTTGGTGTGTAAGTAGGTTTGTTGGGTTGGAGGCTGTTTTTACCTTTTTATTGTTGTGTTTTTATTGGTTAGGGAAAGGCTGCTTCAGACCATATCCTACTAGATCCACAAAGCACAATTCTGAGGCCACTCTGGGAGGCTTTGTCCATGCAAGCTGTCTTCTTCTTTTTTTAATAACAAACATGACAAATCACCTATTGAAAGCAACGGAATTGCTTGTGTCTGCTTGATTCACACGCATCAGTTATGACATGAAGAGAACTGAAAATGCAAGGCACTGGCTGAAGGAAGTGGGCCCTCACACAGTTTACTCCCCCTTCCTCAGAGGTGTGTGATGGGATGGTTGAAATCAGTGTATCTAGATGGACTGCCATATCATGCAAATGGATTACCATGTGGGATTCTTCCCTTACAATTGATTTCAAGCTGTTACCATAACAGTATCATAAGTGTGTGTGTGTGTGTGTGTGTGTGTGTGAGGGAGGGAGGGAGGGAGGGAGTTGTATCATTTGTAATTTGCTATCTTGGGGAGACTAATGACTCTGCGGCGTAACACATAAAAGTGTTCTGGTGTCTTGTTAATTCCATGGCTAGCTGTAGGTATAAATATCTAAGATTCTAAGTGCTCTTTTTCTAAGAGCAGCAGTACTTGCAATGCTGCGTAAACAGCCCCATGCAGATGTTGAAAGGGTGTGCAGTGAATGAACATGGAAAGGAACAGAATCATGGCAGCAGGTTCTGCCCCCAACCTACAAGTGTGCCATCTGCATAGACTCTGTGTACATACATGGTACATATGTAGGACCTGTATGCATAAGTGGGAAGCTTGCCAAAAGCTGAGTTTCCAGTCATATGGACAAGCTTATGCACATACCGTTTGTATGTGTGTTAGATCTCTGCAGACAATATACTAAACATGCTTTGGTTGTGTGGAGGGTGTTTCCTCTCCACCCAAAGCATTACCATTGTGCACAGTTGAATGTCTGCATAAAGCAATGGTCATCACTTTCTATACTGCCCCAATGCAATATGGGACAACTTAGATTTGAGATAGGTGGGGCTTCGTGGGGCTTCCTCTATGGTGTGACTTTGCTCACTTACTTGGGAGTTATCTGCTTTGATGGCATCTTGTTCTTTTACTGTGGTCCATTCAGGGAACATGATGTTCTGGGTTATGTAGGTTAATAAGTGGTGGACCAATGTGTGTAAGTTCATCCCAGTTTTTTTTCCAGGTGGGAGATTCTATGGCCAAGAGGGCTTTGGAGCTTCCCTCTCCCCTCAGTCAACATCACCGTGTAAACATTGTTAAAGGAACAATGTGAGGATTCCTCCCAAAATGGGGTTTCCAGTTGATCATAAAAGAAGCAGCCTGGCCTGAATTTTAACAGCAAGTTGATCTGACACAAATCAGTAGATGAAGTCTTTGACAGCATGGAGACAAACATTATCCCCTGCATAAGCCTGGAAATACATTTTCTGTTGTTAAAGGAACAGGAGCAGGGCCTAGTAAAAACAACAACTATACAACTAACAACTCTATAGCAAACTTGATATATGGTGTCTCAAAATTTACCTTTTAGTCCATCTAGCATACATATGGACAACCTGTGGCCTATGGGCCATGTGGAGCCTGCAGAGTCCTGGGGTGCCCCACCTGCTTGTCCTTAACACCCAGCTGATCAACCACCAGCTAGAGGATTTTTATTTTATTTATTATATTTATACCCCGCCTTTTTTCCTGCAAGGCAGCTTACGTGATTCTCCTCCTCTCCATTTTATCCTCACAACAACCCTGTGAGGTAGGTTATGCTGAGAGGCAGTGACTGGCCCAACAACCCTGTGAGGTAGGTTATGCTGAGAGTCAGTGACTGGCCCAAAGTCGCCCAGTGAGTTTCATGGCCGAGCGGGGACTAGAACCTGGATCTCCCGAGTCCCAGTCCAACACTCTCACCACTACGCCACACTGGTTCTCCCACTGGGGAACAGATTGCTGAAATCTGGATCAGAATTGTGGGGGCCGGAGGCATTAACCCCACCCTGTCTCAGCAATCCTAATGCAGAGATTGCTTCTAATAGCAGCAAGGAAACAGCTCTCTGGCTGTCACTCAGAGGAGGGAGGCTGCAGCTCAGGATCACTGTGTTTAAAGTCCCACACCTCAGCGATCCCATCCCATGATCTCAGTGGGCAAGGAAGGGATATTTAAACCTTCCCCATCGATGTGCTGAGATGTGGGTGACTGGGTTGAAGAGTGTGTGTATGTATGCATACATGTGTGTGTACATATGAAAATGATCTAGGTGGCCTTAGTGAATCACAAGCTGTGATCTAGGTGTCTTCATGGATCACAAGCTGAACATGAGCCAGCAGTGAGATGCACCTAGTGTCCAGACCATGGGAAGCAATAGTCCCACTTCATTCTATGCTGGTCAGATTGCATCTGGAATACTGTATTCACACTTTAAGTACATTGCCAAACTGGAGCCTGTCCAGAAGAGGCGGGCGACCAGGATGGTAAGGTGTCTGGAAATCAAGGCCTATGAGGAATAGTTGAGGAGCTGGTATGTTAAGCTTGGAGAAGAGAAGATTAAGGGGAGAAATGATAGCTTTCTTCAAATATCTGAAGGGTTGTCATGTAGAAGATGGAGCAGGCTTGTTATCTGTTGCTCCAGAGGACAGGACTAGAACCAGTGGGTGGAAATGGCAGGGAAGTAAATTTCAGTAAACATTAAGAGACACTTCCTAATGGCAAGAGACGTGTCCTCCTGTCCTGCCTGGGGAGATGACGCTGTGCTGTGCTTCAGTGGAGGCATTTAAGCTGAGCTTGGATGGTCATCTATCATGGTGATGCTGTAATTACATTCTGCATGCGTTGCAGATCCTGCATTGAACAGAGGTTGCACTAGATGATCTACCAACTCACTGATTCTATGAGTCTACTTTTCAGTGCTCATTTGTAAGGGGTAAAGTGGGGAAAGGGATAAACCACCCCATTAATTCTCTTTTTTAAGGACAACCTCACCATGATCCATAAGATATCTATGCAGCCAACAAGCTCTCAGCAGCAATAACAACTGGGGAAGAAAGTGAGAGTTCATTTGGGAAGCCTGCTTATCTACAAAACTCGATGATTTAATGCACTGGCCACTGATTGGCATAACTTTCCAGTTCAGAGACTAATCAAGTGAGCTTTCCTCTCCTCCCTCAATAATATCTAGAGTCCTGGGAATAAATCTGATCTAAGATTGATCACCTTGATACCAATTCCAGACTGATCCATCTTAATTATATTCACTGATGACCCTTGCAATGTTGTCAGCTGCCACAGATAACTTAATGTGAATTTGTAGCCCAGCTAATCTCATTATTGGAAGTAAAAGCCCATGGGAAGCACAAAACATTGCAAAGGAAGTTAAAATCTGCTGATACTCAGAGAAAGCTGGCAAGGTTCTCAACCCACCTCCATTTCATGGAAACAAGGTGAGGTGTTCATCATTTGGGTTTGTAAAACTAAACTGCATAATATGAGATGGGTTTGCATAGTATTTTGTGATATCTACAGACAAACCATAGGGCTGTGTCCTAACTTTTTTTTTTTTTACCAGCTTCTTTCCTTTTCTTTTAACAGCAGTCTGATGTGCAGACTTTAGTGAAAATTGGTTTGAATTTTAGCTTTACTGAGCTTGCTCCAGTGAGCTAGTGGTGGTAATCATCAGGGACCAGAGTCAGAAAATAAGCGTGAAATATGTATTCAGTTACAAATGATTAAAAACATGCAGGCTCAGCAATAACATGAGAACAGTATATACATGGAAAAGGAGAAAAATGTAATGAATGACTGAACAAACTATTAAAATGTGAAAATTAATATGGACTTGCAGTACCATTTTCTCTTTTGATTTGTGATTGGGATGTGGATACTTGTTTATTATCCTTCTTGGTCGTGTGCTCTGGAATAGGAGACAGTTGGAGAACTGTGCACAGGAAAGAATCAATAGAAAGTACAAGCATTTCTTTAATGTTCACAAATAGTGTGTGCCATGATTGCAACCCCAAATGCAAATGTGAGCAGGAAACCATGATATCTGAAAGTGCTTGCAAATTCACGGACTTGCGTTTGCACTCGAAAATTGTGCATTTTTATGATTTACGCTATGGGAGGGGTGCATTTTTGGTACGCTCTCTTAAAAATGCACATTTTTTTCCCATTTGAAATCTGCTCTTTTCCCATTGCACCAAAATGAAAAAAGTGTGCAAACAAATGCAGGAAACGAGGTAAGATGAACTTCAAATTGACTTTCGGATAAACTGGGCGATCACAAACATTGCTTGTTCAAAGGGAGACTTGAGCCCCACAAGGCTGGCTCAGAAAGAAAATGGCTAGGAGCAGCTTCAAAAACTGAGGAGGGACATATTCGAGGCAAGAAATCCTTTCTCTCCAAGTGGAGATAAAAAACAAGTTCAAATCCAAACAGCTGCAAGACAGGCAAAAATCTGCTAACGAAAACCAGAGAAAAGTGAAAAGGGAGATTAAAGGTGCAATCCTATGCATGTTTAGACAGAAAACATTCCTACAATTCCCAGCATGCCCCAGCCAGCCATGGTGGCTGGGGCATGCTGGGAGTTGTAGGACTTTTTTTTCTGTCTAAACATGCATAGGATTTCACCCTAAGTGAGAAAAAGAGGAGAAAGTGAGCTCCTCTACTTGGATGCACTTTTTGCTTCACTGGCACACCTAAACTTCCCTGCCTTTTGATTGACCTCTTTCCTTCCCTCAGTTGTCTCAACCAGAAATTCAGTGCACGATTGGTGAATGCCACGTTGAGGGGCAGAATGCTGCAGAAACAATTTCCCGTTGCTTTACTGGGTTGACGTAACCCTAAGTCAGGGATTTCAAACCTCTTTCAGTCTAAGGGCCAAATTTCGGAGAGGCCCGTGGGGGCTGCATTCCAGTGGTGGGCAGGCTTAAGGCAAAATGGGTGAGCCCAACGGCAAAGAGGTGGGGCTATAATACCAAATATATTAGCATAGTTTAGCTCACAGCTATTAATGCAAGTAATTTTTTAGGAATGGCACCCTCATCATTTTAGAATGGAGGGGGGAATGCAAGAGCTGGGAAACTGCCAAATGATTGATGGCTAAGGGGAAAGGGTGGGGCTGGAGGCAGGGCTCATGGTGCTCTGGAAATATCCCAGAGTGCCAGATTCAGCCAGCCGGCTTGAGGTTCACCGCCTTGCCCTAGGCCTTTTCAGGGTACAGGGGAACACAAAGGGCTCATGGAGCTGTGAGCTGTAGGGAATAACAAACTTCGTAACTTCTTCTTATACTGGTCTATTGTTTCATGGCTGGACAGTCAGAATAACTGTCTTTTCCTGCACCTCAGACTCCAAGCTAGGGATGGACCAATCTTTTGTGTACATTTCTCCTAAAACACTGACTTTTTCTACACAATTTTGCCGGATATACACATCTTTTTCCCCCCCAAGCAATTTTCTTAATATAATGAATGTTATTTTCACAAATGTATGCATTTTGTGTGCACTTTCCCCCATCATATGCCTTTTTGTATGCCCCCCCTTTTTTTTATTGGAGACCTCCATTGCAAAAATCAGAGAAATATGAATTTTGAAGGATAACTAAGTTTTGGTTCACATATTGGTTCAAAACTGAGAAATTGGGTAACTTTGCATTAAAATGTAAACCTAATGAATTTCTCCTCCATCCTTACCAAGCAGTGAGAACTTTCTTCCCTCAAGGAAAGACCAGGGATGGGGACTCGGACTCGAGGACTCGACTCGTGAGTCGGACTGAGTCCCCCCTCTGACTCGAGTCTGACTCGAGTCCCAATATTTTTAATGGGACTCGAGACTCGACTCGGGACTCGAGACCAAGGACTCATCAACATCCCTGGGCTGTTGACGAGTCTTCTGGCTGTGCCAGAAGGAGCGCGATCACCGGTGAAGAGCGCATGGAAGCGAGGCGCGCCGCTGCTCGGCCACTATGGACAGCTACCAGGAGCGCAGCCCCAATGATGTGTTGAGATTTATTTTGATTGATGTGTTGTTGTGGGGGGTTAGGGTTAGGGTCAGACATTTTGGGTTTGGCTGCCTCTGCCTGCCTGTTTGGGGTTCCCAGCCTCCTCTGCCTGCCTGGTCTCTTCTTGACCAGTTCAACAGTTGAATTGTCCAAGACAAACGCCTCTGCCTGCCTGCTTTGAGGTTCCCTGCCTCCTCTGCCTGCCTGGTTATTTTGGGTTTGTCTGCCCGGTCTGTTCTTGCCAAAATCAGTTGCAGAGTTTTGAAATAAAAAGGCACACTTGTGCCTAGAATTTATTTAAGCCACACATCTGAAGTAGCCTTATTTTGTTGGGGGGAAACCCCATTGATTTTAATAAGGACTCGTGGAGTCAGTTTTGGGAGTGACTCAGGACTCGGGACTCGTGAGTCACCATTTTGGATCAAGGACTCGGACTCGGACTCGAGACTCGGGTCCAAAGACTCGTGACTCGACTCGTGACTCGAGACCAAGGACTCTTCAACATCCCTGGGAAAGACAGATCTGCATGGGAACAAAACTTTTACTTCCATTCCTGTGCATGGATCTCTTGTAAGCCCTCTCTTCCCAATGCACCTGAACCCCCCCAAAAAGGGACCTAATCTGCAATTAGAATGTAATAACACTAACCCCCATTCCACAAGAAGCTTCAGCATCCGATCCCTGCATACTAACATCATGTAGTAACGAGGCCTATTTCCTGGGCCATCCTAAATTCTGCAGGAGTAGGGGCGGGTGGATGAGAAATTAACTACATCAAGGTGTGTGTGTTTTTTGGTGGATTTACCCAATTCACACCTGCTGAGCCTCAGCCTTCTGATGCAGCCCATCTCAGTGCAACTATGTACAAACATATTCATGTCAGGGGGAAGTGAGCACGCGCTGCATATATTTGAGAATGAATGTGCATGCAAAACAGCATTCCAGCAATGTAAAGTACTTTGGAAACAATATGTTCATTTAAAAATGCATACAAAAATGTGCTGAAAAAGTATAAATTTGTGTGCATTTTTTTTTTAAATTGCAAGCTCATGTGGAAATGGGATAGAATTAGCTTGACCTCAAAAAACCCAATGATCTGGGTGAGACCAAAACTGACAGATCTGTCTATCCCTAGTGGTGAAGAGGAAGCTATTGTGTCTGTGTCAGAGAGAGAGAGAGATGGTCATGCCCACTTTAGGCTCTGGCTATGCGCACGCCCCCCATATTATGCAGCCCACAGGAGGTCTCTTGGGTGGTAATCTGGCCCTTGGGATGAAAAATATTCCCTACCCCTGGTACAGACAATACTGAACTAAATGGACCAATGATGTAAGTTGGTAGCAAGCATCCTATATCCCTTTGAATAAGTACCCCAGCTTACCGCTCCAGGCGGTTTTACCTTCACATGTGTATATGCACCACCCAAACCTGCCCCTTCCAAGCAGGATGCTTTATTTATTTATTATATTTGTTAATCGCCCATCTGGCCGGTCACTATACTTGCAGAGTATAGTGTTGCAGGGAAAGCTTCAGGGATATCAGTACCTTTTTCAATATCATTTGTTGGAGGGAAATGTGTTCTTTGTTTTAATGGGGGCGCTGGCATAGCTGTAACAAAGGTTAGAAGTGGAGTCCCAGCCAGGGATACCATCCAGGATGGAGTGCGGAATGCACCATGCACGTCCTGGTAACAGATCCTGGGATGGGGGGGGGAATCAAGTGCAGATACAGCCTGATAAAGAAGGATCACGAGTGTTATAAGCCGTCTACAGCCATTGGGGGAATTCCGTTGGAAATTTTCAAGAAACAGTCGAGCGTCGTGCTGGATAAGCAGCATGATCATCTTTATTTCAGGGAGCTTGAAGCATTGCCTAACTTAGCATTCAGATTGAGCGCCACAGATGTGCTAGTTAATATTTCTTCAGAAATGAGTTCTTCCTGACTGGAATATTAAAAAAAATAAAGAAATGCATGGAAATCTATTATGTTGGATGTGCACAAAACTATTGTAAAATATGTCACACTGGCAACCCATGCCAGCCATATCCCTTTGTTAAGGGTTTGCAAACCTGTGTGCAATGCTACCCTTGAGGAACAGGTAACAATATGTTTTGTGTATATTTGTGACTTTCAAACCCAGCCCACTGCTAATGTGATAAGGTGCAAAAGGAGCAGGGTCCCTGTATCTTTAATCTTTAACTTCTGTTAGGGCTTCAGTGCTTTTAACAGCTGCAGGGTATGTGGAGATTCCCTATTTCTGAGTTTGTAAATTCCATTGACTGAATTCCTGCCTACTCCGCAGCTGTTTACAGGCCTGGGAGCTCTGCCAGAAAAAGAGAGAGCTGGCAATCCTAGGGAGCTGGTGTGGCGTATTGGTGAGAGTGTCGGACTGGGACTCAGGAGATCCGGGTTCTAGTCCCTGCTCGGCCATGAAACTCACTGGGTGACTTTGGGCCAGTCACGGACTCTCAGCCTAAGTACCTACCTCACAGGGTTGTTGTGAGGATAAAATGGAGAGGAGGAGGAGGATTATGTAAGCCACCTTGGGTTCCTTGTAGGAAAAAAGGTGGGGTATAAATATAGATGAGGATGATGAGGATGACGATAGACAATATTATGTTAGCTAAATAGTTGCATGTGGTAGGTAAACTAGTAGGTACCAATTCAGTATCAAATATCAGTGTATCTCTAAGAGTGTCATACCTTGTGCTTCCTTTTTAGGGATAGCTCTAAGAACAGGTGAAATGATAAGCAACACTCTTTTTAAAAATATATATTAATACTTATATACCGCTTAATATCATAAAATTTCTAAGCAGTTTACATATTTAAAGGAACTTATAGGCATGGAGCGGAGGGCTCTCCTCACCCTCGTGCTCTGAGCTACTTCATCAACTCATTGTATGTAGTTTTGGTTAATTACTTCTCATGGGAAAGAATTAATTAAGAAGATGACAGCTTCTGAGAGGACAATCATTTATCCTTATTATTACTGATGATATTAATAAGAGTTAGTTCAGGAGGGTGCTTAAAAGAAAACATTATCCTTAAATAGCACACAAAGTCAGTGCACACAGATGCCCCCTTGATTAGCTAAGGACTATGCAGGCTCAGGGTGGATGCCTTCATCATGATGGCCTGCATGTTATGGAAGCCAGGGATTGGACATGTTCTTGGAACTCATAATTAAACTATGGAATTCGCTACCGCAAGATGTAGTAATGACCATGGATCTGGATGGTTTTAAAAGGGGATTGGACACATTCCTGGAGGATAATGGCTACTAGTTGTGATGGTTACATGCTACCTTGAGTATCAGAGGCAATATGTCAATGTACACCAGTAGCTGGGGAACATGAGCAGGAGGATGGTATTGGACTCATGTCACATCGTAGGGATGGTGGAGAAATTCATTCAGTTTACATTTGAATGCAAACATAACCGATTTCACACTTTTGAACCAATATGCGAACCAAAACTCACTTATCCTTCAGAATTGGCACTGCTCCGAATTTTGCAGTGGAGGTCTCCAGTGGAAAAAAAATATGTATATTAGGGGAAAGTGCACACAGAAATGCATAACTTTGTGAAAATAACATTCAAAAATGCATTGTATTAGGCACATTGCTTGCAACAATGTGTGTATTAGACAAAATTGCACACAAAAATGGATATTAGGAGAAATGCACACAAATGCATTTGAATTTTCATGCAAACTTTTTAAAAAAGTGTCAGTTCAGAATAAACAGAAATGAAGACTCGGAAAAATGGGAAACTGAGAGAAACCAGAACGTACAGATGTGTCTATCCCTAAGATCCTGGTTGCTCCTCCTTTAGTGGTGGTTGTTCTTAAAGCAGCAAAGTACAGAACACTGAAGTCGATGCTAGCCAAAGATGATCCCGACGCTACAAAATCCTGAACTTTTATCTAAGATGCCTGAGACCTGAGCTGACTGAGGTTGTGAATGAAATGTGTTTTGCATATGCTGAAATGCACCATCCTCTTTGGTTCTGCAGACCTTGCTGTCCTCTGCTCATGGAAAATTACTAGCCTTCAAACAGTTGTAGAGTCCCAGCATCTGGGCAGGCTCTCATTCTACATGCAGAATTGCAAGTCAGAGGTGGTGGTGGTGGTGGGGGGGGTCCAGCACAATCCAGCATGCCCTTGATATAGTCCTTAGCCCCCCTCCCTCATTGGCTTGTAGCACTACTGTTCATGTTATGGAACATAAGGTAAAGTAATGTTATACAGGAAGTGGTGCCTTTCAGCATGGACAAAGTGGCTTTGCCCCACCACTAGAGAGCCACTACAACCTTCATTACCACTAAGTTAGTAAAACAAATGCAGACTCTCCACATCCATTCCCCACCTCTAAATCCTCTTCTGAATACATGGGATTGATCTTCTATATCAGGAGTGAATTCTAGACTGGTTTGAGCCAGGGAGCCTTTTCTGTTTGAAATTAAGCATCCTGTGCCTTTATCAACAAGTGCAGCATTTTCCCAATGTAAAGGTGGGCTGATGAAGAAGCTGTACCTGCTGAATTTCTGCCTATTATGCAGCTGATACAGTCATATATATCCTTTAAGGGAGAGGAGAGGAGAGGAGAGGAAAGGTGGCAGCAATCCTATTAGGTGGGCCAGAAGTGAGGATCCGTGGGGGCTTGTATGGGGAGGGGTGAACTCAACCTGTCCCATCTCTTCCTTATTAAAAACCTCTAAAAGCTGATGATGACAATGACGTTGACAACGGACACTTAGTGTTTACCTCGGCACTCAGCCAAAAATCCCTTTGTTGAGGAAAGATTTGCATCTATCACAGTCTAAGTGAGTTTTTCAGCTACCCAACCCCACCTGGAAGCAGAGGGAGTAGATGTAGCCCTGGGGCAACTGGAAAAGATGCCAATAGCCAGCCTGGAGATGCCAGAAGGAGTCAGAGGAACTAAATATTTTAATTAAGCTCAGACTTTGAAATGGAGAAAGCTGAAGGAGACTTGATGGCCACTTTCACAACCTCTCCCAAAAAACTAACAAAAGTATCAAAAAAAATAACGTCCAGACTGGCCCTACACCAAATCCACATATTACACTTTAGAGGTAGATTCCAGTATAGACTCTCTTCCTGGGTCTTCCTGGTCCCGGTTCTGGATTGTATTGGTACTCTTGTGGGCACGTAGGTTGGATGCTGATGTGCCCTCAGACCTCAGTCCCAAATACAGCCGTCAGGGGATAGGGATGTGTGAGGAAGCTAGTACCGGGGTGAAAATTTGATGGATTTTCTCAACTTGGCCCTGCAGATTCTGTTCCATCAACCCTGTGCTGGCACTGACTTAATCTGACATGAGTCGAACCAGCACATGGACTTCCATTTTTAAAATGGGCCACCATTTGTGTAATTTTATATTTTTTTAAGCCAGGGAAATTTGCACAAAATCCAGGGCCAGGCCTCCACTCCGCAATTTGAGCAAATTTGTGCAAATTGCACTAGAGATACGCAGTTCTCAGCTCCAAATTTGTGCAAATATTTTCAGCAATTTTGCGGAAGTCGAAACTTTCTCCCCCCCCCCCCCCCCCCAATTTGGCTCACTTTTGGCCATCAGGTCAGAAATGTGTTGAAACTCCGTCGAGCTCAAACGGAACAAGTTTTCCAGTGTCGCACCGGAAGCCCCAGAAGGCCATGCTCCTTGCCATGACTACACCTCCTTTCCCCGAAACATTCACAGCTTGATGATTTCCCATTTTTTTGTGCAGTTTTCCCCCAGTCTAAACGGTTGAGATTTCTCTCCTAAGGCTTAGTTACTGGCAGCAAGAGCATTAAGGGTGGCCGGGTGACCGGCCAGATGGGCGATTTCAAAATATAATAAATAAATAATTAAATAATGAATAAATAAATTAAGGTATAATAGGCTGGTACAATAGGGGGGTTTGCCCCCACCCCTTTTGTCTTTGGCCCCATCCACCATCCCAGAAGATCTTCTACACCCCTATGTCAGAGCCCGCACTGCACCTGAGATGAGAGGAGCCTTTATCTCCTAGGCGAGTGTTTTTGGGAGTGCATGAGATACTGATGTTAGATCGAGGAGGTGCAATTTGAGGTGGTTGCCCCCTTTTTATGTACTGCGCATATGCACCCACAACTTTTCAATGCGATGAAACGGATTTAATAAATGGTATTGCCATTGTTATCTTGGGGCGCTTGGCAAAGGGAAAACTCTCAGGGCTGAACAAGAAAAAAGATAGAGCACTCTGATCAGGAAAGCTGTCAATCAGTTATATTCCTGTGTGCGTATGTGGGGCAGGGGGGGGGGGTAGGGAATGAAGGATGGGAGATTCAGATAAAATTGCCCTTTCATAAGCTGCACCAGTGACTGGCTGTGGGGGCCTGGCGAACAGCTAGCTAAGTAGGGCAGAAGTTACCCAGCAGCCGTGTACGCTCTCGGCTCCACCAGTGACATATAACTTGGAGTTCAGTCAGAGTCAGACCCTAAGCGAATATGCTAGCTAGGGTGCACACACCAGCTACCACACTTGGCCAGGTAGGGAGTCTGCCAGAAGCTACGTTTGCTGAACATTCAGCCCAGGCAAGAGGAGGGAACCTTAAGCGACTGGAGAGCCGGCTCATGCAGCAGCCAAGAAGGCTAATTTGAGCCTTGGATTACTGGGCTGTCTGCCCGGGAGAAGAATGAGTGGGGTGGGGGGTGATTTCAAAGCATGAGTCAGCCAGGCAAATGGAACTGTGCATAAGGGGAAGCTCTCCAGAAAGGCCTCCAACCAAGAGCTAGCCAGCAGCGAGCAACTTAGAGACCGAGAGGAAGCAGGGTTGTCAGGCAATTATTGTTCTGAAGTAATGGGGTTAAGCCATCAACTGGGATAGAAGAGAGTACTGGAGGGGGATGTCAGAAGTAAAATGTAAACACTGTCTCTCCCACCCAAGGGTACTTGGAGTAAAGCTTCATGTTCTATAATGCGAAACTTTTTCTATACACACTTACCTGGGAATAAGTCCCATTGATCTCAGCGGGACTTCTGAGCAGACATGTGTAGGATTGCACTGCAGAAGCTCTAGGTCAATGCTTGTAGATGTTTATTTTTAATCATTTTGGATCACCACTCCCACCAGAGATGCTGGAAGTGGTGCTCAAAAATATGAGAGGTTAGGGCATGGTCGCCATAGGGCCCAAAGCTTCTCTCCTACTTTTTCCCCAGCTCTTTGGCATGTGTGCACTGCAGCACGCCACCCCTAACTTGGAACGGGAGGCTGGTGTGTTTCCTGCCATCCAGCTCTCTTCAATGCAGAGCTCCAGCCAAGAATGTAATCAAGCTTGAAGCTCAAAGTTAATTTTGGGCTGACCCTCGGTTGAAAAGGGAAACAGAAAGTGGCTCTGGCTTCTCTTTCTGAGTGATGGGATGGCCAGTGCTCTGAGGAGGGAATAAAGGGAGGGGAAATCCATTGGACCATAGTGTAACGTATCCATGTGCACATGGCTGCTGAAGCCAATCCCAGTTGCCTTATGACCATATTTCACATACCTGTGGTACAGGTGTGCACAACCTGTGGCCCGGGGGCCACAGGCCCACATGCAGCTCTCCAAAGCTTTTACTGCAGCCCCTTGGGGGTGCCCTGATCTCCTACCGCTGCCGAATCTACCCTCCCTCCTCCAATTTCCCTGCTGTCCGTACTCTCCACTCCCTCCCCTAGAGATCCTCCTACAGATTATCCATTTCCTGCCACTCCTAGCAGTGAGGGAAGAGCAATATGTATCCGGATCACTGGTTTCTCTCTCTCGGTGTGTGTGTGTGTTTTGTATGCACAAGTGTGTGCAGCCTGCAAACCCCCCCCCCCAAGCCAGCATTGTATGTGGGTCTTGGGACTGATTGAAAGAATTGTGCACCCCTGCTGCAGTGGCAAACACGTTGATATCTCCAGTGGCCCTCACAATGATAGTCTGATGCCCCTTATGAATAAGTGCTATATCGCATCCTTCTAGAATAAGAGCTTGATATAACATATGGAGCAAGATACCTCAGTCCTCCATTTTCACATGCCATTTGGTGGGGACACAAAAGAGGGCCTCCTTGGTGGCCACTCCCAGGCTCTGGAACGCCCTGCCTAGGGAGGCTAGATTGGCTCCCTCTGTGTTGTCCTGCTGGCAGGCAAAGACATTTTTATTCAGGGAGGTCTTTGGCATTTAAGCTGGTCTGCTGCTGAAGGGGGTTGGTGGTGGGTTTTTTTTTTTTTTACTTCTTTGTGTTGTAATAGTGTTTTTAATTTATTTCTTTCAATGCGATAGATTCATTAAGATTTGTAATTCGGTTTTTATTGCTAGCCGCCTTGAGTGTCATAATTTGGCTGATGGGTGGGATATAAATTAAATAAACAACAATGAATGAATGAAGATAGCACAACTCTGCATTTTGCCAACCTAGCCTTTGCCAATCGAGGGTATCTTGGCATCATGTACCAATGCTGCTTCTTGGTTTCATGCAACATCTTTTCAAAATTAGGTTTGGGCACTTGTAAGCACATTAGTGCCCTGGCATTTGGTTGTATCCGGGAAGCCAGTGCAGGCAGGTGGTAGCCAAGAAAAAGACTAATTTCAGCCTCAACTGAATGAGCCCAATGGAACAGCAGGGTGGTTTCAAACCATAAACCAGGCAACGGACTGGAACAGTGCAAAGTGGAAGGCAGGCGTTTGTCTGGGATAAGGCAGTTCACACAACAACCGGTAAAAAGACAAATGTTAGTGTGGTTTATGGGTTATTTAAAGTCACTTTAAGCTTTAATTAGGAGATCAATCATTGATGGTGCTGGTTTTCAGCAGTGATGGACATAATTAATCAGTGGGGACTATGAGTTGAGGGTGCACTGGGACTGCATGTGTACCGGAACTTCTTCTCTCTCTTTTTGGTTCAATGAGAAAAAGATGCACTTCATTCAAGAAGGCCAAACTAGATCTATGACCCGGGAGCTCAGTGAACCTTCAGCAACATTCAAATTTAAAAGGGTTAGTAGCAACTTGTGGTAGGGGGTAGTGAGAGAGACCATTCAGATCAGCACTTCAATGATGGAAGAGTGGGTTCAGCATCCCACCCATGACTTTTTCCCAATTCCACCCCCACCCCCCACACCACCACCACTGCAATTTCCCCTGCTGGTATCATATGCTTGGCTTTGTGGGGTAAATAGCCGCTTCAGGAAAGGCAATTTTCATTAGAAAAATAGGTTCAGGGGGAAAGGGGCATCCCATAGCCCAAGCCAGATTCCTATCAGCTCCCATTAAGGACAGGAGTTCCCCTCTCCTCTGTCTTATCCAGCAATGACAGCTGGTATTTCCTACAGGATGGCACTGTTCAGGTTCTATCAATATGCACATTTGTTTAAATTAAATCAAACCATCAGTGAAAAGGCCAACAATTAATCAATAGATTTGAATGTATGCATGCATGCATTTATTTAAATCAGTTGACAGCTCTCGCAGTTTTGCATGGCAATCACTGATGCTCCCAGGACCCATGCTAATAAAAGTAACAGTGCATAATGCTATCACGGGTATATGTTCTTTTGCTGCAAACCCCACTAATATTAGGCTGGGAGTACGTGGATGAAAATGTTAAGTCGGGGCTAGGCAATCTGGGACCCTCCAGATGTTTTGGACTACAACTCTCACAAGCCTCAGCCAGAATAGCCAATGTTCAGGGATGATGGCAGTTGTAGTCCAAAACATCTGAAAGGCACCAGGTTGCCTACCCCTGTTAAATCATACAAGAATTAAAACTGGCTTCTGTGGTCGGCAAGCCCACCTTTAGCCATTGGCTGAGCGCGGTGGCAAAGAATGTTCACAAACATTCAGACTGTTGGTAGGGAAGTGTCAGTCATTGGCTGAGGGACAGGGACACTCGGAGAAAGGAAGGGCAATGTGGTTCGGGATGCTTAAAGAGCATCCCCACAGCTGTGGGGATCACAGATAGCACTGTGTGATGATGAGAAGGGAGTGGACACTAGGGATTTGCTGACGCTGGGAAGTCCGGCTTATTTGAGCTCAGTGGATTTCCTGCTCACTTCTGATCTGATGATCTCTAAGACATGCCACACTTTACAATTTTAAAAAAAAAAACACTAAGGAAATTTGCGCAAATCATGCTATTTGTGCAAAATACCATAATTTACTGCAATATGCAGCAAATCACAGTATTTTCATAGAATCATAGAATCAAAGTTGAGTTGGAAGGGGCCTACAAGGCCATCGAGTCCAACCCCCTGCTCAATGCAGGAATCCAGGTCAAAGCATCTCTGACAGATGTCTGTCCAGCTGCACCTTGAATGCCTCCAGACTGGGAGAGCCCACCACCTCCCTAGGTAGTTGATTCCATTGTCTTATTGCTCTGACAGTCAGGAAATTTTTCCTGATGTTTAGGTGGAATCTGGGTTCCTGTAACTTGAGCCCATTGTTCCGTGTCCTGCAAACTGGGATGATCGAGAAGAGATCCTGGCCCTCCTCTGTGTGACATCCCTTCAAGTACTGAAAGAGTGCGATCATATCTCCCCTCAGTCTCCTCTTCTGAATGCTAAACATGCCCAGTTCTTTCAGTCTCTCCTCATAGGGCCTTGTTTCCAGTCCCTTTATCATCCTTGTTGCCCTCCTCTGAACCCTCTCCAGTTTGTCTATGTCCTTCTTAAAGTGAGGTGCCCAGAACTGGACGCAGTACTCAAGATGAGGCCTAACCAGTGCCGAGTAAAGGGGAATTATCACTTCCCGCGATTTGGAAGCTATACTTCTATTAATACAGCCCAAAATTGCATTTGCCTTCTTTGCAGCCACATCGCATTGCTGGCTCATATTCAGTTTGTGATCTACCACAATTCCAAGATCCTTCTCACTTGTAGTATTGTTGAGCCAAGTGTCCCCCATTCTGTAACTCTGCATTTGGTTTCTGCTTTTCAGGAGGCCGATTTGTGCAGAGTTATGCACATTTCCTTAGTGTTTTTTTTTAATGCACAAATCGTGGCCCATCTTAGAGACAGAAGTCCACGAGCTGTCTCGAATTGCACCATAGGGAGTCAGACTCAGCACCAGCACAGGACTGCCGAACTGGAATCCAGGGGTTCAAATCATGAAGATCTGTCAGATTTTCACACACACACCCTGTCAGATTCCTCACACATACTTAGGTGGATATCTGAATAATGGGTTCAAAAGAACAAGCTAAACCTTTGGCTGTGCAACACTTAAAATTCTATATTACACTCAGTCTCATGCAGGCATTTTGCGCAGGAGGATGGGGGAACCTACGCACAAACAAAAACTTTCTAAAACTAGGATACCCAGTTCATGTCCACACACACACACCCACATGATTTTTCAGACAGTGATCAAGGCTTTCTTCTCTGCGTTCCTTGTAATATCTGGAAATAAAGCTCATTTAGTCTTCTTTGATCCTATTTGGTGTGTTCTTTATACACACACCCTTGTCAGTTTTATTTTCCAGCTAATTTTGTTGGCTATGTTTTTAATTCAACTGGTGGGAAAGAAAAAGAAAAACAACAACCCTCTCTCCATTGTGCCTGTGTGGCAGCAACTTGTTTTTAGCACACTGATTTCAATGCTGCTGCCAGCAAAATCCTAAGACTCTTTGCCATGGGAAATTTAAATATATTTAGTCTGCGCAAGCAATACACAGACTCTCTCTCTCTCTCTTTCTCTCTTCCCCCTCATTCATTTAAAAGAGTAAACATAGCAACTACAGTCTTAGCATCTGCAAGTCTAGCAACTTAAACAGTGGGGCTTACGGGAAAAAAAAAAGGAAGAAAGGATATAATACAGTAACCGAGCTGCGTGTGTGTGTGTGCTTTTAAATGGTTCATTAAAGCACTCATATCCACAGCAGGGTGAAATGCACTGCAACAAACCCCACTATCAAAGCCATTATTAAAAACATTGATTTTCAAAACTTAACTACTGTAATACGTTTTTTAAGAATATGCCATTTCACAGCTGCCCCACAGGAAGCGAAATAAGAAGCTATTCTTCAGTGTCTTAAGATGTCAGTTCAGACAGCTGGAGCAGGCTCCAGACTGCACAGAGAGGCAACAAAAATGCAAAAACGATGTAGGCTGTGTTAACTGTAGCGGAAGATGCTGTGTTCCTCTACTCTCCCACCCCACCCCCGCTCTGCCCCCTGCAAAAGCACCTGTCCGTTGACTTCTGTGGAAGAACTGCCTCAGCCAAATCAAAATAGTATAGGCCGTACTTTTGGAAAGGCTACAGGGCTACGGGTGACCGGCCAGATGGGTGATTCATAAATGTAAATGTGATAAATAAATTGTTTTTAATCCCCAGTCCTTCAATGGAGGATTGCCCTTTCAGGAGAGCTTGGGAAGGCCTGCCTCGAGCACTTTGGCTGTGTGTGTGTGGGGGGGGAATATGGAAATGACACTGCTTTTCCCCACTGGTTCGTACTAGGAACTCCTGGGCTTCTCTTTAACCCCACCTGGCTGCCTTTGTGGCTATCCAGTTCAGCACAAAGCTTTTGGGAGCCTGTTCAGAAAGAAAGAAAGAAAGGAAGGAAGGAAGGAAGCCACCGCTCTATGGTTACCCCCTTGTTTGGACAGGTTTCCTTTGTGGTGGTGTAGTGGGAGCTTGCAGGGATGCAGTACAGCATTTATTCATTAGCAGGGATGCTGCTGATGCCATCTGCCACTTGCCCTCAGACTTTCCTGTTCCCTTTGACCTTAGCTGCAATCCTCACAATACCTGGAGGGAAAATGAATTTTACCAAAACCAATATATTGTCCCCTCTCTTGTAATGCAAAATAGTTTGGGGGTGGCTTGGTTCTGAATGGGCAGTTAAGACCTTTAGCTTCATAAGCGACCTGCTCCAGATGGGGATGAAAAGTGCTGCAACTGGTTTGTTGCTGTGGATCAGCACAGCTGCCTGCATGTTTGGACTCTCCTTAGGGGTGTGACTGCAGGGACTGTTCTGATGAGCGCCTGCACTTCGAGCTTGTCCTTTACACCACTATTCTTGTGCTTTTAAGCCAGCGTGGTGTAGTGGTGGTGAGAGTGTTGGACTGGGACTCGGGAGATCCAGGTTCTAGTCCCCACTCGGCCATGAAACTCACCGGGTGACTTTGGGCCAGTCACTGACTCTCAGCCTAACCTACCTCACAGGGTTGTTGTGAGGATAAAATGGAGAGGAGCCTTGGGTTCCTTGCAGGAAAAAAGGCGGGGTATAAATATAATAAATAAATAAATAAAGCCCACTCAACAAGCAGAAGTTCCACCGCCTTTTCTAGGTTAGAGAGGTAGCAGTGAAGGCTGGTGGCTCCAATGTTAGTGGGGTGGAGTATCCAGTACAGGCTTCAGTCTGAACTTTTAAGGAGCTATCCATGGTTCTGAGCCCTATCCCAAACCGATGTTCAGCACCTTTAGAGTTCAGGCTGGAACCCAGAGTGGATACACCACCCTGTTGACAGTGAAGCCACCAGCCACTGCTGCAGTGAGGGGTGCTTCACCTGTTAATTTCTGCCTCTGATGTACTTATGGATGCTATACGATACCTCTGGGAGAAAGTAGCTACCCTAAATCAGCATAGCTTTTGCAGCAGGGCTGTGCTGATTGGCTCCATCCAGTGCAAGTGATTCACAAAGCCCAAGTAGGCATAAGGAGTTTGCAATACACAGAATCAAGTGAAGGGAAGCAACTCAAATTGAAGTATGATCATTGACTAAAAAGGAGCAGGGCTAAATGGAGATGGGGTAGACATTAGTTCAGTTTCACATTTTAATGCGAACTGAACAAACTGCACACTTTTGAGCCTCTATGTGAACCAAAATTCAGTTACCCTTTGAAATTCTCTGAACTTCTCTGAATTTTACAGTGGAGTTCTCCGCTCAAAAAATCCATACACAAATGCATATATTAAGGGAAATGATGCTCTAAAATGTTAGGAAATATTAGGAAAATTGCTTGCAGAAATGCATATTTTAGGCAACAATGCATACAAAAATGTGTGTATTAGGAGAAACATGCACAAAAAATGGCTATGAATTTTCTTGAGAACTTAAAAAATATATATCTCAAAGTTTTGGAGAAACAACTTCAGATTGGGAAACTGGGAAACTGAGAGAAACTGAAATTGACAGATTTATCCATTTCTAATGCTAAAGCATCAGCAGGAGACAACTAGCAAAACTGTCTTAGTATAGCTATATCAGCCAGGAGCCAATCAGGGCTGTGAAATCTCTGAAGGAAGAGGGGGGATGTTCCATTGTTTTTCAGGCTGCCATATACAGCAGAGTGGTCATGAGAAGCAGTCATCTCAATCTTGCTAGGGAGTGTATCTCATTGAACTCACTTGGCTTTCTTTCCTAGTAAACATGTTTGGTGCTCAAGTGCGCCACTGTGTGGCAAACAGATGGGATAAAGGATGGAAAGGGGATGAGAACCATGTGGGTCATTAGGTTGAAGGAGTGGCGAATAAAGGGCCAACTTGGAACTTGGGTGGTGAAGGTAGGAGGTAAGTATTCAGAAACTGCAAAAGGTGTTCAGGACTCATTGTTTGTCATGGATACGGCGCATGTAGCTGAAAAGATATTTATAGTTTTATCACGTCCAATTATATTTCTGATTGAAGGACAGTTCACATGACCATTGGACCCAGTAATCATATGGCATTCCTTTACATAGTCCCACGCTTCACAAACCCTTTCCCCTCTGTACCCAAGTCCATATATACTTGCCAGCTGGGGATAACAATTTGTGAGTCTAATGAGCTGGGTTCTAGAGAGACCACCAATGCTTATTATAAAATAAAATGTATTAGGCATTAAGGTGCTACATGACACATTATAATTTTTCCTACAGCAGGCGAATGTGGTTGCCCCTTTGAATTCCTGCGTAAGTTGGTCCGACTGCAGCTACCTGTTCATGCACAGCTGGGCATGCACATTCTTGCACACACACATCAGCAAAAGTTTGAAAATCAATTTGTGTTTGTAGTGGCATCTAACATGCTTCATTCTTTATGTGGTGTCAACTGGACGACATAGCTGGCTATTAGCAAGGGGTCGACTTCTGCAAGAATTGCGAGTGGCCGCCATGGGCCAAGTGATCGTTCAAATCAGCCCAGAGTTTGTTGTGACTTTGTGTTCAAGCACTATCAGTTTGTGAATAACGGGTGGTTTCTTTCATATTGCTCAGAAATGTGATGTCGTTAAATGAACAAACATACAAGCATCATTGCTGTTACAGGAATAAAAAAGCATTCCAGGGAAGTGAAAAATATTCACTTGGACCTGATGCACTAATCTTCCAGACAATAAAGCCCAAATCCTGTTTTGCAGCGTCTTTAATCTGTATACCTCAGGTCTCTGGATTTGAATCTGCAGATTGTAGAACTTGAAAGTAAAGCGGTTCAGTCCCCTCCAGCCCGTAATGCTAAATCGTGATATGGTATTACTTGAATGAGACCTAGGGAGTCTTGGGCTCACACAGTCCCACCTTCCCCTCACTCACCCCCATCCCTGAATGTGACAGCTTCTGACTTCTGAACTTTGCAGGAAACCATAGTTTAGCATTCATAGAATCATAGAATCATAGAAAAGTAGAGTTGGAAGGGGCCTACAAGGCCATCGAGTCCAACCCCCTGCTCAATGCAGGAATCCAGGTCAAAGCATCTCTGACAGATGTCTGTCCAGCTGCACCTTGAATGCCTCCAGACTGGGAGAGCCCACCACCTCCCTAGGTAGTTGATTCCATTGTCTTATTGCTCTGACAGTCAGGAAATTTTTCCTGATGTTTAGGTGGAATCTAGGTTCCTGTAACTTGAGCCCATTATTCCGTGTCCTGCAAACTGGGATGAACGAGAAGAGATCTTTGCCCTCCTCTGTGTGACATCCCTTCAAATACTGGAAGAGTGCGATCATATCTCCCCTCAGTCTCCTCTTCTGAAGGCTAAACATGCCCAGTTCTTTCAGTCTCTCCTCATAGGGCCTTGTTTCCAGTCCCTTTATCATCCTTGTTGCCCTCCTCTGAACCCTCTCCAGTTTGTCTATGTCCTTCTTAAAGTGAGGTGCCCAGAACTGGACGCAGTACTCAAGATGAGGCCTAACCAGTGCCGAGTAAAGGGGAATTATCACTTCCCGCGATTTGGAAGCTATACTTCTATTAATACAGCCCAAAATTGCATTTGCCTTCTTTGCAGCCACATCGCATTGCTGGCTCATATTCAGTTTGTGATCTACCACAATTCCAAGATCCTTCTCACTTGTAGTATTGTTGAGCCAAGTGTCCCCCATTCTGTAACTCTGCATTTGGTTTCCTCTCCCTAGGTGCAGCACTTGGCATTTATCCCTATTAAATTTCATTCTGTTGTTTTCGGCCCAGCGCTCCAGCCTATCGAGGTCACTTTGAATTTTGTTTCTGTCTTCCAGAGTATTAGCTGTTCCACCCAACTTTGTGTCATCTGCAAATTTGATAAGCATTCCCTGTACCTCCTCATCCAAGTCATTAATAAAAATGTTGAAGAGCACCGGGCCCAGGACCGAGCCCTGTGGTACCCCGCTCGTTACCTCTCCCCAGTTTGAGAAGGAACCATTGATAAGCACTCTTTGAGTCCGATTCTGTAGCCAATTGTGGATCCACCTGATAGTTGTTCCATCTAGCCCACTCTTAGCTAGCTTACTAATCAGGATATCATGAGGCACTTTGTCGAAAGCTTTGCTGAAGTCCAGATATATAATGTCCACAGCATTCCCACAGTCCACAAGGGAGGTTACCCGATCAAAAAATGAGATCAGATTAGTCTGACAGGATTTGTTCTTGACAAATCCATGCTGGCTTCTAGTAATCACTGCATTGTTTTCAAGGTGCTTGCAGACTGACTTCTTTATAATCTGCTCAAAAATCTTCCCAGGGATTGATGTCAGACTGACTGGCCTATAGTTCCCAGGTTCCTCCTTCTTGCCCTTTTTGAAGATGGGAACAACATTTGCCCTCCTCCAGTCGTCTGGCACTTCACCTGTCCTCCATGATTTCTCAAAGATAATAGACAGTGGTTCTGAGAGTTCTTCTGCCAGTTCCTTTATTACTCTAGGATGCAGCTCATCAGGCCCTGGAGATTTAAACTCGTTCAGAGTAATCAGGTGCTCCTTGACCATTTGCCTATCAATCTCAAGCTGCAATTCTGCCCCTTCAGTCTGCACTTCAGGTTTGCCAGGGGGGTCATAGACCCTCTTTTGGGAGAAGACCGAGCCGAAGTAGGAATTGAACACTTCTGCCTTTCTTGTTCGTTATCATTATCTATGCAGTAAACCCGTCTTTTTGGTCTGTATCGTGAAAGCTTTTTTTTGCTTTGCCGAAACCATGTTTAGCATTGGTGGTGGTGATGGTTGAAATCCAGCTCGCAATCAAGGAAGATTAGAGCCTGTGGTTGTTAAGCTGTGTATTGCTTTGCAGTCAGAAGGTCCCAGGTCTGATGCTTGATATCTCCAATGAAAAGGACCAGGTGGTAGGTGATGGGAAAGAGCTCTGCCTAAGCCCCTGGAGAGACACTGCCCCAGTCAGAATTACAGGCAATAGTATGCTACATGACCAAATCATCTGCTACGGCATAAAGCGGCTTCCTATGTCTTTATACAAATCTATGATGCAACGGCACTTAGAATACTGTGCACAGTTCTGGTCACCACACCTAAAAAAAGGATATTGCAGAGCTGGAAAAAGCAAAGAGAAGGGCAACTAAAATGATCAAGGGGCTGAGCAACTCCCCTGTGAGGAAAGGTGACAGCAGCTGGGATTGTTTCGCTTAGAAAAAAGGTGAGTAAGGGGAGACATGACAGAGGTGTGCAGAAAGAATTATGCATGGTGTAGAGAAAGTGGATATGGAGACATTTTTCTCCCTCTCTCATAATACTAGAACCCAGTGGGAGATTCAGGACAGATAAAAGGAAGGATATCTTCACACAACGCATAGTTAAACTATGGAATTCACTTCCACAATATGTAGTGATGGCCACCAATTTGGAGGGCTTTAAAAGGGGATTGCACGAATTCCTGGAGGAGAAGGCCATTGGTGGCTACTAGTCCTGATGGCTCTATGCTACCTCCAGTATCAGGGGCACTTTGCCTATGTACTCGAGTTGCTGGGGAACATGGACAGGAGGGTGCTGTTGCACCCATGTCCTGCTTGTGGGTTTCCTGTGAGCAGCTGGTTGGCCACTGTGTGAACAGAATGCTGGACTAGGTAGACCCTTGGTCTGATCCAGCATGGCTCTTCTTATGTTCTTATCTTCCTGTCTAAGAACTGGACATTGGGAATTACCACATGCAAGGGCGGTGTGTGTGTATGTGCAGAACACAAACTGAAGGCTCCTCAAGGCTCATTCCTGTATCACTAAACTGTGGTTTTCTGTTACGTCTGATAGAGGATAGTATACTTTGTACTTCGAATTACGTTTCAATAAATGGCCAGTTGTGAGAATCATTCACAGGAGTTCTCTTATGGCTAGCAAACAGAACATGTGAATTGGCCTTAAGGCTATTTTTCCACCAGTGTTGTTTGCAGCCCAATCCCATGCATGTATACAAGTGTGCTCAACTCATTTCCAGTGGCTAACGTTGCAATCCTATGCTCACTTACCTGGAAGGAGTTCGATTCAAGATAGGAATACTTCTTTTTGAGTGAATATGCAGAGGCTTGCATTGTAAGGCCTCAGGCTGCAATCTCATATGCACTTATGTGGAAGTGATGTACGCGTACCTGTTTTAGTGCTTGCCGGGTGCTCAGCGAGCACCCCTGCTACTCGATTCCTCTCGCGGTGACAGTGAGGCTCCCGGAAGACTTTCCAGGGACCCAGAAGTGACAGGAACTGATGCGACAGGACTCTGGCCGCCTCTGGTGCTGCGTTTTTCTCGTGAATATCATAGAAAACTACCTTAAAATGGCCGCGCGGTATGGTATTCACGTGAAAAACGAAGCGCCGGGGACCCGGAAGTACCTCTTCGCCCCACTTCCACCCCCTATCGAGATCCGCGCACATCCCTAGGAAGTATGCCTTTCTTAAATGAATGGGACTTAGCAAGTGCTTTGAGTCAGGAATGCAGAAAATAACTGTCTGCCCATCTAGTAGTCTTATCTGTTTCCACCTCCAAGGTGCATTAACAGCATCAAATATAGACACACAATAGGTTGGATTCAACACTGGTCACCTGCTAGTGGAAAGGAAACCGCTAGTGAAACAGGTTTCTCCCCCTGACCCCCAGTGCACCCCCAAATCTGCTCCAGCGGGTTGGCGGAGACTCCAGAGCAGATTCGGGGCAGGCATGGGGGCTGCAGGGGAGAGGAGCAGATGGGGAAGTCCCATTGTGTGATGTTGAGCCAGCACTCCTCCCAGAAACCTCAGTTCTCAAACCACCCCAGCCATCCAGGAATCCTGGGTTCTAATCCACTCGCTTGCTGAATGATTCTGACATCCCACACTCTATTACCTGGATCTTTTTAAGAAAAACCCAGAAGAAGAAGAGGAGGAGGAGAAGGAGAAAACCACTCTAAGAGCAGTTTCTATGGTTCTTGTCTTAGAAGCTATTTCTAGATCATCCTAGGAAGCTGGCAGGAGGTTTGGATTGCCACTTCCTAGGAGACTCGGGATATTCTAGGAATGAAGCTTCTGTGGCAAGAACCACAGATCCCATTCCTAGAGCATTTTTCCTCTCCACCCACCTTGATTTTTTTCCTGGGGGTCCAAGGGTAGGGGGTGCTAGACAGGGCTTGGAGGGTCACCCATGCACACTTTTTGCATTCATGATATAGCCTCTCTTGTCACATTCACACCAGTGACCAGACATCCCCATACGTGTGAATGGATTCAGAAGAAGAGTGGGGATATATTATGTTCTCCACTTGCTTTTGCATTATACAATTTGTGGGCAAATGACTGTTGTTGTTTTTTAAAGAATTGTTAATGAATACACACACACACACACACACACACGTGTGTGTGTGTCATCCAAAGATGACAGCTGCAGTTAATGCAAACTTAACTGCAGCTGTCATCTTTCGAGAGAAGCTCTTAAAAATGTATGATGCATTTAAATACCCAGGAGCACTATGGAGGCTGAATGCAGGAAATATTCGCATTGCTTTGTTGCAGAAACAATAAACATTGTCATTTTATTGTCTTTAGTTAATAGTTCTCCATATCTTTAGATGCATTTGTGGAGTGTATTATCAGAGACTAACCTTCTATGCTGAAATGTGCATTGTTCAAATAAAGCTGCTAGGGAATCTTAGTGTCACTCACTAAAAATAGTTTGAGTAGCAGCCAGTCATCCTATAAACGAGCACATTTGGTTTTCACCCATGGTTGTATGTAATACTAGCTGAAGGACCCGTTCTCTGAACGGATTAAAAAACTGATTACTTTCTACCCTGTGGATGGTGTAACATCTAAGATTTTATGGCTTGCATAGCTATCTGGGTAGTGCTTCTTGTTACACCACTGTGAAGGATTGAGGCCTGCAAAGGCTTAGGTTAGTCGAAGCCTGTAGGTCTAAACATTTCCCTAAATTAGTTGAAGCCTGAAGGCCCAAACCTTTCAGGATGGGAGGGGGCGTTTGTGAGTTTCAGTTCACCCAATAGAAGTTAAGTATTATTTCTCCTGTTCAAGGTCACATGGTTATAACCTTCCAATCCTGGGAAGGCTTTATTTGTGTGGGGTGTGGTCAGCTAGAGCCAGAGAGAGACTGACTGCAGAGGAGAGAGGTAGACTGAGGTTAAGTTAGAGAACCTTGTGTTATTTGTCTGTTTAATTTTATCATACTTGCTTTTGAATTATAACTGCTCTATTATGTAAATACCCTAATGTAATAAGTAAAGTGTTGTTGTTTACCCTGAGTTGTTGGAGTGTCTTATTCACCACGCCTGAAGTCTATTCTCATGCTACTGGGAACAGGAAAGAAACAGGCAAAGGATTTGATCTCCTGGAACGGGAGAAGCTTTGAGAAGAGGTAGAGATCTTCCAAAGGCAGGTCAAGGGGTCCCTGCAGTAGCGGAACCTTGACAACCACATTGAAAGTTTTACCCTCCAGTATCACCAAGTTATTTGGTTTACTGACCCTTATGCCACCTTCAAATTTAATGGGAATGGGAGAAATCATGAAGATACTTTGAGTACTTCAACCCCCCCCCTTTTGCCCCCTTAATGGTTTTTTTAAAAGAAAGTTTTCACAACGTAGTTTTTATTAGTGATCCATAAGCAATACGCATGCCAAATTTCAGCTTTCTGGCATCATCATCATCATCATCATCATCATTATTATTATTTCAATTTATATCTCGTCTATATACCACTACTCTAGGCGGCGTACAAAATAACAATCAACCAAACAGACAAGTATACAACAAAAACACCTGTCAAACACAAAAACAGCATAAAAATTCCACTAAAATTCCATAAATTTTAGTATTAAAACAGTATTAAAATTCCATTAAAGCTCCATAAAAACAATAAAATTCCATAGTAATATTACAGAAAGTTATAAAAGGAAGGCCTGCTGAAATAAATGGGAAATAGGAGATACATTAATGGGAAATAGGAGATAAATTGATGAGTCAGTGGGCGTGTTCGCACGACACAGGAACCGTGGGGGAGCAGAAGTCCCCTGCGGTTCCCATGTTGTGAGAACGCTGACCGGGGGTGCCCCCGCGGGACAGCCACACATGGGACGCATGCAAAGTGACCATGGGCGGTAGAGTGGTAAGCCCCTACCGCACGTGGCTACCCTGCTGTGCGAACAGCGGGTGGCTGTCCCGTGGGGACCGCACAGAGGTGGCAGCCCAGAGCGGCCGGAGCTGCCACTGCTCCAGCCTGTAGGGGCAAATGGCCCCTCTGGGCATGCCGGGCCCCTGCCCCCTAGCGCTGGGAGGCCCGCACTGCGGTGCGGGGACTGCCGGCTCCACCGGGGTCCACCCATGTGCGCAGGGCGCAGGTCATCTGTGGCGCCCTGTCGGACCACGTGGATTGCCCTGTGGTGCCTCCCCCGCCTGCAGCCTGGGTCATGTGAACTAGCCCAGTGAGTCAGGTCACTTTTATATATAGAGAGATAACCACACATTCACTCCCTTTTACTCAAGTGAAAATGCTGTGGATAGAAACTATTGCACACTTTCATGAGAATAAGCACCACTGAACACAGTAGGATTTACTTCTGAGTAAACATGCATAAATGTTTTATGATATTAGCTGTAGGTCACCTTGAGTAAACTTTTCTTTGATAAGCAGCTTATAAACTCTTAAATAATAAATACAGGCATTGTGGGTGTCCTTTTTTCTGCTTTAAATATTCCAAAAATTAGCGGGTTTTTTGGCGTGGTGGTTTTTAATGACTGTATGAATGGGAGAAACAAAGAGGGTAGCAACTGGGGAAAGGTGAACTGACAACTATAGCCATGGGGGGAAAAGAAGGAGGTATGCATGTTATTCCGATCTTACCACCTGGGCTCTAGCAGTTCTGTTTGGCCATGCCTCTGGTTTTTATGATGTCAACCCAGACTTCTAGGAAGTTTTCAGCATTTTCTCAAATGGCACGGATGACATATATAGTGTGAAACGGAATGATTCTGTGTGCGCCTGAAAAATTATTCCATTATGTGTGTGTGTCGTCTTCTCATTTCACTGTCTGTCATGTGTGTAAAATGTTTAGAGTGTGGGTTAATACGAGGGAATATTTTTGTCCAAAAGTGTCTGTACAAATCTATCATTTATTTCAATGATTTCTATCTGTCCATTCTACACCGGTGTATTCAGGGCATCTCCTATCTATCTATCTATCTATAAGACAGATTATAGTTATGGATTAGTGTAAAACTATTTATTGATTTTTTGGATTGAAAAGCTGGCGGTAAAGACCGCTTCTGCATTTCTCCACATAAGATGCACAAATATAATTTAAAAGTCAATGTGCAACAAAAGTCAAAGAATGTTAGAAAGTGTTTCTAATAGACAGTTTTGTCAAGGCTAACAAGAATCTCACAGGCTTTGTTTGCCTTAGGGATGGGTGAAGACCCCCTGAGAAATTGTGTGTATCTTATCAAATCTCTCTCGGCTTCTCTCATATGTTCAGAAATAAATCAGTACTAGTCTACTGTGATTGGCAGTGTCTCTTCAGAGTCTCAAGCAGAGGTGTTTTCCAACACTTCTTGAGGGTTGTTGTTGTTGTTGTTGTTATTGTTTTCCAGAGTGCTCAGGGCCACTGAATCTGGGGTCTTCTACATGCTGAGCACGTGATCCATAACTGAGTTATGCTATAACTCCATGTGGGCGGGCTCATTAAAGCTAGCCACAATGTTTATTTATTTCACAGGATTTCTATACTGCTTTTCATTTAAAAAAAAATAATAATGCAAAAGATGGAATCATGATAAAATACAATAAAACCAAATATTTAAACAATAAGACAATGATAAAACAATAAAATCTTATTAAAGTAACTAATGCTAGTGGTCAGAGCAAACTAATGTATTTTTAAGTCACTGGCAGAAGCACTATGCACTAGGAGTCCGCCTGATCTCAGTGGGGAGATTATTCCACATGGTGGGCACCACAGCCGAGAAGGCCTCTTCTCCGCACCACAGCCGAACAAACCTCAGTAGGTCTGGGCACAGTAAGCAAGCCCCTCACCCTGAAAATGTAGAGATCAGAGTGGCCAATGCAGCAGAAGGCTGTCCCTCAGACACCTTTGTAAGTGATCCCTTTGTAAGTGATCCCATTGGCAAGGGCACTGAGGAACAAAATATCTCAATTCTTGCATGTGTCCTGGTTATACTTTTAAAGTTTGAAAAGTAAATGCACAGAGGCCCTCAACATATGGATTGGAGCAGGCCTTGTTTGGCTTGTGGGTATCAGTCATGCAGCTGAATAAGCATAATGGACACAGGGTGGGGTGGGAGGGAACCTCCATGTGAACAAACAATGTGGCACAGATATGTTTCTAGGGTTAATTCATTCATGCACTTAGCTCAGCATTTGCATGAGTTCACCTGGCAGACAGCAACTACAGTAATACCTTGGATTGCAAGTAACTTGGTTTGAGAGCGTTTTGCAAGACAAGCAAATTTTTAAATATTTATTAAAATTTTGACTTGATATACAAGCAACGTCTTGCAATACAAGTACTGTTGTACAGGCTTAAATTAAAAATCTGTGTACAAATTTTTTTGGGGGAATTTCGTTTTGATATAAGAGTGTTTTGGATTACAAGCACGTTTCCAGAACGAAGTATGCTCTCAATCCAAGGCATGACTGTAGCTCTGTTTTCAAGTTCCCCCCCAAAATAAAAATCCTGGTTCCAGAGCATTGTCTGATCCAGTAAAATAATATGTTTTCAAGGCCTTCTTAAAAGCCTACAATGATGGAGCATGGCAGACCCCCGATGGCAACTATTTCTAGTGGTGTGGGGCCACTGCAGAGAAGGCCCTTTCACGTGTGGTCGCCCACCTGACTGCTCTCACAGTTAAATACATATTTAAATGTATATATATTTTTCTTACAATAACCATTTCTAAACATTCTCTATCAAAATCACATATTTAAAATATATTTTAATACTTTTTGAGGTAAGAACTAGATAACTAAGTCCTGATATGCACATTAGTCCAGGGCCTGTGGATCACTGAATTCCCAAAGATCAAATCCTTCAAGCATCCCTAAGAATCAAAGCAATAAAATATTAAGGGCACAGTCCTATGCAGGTTTAGGAAGAAAAAAGCCCTACAACCTATGCTGGGAATTGTAGGAGTTTTTTCAATCTAAATCTGCATAGGATTGTGCCCTAAATAACATCATAAAATAATCAAAAACACGAAGGGTGCTTCGAGGTGGAAGGTTCCTAGTAGTGCTACTAATCAAAAGACATGGTGGAGCTCTTCCGTCAGTAGCAGAATTTCTTTAATAGAAGAAGTGATGGCAGAACATGACAAAATTCCATGGAAAAAGACATCATCTGGATCCCCTGTAAAATTCCCAGGGATGGGGACTCGGACTCCAGGACTCGACTCGTGAGTCGGACTGAGTCCCCCCTCTGACTCGAGTCAGACTCAAGTCCCAATATTTTTAATGGGACTCGAGACTCGACTCGGGACCAAGGACTTGTGTTCCAAAATCGTGTTCCTCAAATGCAACATGGATAGGTTTTAGGAAGTACAGCAAGTTTATTTTTTAAAATAATTTCCCTAAAATGCAACCTTTCAGACATTTTGGGTTTGGCTGCCTCTGCCTGCCTGTTTGGGGTTCCCTGCCTCCTCTGCCTGCCTGGTCTCTTCTTAACCAGTTCCACAGTTTGAATTGTCCAAGACAAACGCCTCTGCCTGCCTGCTTTGGGGTTCCCTGCCTCCTCTGCCTGTCTGGTTATTTTGGGTTTGTCTGCCTGGTCTGTTCTTGCCAAAATCAGTTGCAGAGTTTTGAAATAAAAAGGCACACTTGTGCCTAGAATTTATTTAAGCCACACATCTGAAATAGCCTTATTTAGTTGGGAAAAAACCCCATTGATTTTAATAGGGACTCGTGGAGTCAGCTTTGGGAGTGATTCGTGACTTGTGAGTCACCATTTTGGACCAAGGACTCGGACTCGAGACTCGGGTCCAAAGACTCGTGACTCGACTCGTGACTCAAAACCAAGGACTCTTCAACATCCCTGAAAATTCCATGAATGAGGCAGGGTGATTGTACAATAAAAGCTTTGTCTGGAAGCAGCCTAACAGAAACAAAAGCAGCAGAAAAATAAAGCCAATTTTAAAAAATAAGAATCAACCCATAATAGAGTAAGGATAAGGCATAGGGTGGCTTAGCTTTTCACATTTTTGCTGGTGTCAAAGTCATCTGTATACTTATATTCCAAGGGATTTTAATTTGCAAAAGTATATTTCACAGGCTGGGTTTTCTGATGGAGCTGTGAAATCCAGAATTCGAAGGTGACCTTGGAATTTTACATCTAAATTAGTTTGTGCTTCACCTTTCATACCTATATAAATTGAGAACATTTGCTTAATTTATCTTATTTTCCATAATTTATTCTACCAGTTTTTTAAAAAATATAGTTTGCATAATTGTAGTTTAGCTAGACATGGAAAGTCATAAGGATGCTGAAACTGTACCTCCAGACACACAGACACCAATGGAAATCTTATTCCACCACTCTCTTAACTTCTGAGATTGGAGAGAAGGCTTTGCCTATAGAGTGTGTCTTTGCAACCATATTTATTTGTTCTGCCTAACAACAGTCCTCCAAGGCAGCTGCCAATATGAAAATCACAACAACAACAACAATAATAATAATATTACACAATATACATAATGATGCATTTTTAAGACAATGCCAATGGTGAGTAATGAAGAGGGGGGACAGAGATGATAATGTAGAATTTCCACTCACAGGTCCTGAGATATCATTGTTGCTGTTGTGGATGTCTCAACTGCTGTTCTTCAAAGTTTCCTTGGTAACCATGAGTAAGAATAGTTTCATACACACACACACACACACACTCAGTGCGCTGCCTGGCAATCAGGGCCAGATGTTTTTGCCCATATGAGGCAGAACATCTCTTCAACTGGGCAGTCTAGACAGTGACAGTCTATGGTTCCCAGCTGTTACTAGCAAGACTGGTGATTGATGAAATCTTAATAGGGATGCAATGATGTAAAATGTCCACTCCCCGGTACTTAGATCACTGTTCTTCACTGCAAGGCCCGAGGGCCACTGGAAGCTCCTAATCACGTCAAATGTGGCCCTCCACCTCTCACTCACTCACTCACTCTCTCTCTCTGTAGTAACCACAAACTCTCAGCGGGGGCTCTCTAGCTTTGCCTTGCTTTTTAAAATTTTTTAATTTATTATATTTATACCCTGCCTTTTTTCCTGCAAGGATCCCAAGGCGGCTTACATAATCCTCCTCTTCCTCTCCATTTTATCCTCACAACAACCCTGTGAGGTAGGTTAGGCTGAGAGTCAGTGACTGGCCCAAAGTCACCCAGTGAGTTTCATGGCTGAGTGGGGACTAGAATCAGGATCTCCTGAGTCCCAGTCCAACACTCTCACCACTACGTCACACTGTTTGCTTTTGTGGTGGGCCAGCTGCTGTAATCTAGGCTACCAAACAAGGCTTTAGGGGTACCGAGCCAGGAGACCTGCTGTTCATCTGCTCTAAGGTAGCTGTGCTGTGATGGGGTGGTGGGGAAGGAAATGCAGGAGCAATTAATCAGCCACGGTGGGGGAGGAGGCCAAGAGGCAAAGACTGACGTGATTGGCTAGCTGCAGTGGTATGCTGCCCAGGTGCTGGAGCTGGAGGGGAAATCAAATGCATGAGCAAGAGAGAAAGCAACAACATGGACCTGTCCTGAGAGATTTTGTAGTACTGAGTAGAGCAGAGCATTCTCTCAGTGACAAGAAAAATATCTCTCCCGACCCAAGGACCAAGTGAGTCTACCGGCATTTCTCTGCCTGGTGACTGAGTGTCGCCACTTGACTGAGAGGAAGAGAAGATGCCCCCAAGTGGCCACAATGGTGGTGCCTGGATCCAAAGGTTCTCCTGCTTGAAAATAGTAAGGATCACTCCCTTAGATGTTCCTATAAGGCAGTGGAGGGGGAATGTGTGTCCCTCCAGATGTTGTTGGATTGCAACTCTCACCTGCCCTAGCCAGCATAACCGATAGTGAGGGGTGATGGGAAGCTGCAGCAATATTACAGTATCTAAGGACCACTCTCAGTAACAAAAACATGCAGTGTTGTCAAAATATTGGCGGACGGTAATACTGCGATGTATTTATTGCTTGGGAAGTGTGTCCAGTTTTCTCTGAATGCTGGAGGAAAATACAAGTATGTCTTGGAGTATGAACACTTGTAAGGCTGGCTGATTAAATCTTTATCCAATACCGTCTTCCAGTTTTATCAAATTAATCTTCAGTCAGTTTTTGATTTTGGAAAGAATTAACTAGACTGATTTGCATGCAGTTCATCATATCTCTCTGCTTTTTCTGGGCTTAGCTCCTCTTGAGATCAGTCCTCTTGACTTCCCAGTGGTATTGCTTCCTCACTAGCAAGGTTGCTGTTAAGTCCCAGTTTCAAGGACAACAAGCCAAAATGATGCTAAAATCAAGTTACTGTATAGAGTCTGACCTTGATGTGTTTTATATAGGTGAGTGGAAGGCTTGAGAAAGTGATAAAAGGTTCAGAGGGGCAAGAAATTTAATACTTTGTTAAATCAGCAAAATAGACATGTGCCAAAAACTTCTAAGCAAGCAATTTCATGGCATGCTTTGATTCTGAAAGGATAGCTCATTCAACAACACCACTACCCCAATTATTTGAACTAACTAAAAAAATAATTTGGGGGCAAGTACTTGTAATTAAGGGTGCAATTCTATGCAAGTTTAGACAGAAAAAAAGGCCTACATCTCCCAGCATGCTCCATCTCTCTGGGGCATGCTGGGAGTTGTAGGCCTTTTTTCTGTCTAAACTTGTATAGGATTGCGCCCTAAGTGGATGAATTAACCAAAGCATTTGTAGTTAAGTGGGTGAATAACAAAGCTGCCTTTATTACACACTACCTAAGGACATGTCTGACAAGCAGTAGAATGGAGGGATGGAGAGAAGCTGCCTGTCCTTTCCCCCTCTCCAGCCAGAACGTCAAGCAAGCACAGCTCACGGGTTTCTTTGCAGAGTTTTATTAAGCCAAAAGGAGGGCAACTCAGGTGGTTGCAGAAAAGGGTAACACAAAAGCAAAGAAAGTAATTCAAGACCCTTTATCCCGTCAATGGGAGGTCAGGAAGGTTAAACAGTTGATTCTGCACTGAGGTGTTTCGCGCTTCCCCTCACCCTCAAGCTAGAGAACCGACTCCGCCCCTAAGGCGGGTCAAAAGTCTTGTTAGCCAACCGAGCCGAGCGACGAAGAGACATCAGCTGTTCAGGACCGGTGCAAGGCAGTTTGGCGCCCTTGGCAAAATCAGATATTTAGCGCCCCCCCTTCCCACTTGACTCAGACCTGTATGGTTATGCACAGCTGGAACTACTGGAGGCGAAGCGAGGCACCCCGGCTGATCCGGAGCCGTTTTGGAGCATGGGTGAAGGAGGGAGGGCGGAAGGAAGGAAGGAAGGAAGGAAGAGGAGGAAGGCGGCGAAAGAAGGGAGGAAAGGAAGAGGAAAGCAGTGCGTGTGTGCGCGAAAGAGAAAGAAAACCACAGAAAGATTATTTTAAAAAAAGATTAAGGGGGGGAAGAGAGGGGGAGACTGATGAAAAAGGAAAGAAAGAAAGACAGACTGAAAGAAAGAAAGAACACAAAATGAACTGAAGTAGACCATTGGAGAAGGGGAAAAGACAAAACAGATTAAGAGGAAGGAAGAAAAATTAGACTGGCTGGAAGGAAGGGGAGATTTTAGGGAAGGAAAGCCAAGCGCGGTGTGGACCTGCGGCTCGCTCTTCCTTCCCTCCTGCGGTTTTGCTGACTCCCTGCCCGAACTGCGCGGGGCTGGCCGACCGGGCCAGCCTCTCCCACTCCGCTCCCATTTGCCTAATTGCATTTAAACGCCTCATTATCCAGAGCGAGGGCTCTCACGGGGCGGGTGAGAGGGGGAGCGCACGAAAAGCTGCTTGGCCGTTCCAATCCTCTTTGATTGCGAGGCCTAATTCATCACCGCCTCCCCACCCCCACCCCTGGGTGGAGCGTTTCTGCGCCCCCTTTAGCCATGCGCCCTAGGCAGCCTCCTAGTTCGCCTAGTGGTAGCGCCGGCCCTGCAGCTGTTCTTGCCTACGTAATCTACACTGCTCTCGAGGATCAGTTACAGAGGCTGGTTTCCCACCCCCTTCCCTCAGTAGCTCTTCCACCCCTCCCCCCGGCTCTGCCGCCCCTGTTCCCAGAGATTCTT
The DNA here is from genome assembly GCA_021292165.1 of Shinisaurus crocodilurus. Taxonomy (NCBI): domain Eukaryota; kingdom Metazoa; phylum Chordata; class Lepidosauria; order Squamata; family Shinisauridae; genus Shinisaurus; species Shinisaurus crocodilurus. The sequence continues at coordinate 27,164,882 of CM037879.1, read as the reverse complement.
CTCCCCCCCCTTCCCTGGCCTCTAGCTCTAACCTTGATGGCGCAGCTGGGTCCCGGTTATCTTCAGAGAGAGGCACCGCTGCTGCCTCCTCTTCCCCCTCCCCCTCCGTTTCAGAGTCCATTCACACGGAATCTGACCAGTGCTGTTTTGGAGTTCAGGAATCAGAACTGGAGGGGGTAGGAGAGCTAGCCCCGACACTTTCCATCCATCACTGAGGCCATTGCTTCAGGAAAAGCAAGGCAGGGTTGCCATGTGTCCTACTCTACAGATGACAGTCCTCTCTTTGAAGGGCTGTCCAGTCCATGTCCAGTTTAAAGACAAAGAACCATCAGAAGGGAGAGCAGCAGAGGCCTTGAAGCTGCCCATCATCAGCAGTTAGCATCTGAACATCAGATGGAGCAGGCAGGCACATGCATGGGTCACCTGGCCACGGCCTTCCCCACTACGACGAGATATATTGTATTTCTGTGTAAGTTATAATAGTTCTTTCTAAATTTGTATCTAAAAATATGAATTAGCACGTGCAGATTTTATGCACATAATTCCCCCCCTTTGACCTCTTTTTTTGGTGATGCATGTGCATTTTTTTTGGAAACATGTAAGTGGCTACCCTAGAGCAAGGGGTGGGGGTCAGCCTCCTTTTGCAAGTATGGCCTGAATTTCTGTTCCATGGCACCAAACATGGCCTCCTGGCTCTCAGAAAGAGGCAAGGAATATTCCTAGGTATAGCAGAAAGATAAGCATTGGAACTGCATTGCTCTCTTCTCCAATTCTGGAGGCATAGTGATCCTTTTGGATTCCCTGTTAGGCCTCCCAGTATCAGGGGTGGAGGGCAGATTTTAGGAAGCATAGGAATCCAGGAAGCTGCCTTATACTGAGTCAGACCACTGATCTGTTTAGCACAGTATTGTTTACGCTGACTGGCAATGGATCTGGAGCTTTTCAGACAGGGCTCTTTCCCAGCCCTACCCTGGAATTGAACTTGGATGGATCCTTGGCCATGAAAAGCATGTGCTCTTCCAGTGAGCATGGCCCTTCCTCAAAAGCTATGGTTCTTCCCTCCCCCACCATGTTGCCCACAAGCGAAGCACTATAACATCATATTTCAGCAAAGTGAGGGCACGATCCTTTGGCTGCTAGACAGAGTCTAAATGGCCATAGGATAATTCGGAGTCCCAGCTCCAACCTTGGAAACTTGAGTCAGGCCAGCTCCAGTTTGAGCAAATGGCGATTTGCGCAAATTGCAATTTACACAAGTTGTGCTAGAGATAACGTGGTTCTCAGCTCCAACTTTGCGCAAATATTCCAAGCAATTTCGCAGAAGCCAAAAAACAACCCCCAACTCAGCCAGCGTTTGGCTGTTGGGGTGGAAATGTGTCGAATGTCCATCGAGCTCAAATGGAACCAGTTTTCCAGTGTTGCACATCCTTAGTGGAGGCTGCACATTCCTAGTAGCCACTTCTTTTTTCTTTCTTTTTTTGACAGCCTCCGTATAGGGGCATGGCATGTTAACCATCCCAAAGACAGTTGTGAAGACAGAATTGGATGAAGTGTCATGTCGCTCACCTGCGTCACTTAATTGACTCAAACTTGTCACAGGCAGGGATTATAGTCAAGGAGCGGGAGGGCAATACAAGGGAGACTATATATAGAAGTGAATGGGATATCTTCAGATTGCTCAAACTTTATGGGAGCCCGCCCTGTACATCACAAACATACAAAGCCATTTTCTCTGTGTTCAAATGGCATATTGGGGATAGTTATGGTGGCCCAATGTCTTAATCCGTTGACTGAGGCGTAATAACCTATACATACGAGGAACAAATGTTTATTGATGTGACCGCATCACTTTTGAAACAGCTACTGTGTTTATGAGAGTTACTGTGCATGGGATACCTGACCCCTCCTGTTTGGGAATATAAGCTGTTGAGTAAGGAGCTATGGCCTTTTATAGGAGAGATGGAATAAGGAGGTGAAAAGGTACCTCCACCAGCCTCAGCATATAGGTATTGTATGGGAGTCACTGCAGGGGGTAAGAAATGGAAGTAAAATGTGATTGTTGGATGATAGCTGAAGGAATGAAAGAATGGTGGGAGCTTTGTTTGGGCTTGACACTAAGTGACCATGTCAAGACAGAATTTCAGCGGGCGGGAGGAACATGTTATCATAGATTTCATAGATCATAGAGTTGGAAGGGGCCTACAAGGCCATCGAGTCCAACCCCCTGCTCAATGCAGGAAACTAGAGGAGGGGTCTCCCATCCAAGTAATAACCAGGCCTGACCCTGCTTAGCTTTCCACGCTCAGACAAGCTGAGCCAGCGTAAGCCACAGGCCTGTTCTCATTTATGTGGAACATCAGAAGTATGTGGCTGGCCCCGATAACATGAGATATTATAAAGTGTGTGTGTCTGTGTGTGTAATTATCAATGCTAATATTTAATTCTGTTTATCCATTCCAATAATTTCTGTGTTTTCCTTGCAGGTTGTGTATAAGAACAACGATGTAAGGTTGGAATTGTCTCGACTTGCCAAACAAGGAGATCCTAAGATGAAGATCCATGGTATTGTAGCATTTAAGTGTGAAAATGTGGCAACCTTGGATCCAATCACTTTTGAAACACCAGAATCTTTCATCTCTTTGCCAAAGTGGAATGCCAAGAAAACAGGCTCGATATCATTTGATTTCCGTACTACCGAGCCAAATGGGCTAATCCTTTTCAGCCATGGCAAACCACGACATCAGAAAGATGCCAAGCACCCACAAATGGTGAAAGTTGACTTCTTTGCTATTGAGATGCTTGATGGCCACCTCTACCTCCTGCTGGACATGGGATCTGGTACGATTAAAATAAAAGCTTTACAAAAGAAGGTGAATGATGGAGAATGGTACCATGTCGACTTTCAAAGAGATGGACGATCAGGTCAGTTTTGACAGAAAAGCTCACCCTTGTACACTGCTCTACACTGTAAACTTACTATGTGCAATGGAACTGAGTGTTGCATTTGTTATTATTCTTACAATGGCATGATGTATCTCTTGAGATAATGGACAATGATGTATCTCTTGAGATAGTGGACAATTTTGCAATTACATGTTTTCAAGTATTTGGAAGTGTGAAACGCACATCACACACACACACACACACACACACACACACACACACACACGTCCATCGTAATTGGTCAGCAGCAGCATTAAAAAAACAGCTGGGATGGAGGTCTTTAGAGAATATGGACCCCCTAAGGAAGGATCTAAGGAAGGAAACATCTAATGACGTTTCCCTAGCATGATCCAATGCTTGCACAATGTAACTTACACAAGGGGGAATAGTGGCAATTTGCCACCAAATTTCAGGGGGAAATTGCTGCTTTTCCCCATTGTGCTAGATATGCTAGTTCTATGCCAGAGCAATGTTATTAGTGCTAGTGGCCAGTCACCATTGGATGTTATTAAAAAGAAGAAACAAGTTGCTCCCCCCAAAAAATCATCTAAGATTTTGGACTTGTGAATTACTTTATCTTCTTTCAGTTTGGTCCATCCCTAATTTTTAGTGATCTTAAAGGTAGTGGTCTGATATTTCAGATCGGGACCAGATGTTGTGCCCAGTGTCAGATGTGAGACTCCACACTGAAAACAGCAGCCCAGCATCTCATTCTCTCCCCCTCCCCAGTAATGTCTAATGACATAAAATGCATGAGGCGGCATCAGTGCTGGCTCCAGGTTTCTCAGGGGTCCCCTCAATGGGTCTCCCTCCCACAGCGAGTCTACCTTCCCACCGCCTTTGTCACCAGCTGCTGTTTAGGACCGGTGCAGGGCAGTTTGGCGCCCTAGGCAAAGTTATATTTAGCGCCCCCCTCTCGTGCCGGGGGGGGCTCCGGAGCAAAGCAGCCTGCTTGCCCAGTGCTGCCCGTCCGCCCGCCGCCCGCTGGCCTCGCCCACCGCGCAGCATCTTCGGAACGGTCGCCACCGCCACACACGCTCCTGACCCGGGCTAGTTCCGGGCACTGAGGAAAGCCGAGCGCGAGCCCGCCCGGCGACCGCAATCCCCCCCCCGCACTGACCTGGTGGTGCCTTTGTCGGCGAGGCGGCCAGGCGGGGCAGGAGCGCGCCGGCGGCGAGGAAGAGTCGGCCGGAAGGAGCGCAGCATTTCTGCGCCCTCTTCAGCCACGTGCCCTAGGCAGCCGCCTAGTTTGCCTAGCGGTAGCGCCGGCCCTGCTGCTGTTGCTCCTCCTCCTCTTTCTCATCATTGTTACCACTTGCTTGCTTGACAGGCAGAGAGCTGCTGAGCATCTGCTGCCCCTCCTTCTCACCACCACCATTGGCTGAGCCAGAGTAAGAGGCAGGTGAACAAGCAGGTTGCAATGGTGAAGAGGAGGAGCAACGCCAGGGGGCTCTTGTCAGTGGTTCCCCTGTTGTGGTGTGGGCCCTCATCAGGTGCCTGACCACGCCTACCGTTGGTGCTGGCCCTGCATGGCATGATTGTACTCCTAGTCTCCTTGCCCCATACAAACATCAGCCAATGTAATGGAGCATGTCCTGGATGATTTGGAACATGATTCTGCAATATGATGGAGGAGGAGGAGGGAGAATGCTGTTTTCAGTGATATGGCTGTTCTTCCCCAAAGTGTACCTTGCCATTGAAAAAAGACTCTTGAGAAGAGATTTCCGACTGAAAAAGAGTAAACCTGGTCTCTTGAGACGTGGAGTAATACAGGATCAGAAGGGGTTGGGTGCCGAGTCTGTGAAATATCCAAACAACTTAATTACTTCTCTTTTAAATATATATATATATATATATATATATATAAAAAATGAGAGCCTAAACTCAGAATTTCAACCGCCTACCTGCACATTCTGACATTGTCTCAGTACTAAATGTGGCCCCCAAGGCATTGGCAGCACCTGCAGCCTCAGCCGTATTGCACCTATGGACTTCTCGCGTCATCGCCCATTCTTGTGGGAGGTAGTAGGCTTAGAGGACACACCAGTCAGGAAGCTGGAGAAGAACTTTATTGTCTCCCTCTATAAAAACCAAATAGCAATAGGAAACTCGTCCTGACTCCACCCAGACACAGGGCCGGCATCCAGGGAAGGCATGGTTAGACACCTGCCGAGGGCCCTCACTCACCCCAGCAGAGACCCACTGACAAGTGACAAGAGCCCTCTGAACTTGCTCCTCTTCTTGCCCATTGCAACTGACTTCTTCACCTGCCTTTCTCAGGTGAACAATGGTGGTGAGTGAGAAGGAGGTGGTGGTGAGTAGGAGGAAGAGCAGATGCCCCGGCCGACTTGCTCACCTGCTCTCTGCCTGCCAAGCAAGAAAGTGGTAGCGAGGATGAGGATGAGGAGCGATAGCAGCTGGTGACTGTGGCAGTGAGAAGGTAGACTCACTGGAGGAGGCCACCCATGTAGGGTGTCTTGCCCAAGGGCTCTGCAAAACCTGGAGCTGCCATTGCCCACTGAGACAGCTAAATCCAGTGACTAAACTGTATAATGCCACTATCAACACAGCAAGTAGTAAATTAACTTTGTTACTGATACAGCATATACGATCTGTATTGGGGATATACATCAAGTCAACAACTGGGCTGTATGTAAGGGTGTCCTTCTGCCAGTGGAACAGGGCATTGCTGGCAGACTGAATTTCTCCTCCCTCCTTGCTGCCCCATGCGCCCCGCCCAAATCTGTTCCAGAGGACTGGGGGACCTTCCAGAGCATATTGGGGGGGGGCGTGCAGGGTGGAGAAGGGGAAGGGAAACTCCCATTGTGTGAGTGGAAGTCTGCTCACATAACATTGGATTTAGCCCTGTGGATCTTATAAGCTGCCATGAAAGATAAACAACACCGTAGCCTCCAACACTGGAAAGCTTCAACCCCACCACACATCAAAACAAAGGAACTGCTAGACTTTGTGGTCAAAGGACAAATAGTGTTTAATAGATGTTATGCTAGCACCCCATTCAATGGGATCTGATCTGAGCTCTTAGCACTCCTTTAATTCTTATTTCCCTCCCCCTATTTGGGGGCATCACTGCTGGCTCACCTCACCTCACCTCCCCCTCTTCCCTGCTCTTTCTGCTTTTCTGCCTCTCCTTGTCTTTCTCTCTCTCTTCCTATGCATCTCTTTTTCTTCTACTTTCCTTGGTGTGGGTCATGATAGGAGGTCATTCATAGAGGGTGGGTACTGCTGTAGGTTTCTTTGTTTTGCATTGTAATATTAACAAAAAAAAAAATTCGATAAATTTTTCAGTGGGCAATGGCAGCTCCAGGTTTTGCAGAGCCCTTGGGCAAGACACCCTACATGGGTGGCCTCCTCCAGTGAGTCTACCTTCTCACTGCCACAGTCACCAGCTGGTATTGCTCCTCATCCTCATCCTCATCCTCATCCTCGCTACCACTTTCTTGCTTGGCAGGCAGAGAAAAAATAAAAACTAAAAACTACTAAGGTACCATATGGTACCTTTAAGGACTAACGCATTTATTGTGGCATGAACTTTTGTGGGGCAGATATTTACTTTAAGTCTGCATAGGACTCTTAGACCCAGTTCAGTCATAACACTAATCTATAACTGAGTGTTATGTTCATGAGCCTGATCCTCCCTTTCCTTTCCTCCTCCGCGCAGCCATGAGAAGGAGATCAGAAGTGTATCTACTTCCATTTTAAACTAGCTGCAATTATGGGGGTTTTCCCAACAAATAAGGCTACTTCAGATGTGTGGCTTAATAAATTCTAGGCACAAGTGTGCCTTTTTATCTCAAAACTCTGCCACTGATTTTGACAAGAACAGACCAGGCAGACAAAACCCAAATAACCAGGCAGGCAGGAGGCGGGGAAACCCCAAAGCAGGCAGGGCAGAGGCATTTGTCTTGGACAATTCAAACTGGGAACTAGTTAAGAAGAGACCAGACAGGCAGAGGAGGCAGGGACCCCAAACAGGCAGCAGAGGCAGCCAACCCAAAATGTCGAAAGGTTGCATTAGGAAAATGATTTTAAAAATAAACTTGGATGTGTACTGCAACTGGTCAAGGCAGCACCCTGACGGTGGCATCAAGCAGGGATGTTGACGAGTCCTGGTCTCGAGTCCCGCGTCGAGTCTCGAGTCCATTAAAAATTGGGACTCGAGTCCGAGTCGAGTCAGAGGGGGGACTCAGTCCCGACTCACGAGTCGAGTTTTAACTACGCTTGTATTTTAACTACAGCTTGTTTGAACAAACAAACAAACAAACAAACAGGATCAGAAACCACAGTTTGATCTTGGCTTGTTTGGACACACCATAGTTTAAATTAACCACAGTTTGCCCAGTTTTGATGAAAGAGCAAACTGTGATGATTAGCTGAAAAGGGAAACTTCCTATCTCCTCCTTGTGACCACACTGAATGGGGCAGGGCAGGGGGAGACATGAGCCTGAGGCTTAGGCATGTAACATTAAACTCTAGTTACTGTTATGTACAAAATAGCCCATTGTAACGAAACCAACAAGAGCGCTCTGCAAGTTGTGTCACTCTCTTTAAAAGTGTATCCAGAAGATGAGCTGTGCATGTTTCTGCCAAACAAACTGAACTAACCCTGTTTATGAGCAGCCAATCTGTTTTCTGCTGATCTATGTTCCCTGTTTTTTGCAACGTTTTATTCTTCTGTATCTCTAGCCAGCGTGCAAATCCACTACAAAGTGGTGCCCATAGATAAGAAAAAGCTGTGACAATTCTAAAGAAGATTCCTTAATTTCCTTTACTCTTGGATGCTAGGTCAGCAGCCATGTTGGTTTATGTCGTCGTCCCACACACACACACACACACACACCAGTTCCCCTTTTTCTGCCTCTTCCAGTCATTCATAATACTGCTCCATGTTGCAGGACAAAGGGTGCTTCCAGACAACCAGAAGGCATTGTGTGGCTATTCTGTCTTTCCTTCCTTAACAGAATTTCTGTAGTAAGAAAAAAATATGGAAGCAGCAGTGAGAAAACCGAGGAGGACAGGCCTGTCTCTAGGTATTTTGGCACCCTGGGCAAGATGGTATTTTGGCACCCTGGTGCACATGCCACCACCACACACCCCTCTGTTCTCCCCACCCCACACTCCAGCCATTGCTGCCAGCCGCCACCTTGCTCTGATCTGACCTCCTCTTCTCCAACCACCCTCCTCCTCTTTACTCTCCCACACTGCCTTCTTCCTCCTTCATGCCACGTCTCAAGGGGTCCTTCCTTTAAGTGAAGCATTCTGGGTGAGGTGGCCCTGAAGATCGCCTGAGACTCTAGTTTGGGTGGTAGAGGGGCTTTGAAGATCTGGATCTGGAGGCCCCTGCACCTACTCTAGAGTAAAAAAAAGGGGGGAAACCAAAGACGCTGCTAGGAACAGATTGAAAGTAATGTCTGTTTTGGCCCTGAGGGAGGATGATTGCAAGTGATGTCCTTTATCCTCTTCCTGAAATTTAAACTATCCTAGCCAAATGCCTAGATACTAGAACCTGACATGATGCACTTCAATCCCAGAGGAACTGAGATAATGTAACACAACTGCATATTCATAGAGTGCCTCTTGATGTTACCTCAATGACACGGGAGCTGCTGCAGAATAGCTCCATCCTACTTCATTGAGGTAATGTAAAATGCTCCAGGTTAGATAGGACATATTCACAACATGGCTTCTTCTCACACCATCATTGCCATAGCTTTCAAATAGGGCAACTGCACTGAATTTTCATGACGTTCAACTTTGGGGTGTGAAAGTTGCCACTGCTGTTTCTGGAAGATCAAAACGTCTCAGAAAACCCCTGCCTCACTTTTTTTTGGAGGGGCGCATCTTTTCATACCTGCTCATAGCCATCGGTTCCCTGATCTGCCACTGCTTCAGTGCCTTCTTTCCCCCAAGAAACATCTTCTTCACTGCATGGTCCAGCTGATTGGGGATATCACCCTTAGTTTGCAGATCAGCTGCTTAGAGAGTTTTTCACCAGAGCTTAATACACCAAAAAGAGTAAACAAAGAGATATAGGCGGATCTCTCTCAAACAGATGACAATTGATGAGACAAAGTTTAGTCAAGAAATATATCTCATCATGAATTATTTATTTATATATTCATTTATTTAAATTAGCCTGCTTTTTCGGGCACACTGCCCACGCAACGTGGCTTGCAGGATTATAAAACACATGAAAATACTATTATAGGCATCCCAGAGATCTTCTCAGTGATCAGCTGTGAAAACTGACCTGCTCATCTTCACAATGGAAGTACCCAAAAAGCCCAGTGGGGTGATGACAGAAATAACAATCCTTTCCCTGATGGACTGGCTGCTGCCGCGGTGCTTCAGAGTTGTTCTGGCTGCCCACACAGAGTCCAGCTCAGCAGCGGCCTGAAGCTGAAAGCTGCAGGCTCCTTTGGAGGTCTTCTTGGTGGCCAGCTGGTGGTTCTTCTTCCCCCTGCTATGGCAATGATCAAGAAACTCAGGGGGTTATGCCAAGAAAAGCAATCCTTTCCCTCTTGCTGCTGCTGTGGTCCCTTGGTGGTTGGCTGATAGTCTTTGGTGGCTGATGTAGCGGCTGCTGCCAGGTGACAGCTGGAGTCCGGAGAAGCCTGATGATGATGGCTTATTAGCAAAACGGATCGTGGCCCTGCTTCCCTTCACTCTCTCCGCTGCAGCCTGGTGTCATGGCTGCTACCAGGTCTTGGTTTTAGTAAGCAGACTTGTTAAAACTAAATTGCTGAGATAATGAATATGATTGAAGAGGCTCATTAACACATACCTATGGGAAATGTTTGTCTGTTCTGCTGTTACTGTACTGCCAACTTTGCAGTTAAAGCAAAGGGGAGGAGGTGAAGGTGGGAGACTGGAAAACCCACAAAAGCAAACTGCAAAGGTCTCTGCTCTCTATGGGTTTTGCAACATGCCAGGGATGCGTTCATAATTGCATTGTGAGGCTGGGGTGTCACTTGAACGTTTTGTTAATGTCTTTCAGCATATTCAAGAAATAACCTAGCAAGTGTTTCTCTAACCCAGCTGCCATTCACCCTTTTGGGAAAATCATCATTACACAACAGAATCGGAGAGGAAACTTATTATTCCTGTCAAACTCCAGTTGTGCATGGCAGTGTAAACCAGATTGTATCAGCAGTTTTTCACAGCTAAGCCAGCATTTAAGGGCTAAGGAGTCATTGAGATTTTGAATTAAAGTCAGAGTTCCAGTTTCAGCGCTAGAAATTACAGGGGGAGAAAAAAAAAAAAAGCACAGGGCTGTCTCCAGAGTATATAATTAGAGGTTTACAGTAATCATACTCTCACTCAGAGCACCACTTTCTACATATCCATTTCAAGGCACTGGTGAGGAGTATGTTTCTTCCCCCCACCCCACCGTGCCATCTAGGAGCAGCTATACTTATTCACTGAAGTTTTAAATAACCAAAGAGGTCCCCGTCCCCCCCCGTCCCCGCAATGGATTGCCATTGCTTTCTAGGGATAAACAACTGTATATGATGCTTTTCAACTCATCTGAGTACTTTTCACCTTAATGGCACTCTTCTTTGAGTGATGATTCATAGAACACAAAGAACTGCAAGGTATTTCATTGGATGGGTGTTACAATACAAGTGTCCTAGAAAGGATAAAGCCTAGGGTCTTGGCTAAGTAGGGACTGGTGAGAATTTGGTTTCTGTTCATTTTTTTTATAAGGCTTTCCCAAAATTTGCAAATTTCTTCATTTTTTAATGAATGCATGAGAACCAAAACTGACTGATTCATCCATCAAGGCCCAGGGCTTTGAGTGCTGAGCTCTTTAACACCTGGGTTTGAGTTCCTGTGCATTCACCCATGATTGTGGTACTGAATTAGGCTTGCCAACTCTTTTCTTTCTTTTCTTTTCTGACATGTTCCTCATCTTTAAAAGCTGTATGGCTGGCAGGTACAACGAGGTTCTCTCCACGTGTGTCTATTGAATTTGGCCAGTGCAGATGGGTGAGAACCTCAGTTCAGCTTGTTTTTGATAAGGATATACCAAAAATTTGCACATTTCTTCATATGCAAGATGGAAAGAACTTAACATTTTAAAAAAAATAATTGAATGCAGGAGAAATTGATTCCCTCCCATCCCTCCCTATGGCTAAGCTACTGTGATGTAGCAGAGAATAAAAGCAGTTTGTTCTTGCTCAAATTCCATGGAACCTTTTGTGGAGGAAGAGCAAGCAAGGTTTGGGGGGAAAGCTTTGTGGAAGAATGCATACTCTTATCAGGTTCAATTCCCTGGAATCTCCAGCTAAAAAATATTTTTTTAAAAAATCTCAGGGTGCAGAGGTGGTGAAGAGCTCCTGCTTGGGACCTTAAAGAGCTACAGTATTTTTCCATGTATAAGACTATACTTTTCCCTAAAATTGTTAGACTAAAAATTGAGGGTCGTCTTATACACGGAAATAAGCCAAGGAGAGAACCGTGCGGTTGCGAAACTGCCCAGTGGGGGGCGTCTTATACGTGGGGGCGTCTTATAGACGGAAAAATACGGTACTCCCCAATAAGGGTAGAGGATACTGTGCTAGACAGACCAATGGCTAGCCATGTTTAACTTACAGGAACTTGTCCCAGGTTGATTGCTAGTTCTGAACCGCTCAGAAAACCAGTGGTTGTAAAGAGAATTATAATGCACTCCCTTTCCCCCATTCTTCGTCATTGCATGTACTGCAGTGTTTTCTGGCACAGCGTCCACTACTTTCAAACCTGGCCATGTAGGTAATATCATAAGAAGTATAGCAACCAGGGGAAGTATCCAATGGGGCTACTGCACCTCCGCTGGTCTTGTTGTGCTCACGGGACCCACCACTTGCACAACAGGGCTTTTGTGCTTCTAAAAATAACCCTGGAAAGGAGTGGAAATGCTTGTTTCCAGATCAGGATGGATGAGCGGAGCTCCCTGCTGCAAGCTCTGTTGACCTGCCCTGTTCTGGAAATGAGCATTTGTGCTCATTTTGGGTTATTTTTAGAACTGAAAAAGCCTCATTGCACAAACAAGGGGTTCTATGAGCGCACCGGACCAATAGGATACTATCCCAGGAAAAAAATATTAGCAGCCACTGCGGAAAGCAAAAGGCCCTAGAGTGGGAGGTTAGGTGTAGGGAGCCAGTGTGGCGTAGCGGTGAGAGTGTTGGACTGGGACTCGGGAGATCCGGGTTCAAATCCCTGCTCGGCCACGAAACTCACTGGGTGACTCTGGGCCAGTCACTGACTCTCAGCCTAACCTACCTCACAGGGTTGTGAGGATAAAATGGCGAGGAGGAGGATTATGTAAGCCGCCCTGGGTTCCTTGCAGGAAAAAAGGCAGGGTATAAATACAATAAATAAATAAATAGGGATGACCGCTGAAGAATTTAGGGAAAGATCCTATGGCCCCTAGACCATTGTTACGTTTTGTTATTCATGTGCAGATGTGCAACCCAATAGTAGCCATGTTTACTTGGAAGTACAAAACCTTTCCCATCTACCAGGGGCAACATGGCTGCCACTGCCTCCATGTTGTTCCAAGTGTGATAGGGAGAATCCCTTGGATTTTCCAAATCACTAGGTTTAGGATTTCAGAATGGACATTTTTGATTGATTGATTGATTGATTGATTCATTCATTCATTATATTTATATCCCACCTTTTTTCCTGCAAGGAACCCAAGGCAGTTTACAGAATCCTCCTCCTCCTCTCCATTTTATCCTCACAACAACCCTGTGAGGTTGGTTAAGATGGGCTTGGATCCCATTAAACAAATGTGCCAAATGCTTCCCAGGCTTGGCTTTCATCTGAAGTGACTGGAAGAGGTTGGACAGGTCAACAGACTAGAGCAGTGTTCTCCAACCTTGGGTCCCCGGATGTTTTTGGCCTACAACTCCCAGCATGCCCCAGCCAGCATAGCTGGCTGGGGCATGCTGGGAGTTGTAGGCCAAAAACATCTGGGGACCCAAGGTTGGAGAACACTGGACTAAAGCAATCTCACCTGCTTGCCGTACTGATCCTCCAGCTCTGTTCCACACAGACATGCTGTTGGATAATTCAGAGGCAGATAGATATGGCCTAAAAGTTAAGAATTTGAGTAATGTTCTGGTAAGTGTTGCTTTGTTTTCATTTTGTTTCTCTAAGCTTTCCTAGTAATATGAGATTCTTTAAAAGTGTAGAGCATGTTCATTATTATAAAATGGGTGCTGCATCCCGCTCAGAGAGTGAGGAAAGGTTGCATATAGGAAGTGAGTGGGCCAACAGCAAACTAGACCAAGTGATCCAGCAGGCAGCGCTATATCAAATAATATCATTGGTTTTTGCCAGATCCCTGTTTAAACACTTGAAAAATGTTTTGTTAAATGTCTCTATGAGTGAAAATTATACTTCTGAAAATCAAGGATATCTAGGTCCTTCTGCCCCGCCCTTTACATTTCTCTTTCTCCCATAAATGCTGATCTGTCTTCTGCTTAGTTTGCTGGCAAGGAGGCTAAGTCACCAATTCAGAGTTAATTAAGAGAGTCTGTAAACCTTGGAGCACTAGAAAGGTCAGATTTGCAGCAGCCCAATCTTATCCATGGTAACTCAGAAGTAAGGCCTATTGTGTTCAGTGGGTCTTGCTTACAGGAAAGTGGGATTAGGATTGCAGCATTAAATGTTATTTATTTATTTATTTATTTATTTATTACATTTATATCCCACCTTTTTTCCTGCAAAGAACCTAAGGCGGCTTACATAATTCTCCTCCTCCATTTTATCCTCACAACAACCCTGTGAGGTAGGTTAGGCTGAGAGTCAGTGACTGGCCCAAAGTCACCCAGTGAGTTTCATGGCTCAGTGGGGACTAGAACCTGGATCTCCCGAGTCCCAGTCCAGCACTCTCACCACTACGGCTATTTACCTTAGATCTCAGCTATGTTGCACTTTGGTTTAACGAAGTGACCCAAACAAGCTTAGTTCTTATAATGAGTGCAGAGGACCTGAGCTGTCTTCTAGGAGGTTACTCTGGTCTAGGAGGCTCAGCTCTTGGGAAACTAATTTACAAATACAATAGCATTATTTAGGAAGGCTCAGTGAAAGTAAAACTGTTCAGGTAATAGGCAAAGCTTGGAGTGGGGAAGGTTAGTTGTAAATTCATTTGTGTTGCTTTTAATCTATTATTATTTGCCTTAAGTCTTTTGGATGAGCAGGCAGGGTTTTAAATCTTAAATAAAATAATAGATGCTGAAGGGGCCAAAAAGGCAATCTGTCAACCACTGGCCCTTTATGGCTGAACCATGCAATATTGATCATAGTGAACCCCTAAGCACAGATCAGATGCATTTTGGAAATGTGCTTACAACATAGTGCAGATGCATACCCATTCTGACTTCTTAGTAATTATTTAATATTTCAGCTGTAATAATGTTTATGTGGGAGACAGCCATCCCTTTTCTTGCTGCTCAGCAAAGCCTGCAATAAATGATATTGCGTGGCTCAACTGGGATTTCTGAGATCATGTTTTGATGTTTTTAAGCCCTAATGGTCTTGTTCCTGGTTATCCGAAGGAACTCTTCCTCCCATATCCTTCTCCCTGTGCTAAATCAGCTCTCCCTGTGCTGTGAAGGCCCTGCTATGATACCCATGCCAACTGAGGATGCAAAGGCTGATCACTCAATTGAGGGCCTTCTCCATGGTGAAACTCCCTTCCTCAAGAGCCCCTACTGGTGAATTCCCTTTTTATGTTTATGAGGATGGTGGAAAAGTAACTACTTAGGACATCCTTTTCTCCTTAGATTCATATACTGGTTACCTTTGCTTTAGTTTGCTTGAAATGATTGTGGGGATTAATTCTGTGCTGCTACTCATATTAGTTTGTTGTTTTAAATAGTAAGGGTATGCAAGCTAAACCTTTTCATTGCCTTTTTCTATTTGGTTTCATTTTCAAACTTGTATTTGTTTTGTTTTCACTTTCTTGGAATGTTTTTGTACACCAGTTTGTACTGGTGTACAAACTGCATTTGTACACCAGTTAGTTGATTCATTTTTCCATTGACTGCAACAGATGTCTGCTGCCCATAACCTCTGTGTTTTCTATCCAAATGACATGGAATTTGCAGACTGCCTACTACCACTTCGTGGGGCCAGCAGACATGCCTGATTTCAGATATCTTGTACAAAGGGTCGCCATTCTATTGGCAAATAAAAATGACTGAACTAACGGAAGAACTTTTCCTCAGTACATTATTATTCATTCAAATTCCCATTAGTTGATTCTTCTAAGTGGGAACAAATGAGTAAGGTTCATTCTTTTTTCTTTTCTTTTTTACTTATGCTTCCCCCCCCCAAAGAAATGAAAAAGGAAGAGCATTTGTGCATTTTTGTGGCGATTGTGATTTAGTATTTTCATTTCTGTATAAAGTTTCTTACTGTTTATACATATATCGATTTTGGGTTCCTGTGCTCTATGGCAATTTTTTGTTTTTTGTTTTTTCCTCCAAAGAAATGGACATCACTAATAAAAGGCTTTTATTGTTGATTCTCTTACGATTAAAACAAGACATGTTGTGGGCCATAGTTACATAGTGGGATGTCAAATCAAATAATCAATGGATAAAGAAATTTGGCAATGACAAGCATCTGTCTAAAAAACAAACAAACCAGTAAACAAAAAAAACACCTTGTGTTTTGTTGTCAAACAGGTACTATTTCTGTCAACACGATGCGTACTCCTTATACTGCACCTGGAGAGAGTGAGATCTTGGACCTAGATGATGACTTGTACCTTGGAGGTTTGCCAGAAAATAAAGCTGGCCTGGTCTTTCCAACAGAGGTCTGGACAGCACTTCTAAATTACGGTTATGTGGGCTGCATTCGGGACCTCTTTATCGATGGCCAAAGCAAAGATATTCGCCAAATGGCGGAAATCCAGAGCACTTCAGGGGTGAAACCCTCCTGTTCGAGAGAAACAGCAAAGCCATGCTTGAGCAATCCATGCAAAAACAACGGTGGTTGTAGGGATGGCTGGAACAGATATGTCTGTGATTGTTCTGGTACAGGCTACCTTGGCAGATCATGTGAGAGAGGTAAGGCAATTCCTTTACATATTTGGTTAGGAAAATGAGGAGTGAACGCAGCAGTAGAGTCCTAAGTAGGTAGAAGGAACTGTACCAATTTATACTGTAAATGGAGGATTACAAGAATACTCCAATATTAACAACCCACCCTGCAGATACCAACTAGCACTTAGAGAAGCAGTCAATAATAATAATAATAATAATAATAATAATAATAATAATTATTATTATTATTATTTAACTTAAGGGTCACCCTACAGCCAAAGCTCTAATTAGAAGCTATCTCCCTGATGTGTTAATATTTTTACCTATAGGAAGGGTGTGTGTGTGAGAGTTTTATATGGGGAAGCATTCCAAAATGGTATCACCCATTTGGCTTCTAATACCTCAGGACTCTACCATCTCATTCTGTTATATGAAACAGACCAGGTGTCAAACAGACTGAGAATTTTCTCTTAACAACACTAGAATCCTGACTCGTATGGATGTATGAGGAATTTGTTTCCGTTCATTTCTGACTAGAATTTACCCAGTTTGCCTCTCCTGGACTTGAACGTGGTCCTGAATGTGATCTGCAGTCAAAGTGCGTACATTTCTGATCTTGTGATGTGATTCATACTACACACACAAAAGGGTTTTTTTGAAGAATGTGTAAATTTGAAAAATGCACATGAAAACTGTGTACATTTTAAAGATATCCACAAACATGCTTTAATCAACGGGAGAAAACGTGTGCATGTAAAAAACGCGTACAATTGATGGGTACATTTGGAAAGAATACGCATGAAAATAGGCACAATTTTTCACACAAAAACCCCCTTCACAATGTGATATGGACATGAATCACAACTCCTGGTCCCGTTTGTGAGGGATTGCTAAAAGAGCTGGGAGAGGATATTAGGAGATATTCTCTCTCCCCTCTTGCGTTTGCAAGCACAGCAGAGCAGACCCCAACTGCAGTGGAAAAACGTGAGCGTGCGGAGCTGCTGGTGAGAGCAGAATCAGCGATTAGTGGGTCCAGGCTGCCCTTTTGGGCTTCCCCCTTATACTACCAATAAGGCAAACAGTATTTTGGAGGTTAAAAACAGTTTACTCACTCAGATCTTGCAGATTGGATACTGGCAGACTTAGGAATGTATTTACAGTTGTGCAAGAATCATTTGGTAGTCAACGTGTTTTGAACTTGGGAAAAGTTCAGACATGCTACTCTCGGCTACATCTTTAGACATGCTGCAGACAGTTACGAGTTCATGGCTTAGACTGAATTCCCGGGCAGGAAGAGAAGGCACTGGCTCTGCCACATCCTGCCCCAGAGGACATCTGGGTAATTTCCACAGAGTGTCTACTCTAGGAGGCACAACTCTGTGGTCCCAATTACGTCATGCACCTATACATTGCGTGCAAGGTTTTTGGCTGCACATCCCCTACACCGTTCCCCCCTGCCGCTGCCCCCACATTTATTTTCAAGAACCTAATTTAAGGGAGAGCAAATTTTGTACTTATTTCTATTGTTCAGACAGTTGGAAGTCAGATCAGAAACCCTTGCTGATCTATTACAAATCACCCGGGAATCTACCAGTAGATTGCAGTCTACCTTATCCTCATCCGTGTTGTGTATAATTTCAGTGGTCCTGTGGGAAGGGATCTTAGCTCAGCGGCAGAACATAAGAAGAGCTGTGCTGGATCAGACCAAGGGTCCACCTAGTCCAGCATTCTGTCCACACATGGCCAACCTGCTGACTGTGGGAAGCCCACAAGTAGGACTTGAGTGCAATAGCATCCTCCTGCTCACATTTCCCAGCAACTGGAGTACATAGGCATACTGCCTCTGATGCTGGAGGAAGCATATAGCCATCAGGACTAGTAGCCATTGATGGCCTTCTCCAGGATTGCACCCTTATTTATTTATATAATCGTTTGTACACTGCCTTATAGGACAGAGTCCTCACAACGCAACTCACATAATAACATATTAAAAGGTATAGATAGATAGATAGATAGATAGATAGAATACAATTTAAGAACCTGCCTGAAAATCAGCCATCAAACAATTACACAACAACAGCACCAAATTGATTAAAAATGCAGGCCAGTTAAAATTAATTACTGCAACAGCAAAACAAAGGAACTAAACAGAACTCACAACAGTTGAAACTCAGAGAAAAGCAAGATGGACAAGATGAGTTTTAAAACTCTTGTAAAGATATTCAGAGTTGAGGCCATGCACACACGCCAGTGAGAAGAGAGTCCTGAAGTCTAGGTGCCACCACTATAAAGGCCCTATTTCTTGTGCCTGCCAGCTGGGCTTACAAGTAGGACTTCTGGGGCAAATGATCTTAATGGCCAGGCAGGTTCATATGGGTGCAGGAAATCCTTCCAGTAGCCAGGTCCCAAACACACATTTTTTAGGTCAAAAGCAGCACTTTGAATTGGATCAGGAAACATAATGTAATTGGTACAGTATTGCTGTCACTTGTTCTGGTCACCCACCAGTAGTTGGGTGGCCCCATTCTGTACCAGTTGAATTTTCCTGACTGTCTTCAAAGTCAGCCCCACATAAAGCACATTGCAGTAGTCTAACCCACGCATGATTCATGCATGGATAACTATGGCAAGGTCTGATTTCTCCAGATAGGGTCCACCCAGAATACCAGCTTAAGCATTCCTAGCCACTGATGCCACCTGACCCCCAAGGTCCAACCCAGCAGGACGTCCCAGAAGGATACTATGGTGAATGGTATCAAAAGCTGCTAAGATCTCAAAAGGAACTCTTAATTCCCTCTGGCTCCCAGTGCAAGTCATCCACCAGGGAAAGCGAGTCTGTTTGTCCCCAAACTAGACCAGAATCCAGACTGGAATGGATCCAAATAATCTGTATCCTCCAAAAACAACGTGGAGTTTAAAGCCACCTTGATCAAGAAGGGCAGGTTTGAAACTGGATGACAGCTGTCACATATCAGCAGGTCAAGCTTGATTTCTTTTGCAGCGGTCACACCACTGTCTCCTTATGGGCAGTGGGAATGAGAGCCTCCTTAAAGAATCATTAATCCCCTTCAAGATCCAGATCATCAATTCTATCTGTGCCACTTTTATTACCCGCAAGAAATAGGAGTTAGGCCTCAAACCTCCAAGTAGCTTCTCCACATCCTCTGGTTGCCCAAGCTGAAAAGTATCCATAACAACATGCATAGAGGGTGTCCTAGCCCCATTCATTTCATCAGCAATGGCATCTAATTTGGTGCAGGTGTCAGCAATTCCATCTGCAAGTGTAATGCAAATTGGTCACAGGAAACATTTGAAAATGCCACACCCTGTTCTCCTGGGACTCTACAGAGGAGGCAAGCAACCTCCTTCAATATTTCCTCTCGCTGACATTGTTCAGATGTAATGGTGGCAAAGAAGGATGCTTTCTTTGCTGCCATCACAGCATAAGTCCAAAAATGGTCTCTCACCTGTGTTTGATCGTGCTCTCAGCGTGTTTTCCACTTTCTGCATTCTAGCCATTGACCCAAACATTTTATTGGCCTCAGATCCTCATGATACTAAAGAGCTGAGACAGAGCTCTACAATTTGTTTGATGATGTTTGGGTGTGATTGTATTGATAGCTCACTTCATTCTAGGTGGAGATCAGGGCTTCAGCAGGTGTGTTGGCTTGGCTAAAGCTTCAGGAAATTCCCCCAGAGACCTCAGACCTTCTCGAGCCATGGACTTTGTGGGGCTCATCCTTTATCCCTGCTTGAAGGTCCAACCTGTTCAGGTAGTGTTCTGTTTGTGACAACAGAACCATGACAATGGAGCCCCTAGCCACGGAGCATCTTCCTCCATTCCTGAACAGCATGCCAGATCCAAAGTTTGCCCTGTCCCATGTGTTGGGCCCAATTTTACTTGAAACAGGCCCGTCCTGAGCTGCTCCAGACAACGTGGACTCTATATGGATATCAAAATCCTCCAAGACTATACACCATGGGGTTCTCAGCACCAAAGCTGAGGCCACCTCCATCAGCTTGGGCAGGGAGACATTTGGGCAGAGGGTGGATGGTTCACCAAAAGGATCCCTGTCCTGTCTCATGTTCCGAACACTGGTCACACACACTTGAAACTGGCAGATTATGGAATAGGATACCTGATCAGAGAGATGCAATCCTTGTGGATCAAACCTATCCCCCCTCCCCATCCCTCAAACCGTGCCTGGAACCAGAGGCAGTGTTAGGGTTTGGCCCACTTGGGCTGGAGCCCTGAATCATTCATTTGGAGCCCCAAATCTCTGGGAGGCCATTTGCTCTACCACCCTGCTGTCCAGGGGTACTTGCTGAAAGAGAGGTACAGGGTCCCTGATGATCTCTGTTGCATCTGATCCCCTGGATTAGCTGGCTTTTTGCCCACACATGCTTCAGTCAGGCAGGCAATCACTCGTGACCGAGTAAGATTGTCTTCCAGGATAAAAATTACAAAAAGGTGATTTTAAAAGGAGGAAAATTCTAAAGAAAATTGTGTAGACTCTAGCGATGGGTCCGTAAGTGACTGTGGAGGCCAATTCTAGATCCATGCAGCTTCCCACAGTGAGGACAGAGGTTACCAGATGGAAGATGGTCTTGTAAAGGATTCATTTGACGTGCTTTTCGCTTAGCACGTTTCTCCCTTTCACCTTGCACTCGGGCTTCTTCAAAGTCCATGGAACCTTTGTGAAAGGCCAACCTCCAGTTAGATCGTTCACGGGCCAGAGCTTCCCAGTTTTCGATGTTTATATTGCATTTTTTTAGATTAGCCTTAAGAACATCTTTAAACCTCTTATATTGGTGCTGCCTCCCCTCTTGAGTCTTTCTTCGAGAGGTTTTTTTCCTGAAGTCGAATGCCCTCTTCTCCCCTGTCCATACATCCCTTTTTACAAATAGGGGTGTCCTTAGGAGACAGTTTCCTTTAAAGACGCACACACAGAGAGACTTTAGAGCATATGTAAATTAGCATATGCAAATTTGTGAATTGGGGGGGCTGTGGGCCTGAGCGCCAGTTCTTTACGGTACCTAGTACCACCCCTGCCTGGAACTGTACTTAGCATGAACATTTATTTGCATACATTACCTTGTAATCCTTGCAAAAAAAACCCTGAAAAGTAGGTTGGTATGATCATCCTCATATTGCAGTGGGGTATGAGGGTGGTGAGAGCTGAGGCTGAGAGACTGCGGCTTGCCTAATTTCACAAAAGAGGTGAGATTTGATCAGGGACCTTCTGATTCCTACTCCAATTTCTTAGTCATTATACTAATCAGCTACTACATAAAATGCATGTTTATCTCTCACTCATGCATTATATTTTTGGCAAATCTAAAAAAAACGTTATGTCTGCAGCTAAAATCGTAACCTGTGAAAGTCTCCTATTCATGACCATGCAATGTAAACCAGTGACCATAATTTACATCACACTGATAGCTTCTCACCTAACATGTGCTTGTCATTTTCCACCTATTTGTAACAACTCTGCTATTATCTTTGAATCCCATGAATTAATGAGAAGTGGGGGAGAAGCAGGAGGACCCCTCTATCACCAGTCTCTGACAGCTTGAAAGGGATCCTAGTTCATTAGGGACTATGCTTATCTTAAAGAGCAAATTAATTTCAAAATGTTAATGAACATTCCCTTTAGCTAGGAAGGTGAACATGAAAATCAGACTTATTGATGCACATATTTAATTTTTATATTAAGAAAAGGTGATTAAAAAGCACTTGGACACTTCTGGGGAGTAGTGATCATGTTTCAAAATTATGTTTGACTTTAGGAAGCTTAATTAGGTTGTTTATAACAAAATAATGTTGGTATTATTGGTAATGTTGGTATGGCACGTTGGTAATGATCCAAAAGAGAAGAATATGAACAATGCTATTTACAGTGCAATCCAATGTGGCGGCCCGTAACCCTTTGAACTCCGGGGATGATGGGCATCCTATGCATGGAGGAGGAGCATGGAGGTTTCATAGATTTCATAGATCATAGAGTTGGAAGGAGCCTACAAGGCTATCGTGAAGGTTGCCTCCGTCCCCCTCTGCCATGTGAAAGGCTTAAAGGGTCGATTTTGGCCATCTAAGTCTTTTGCCCCGGAGCGCAAGGAGGAGAGGCTGAGGCGCCACCACGATGCTACATATGCTGGTGGAGCCGGTCTCCTCCCCATCCTGTTCCCCGGAACACCCACAACCCTTTGGCTCCGAGGTCATTCTTCTGACCTCGGAGCTGCAGTTGGCATGGTTCTTTCCACGCCAGCTGCAAGGGCAGAGGGAGGGCGCTCCAAGGTCAGAGCCGCGACTCAAACCTCGGAGCACATTTCCGAGGCTGGAGCTGGGACTCAGACCTTTCCTATGGCTGTCTAGACTGTCTAGCAGCCATAGGATTGTGCCCTTATTTATTTGCTACCCAAAGTGGCGCACAATCCCACTGTAGAATTTGCAATCAAAATAATATGTATACACCGCAAAGTTGACCATTTTTCAACACTATGCTTTTGATTTCTCATATGCCCTTTTACATTGCATCTATCGTAGGTTAGCCTTCCCCAGCCTGGTATCCTCTAGATCAGGACTCTCCAACCTTGGGGTCCCCAGGTGTTGCTGGACTACAGCTCCCAGAATCCCTTGCCATTAGCCATGCTGGCTGGGTATGCTGGGAGCTGTACGCCAGCAACATCTGGGGACCCCAAGGTTGGAGAGCCCTGCTCTAGATGTTTGGGACTACAATTTCCACCATACCTGACTATTGGCCAGATGCTGGCTGGGGCTGATCAGAGCTGAAGTCCAACACATCTGGAGGTCAATACAGCTGTATTAGGCTGTTTCTCAGTTCATGGAACTAAGTTGCCTCTACAAACCCTATTCACTAGGGTTTGCTTTGCCACCCAGGTGGCAAAACAAAAGTTTAAAAGGGGGGGGGGGAGAAAGGAAAACCACTCTAGCCACTGTCCACAGTAAGCACCCTACTGAAAGCCAGTGAGAATTCTTCTCAGTGTTCCTCACCCCCTCAACCCCCCCCCCCACAATTGTATAGGCTGTGCATAGATTTCATTACCCAGTCCTAGTTAGTGCTGAGTGGAAATGTTTACTCAGCCTTTTTTCTCTAACCCCCCCCCCCCAGTGACCGTGATGAGGAGAAAGGGAGAGAGACAAACAAATACATTTGGGGGGGAGTGGGGAGAGATTTTCACTCCCAGGAAACGCTTACTGTGATAAGTAATGGTGGTAGCTTTTCTTGCAATGTGTGTGGTGGGGTCTTTTTTAAACAAATTGCTCCACTAATCAACAGCCAGGTGGGTGATGGAGTTGCAGTCGGTGGTCCAGCAGGTTGCTAAATGCCCGCTCGGTCTGCTGCTCGGTCCATTGAGCCACAGGAGCCCGCCCGAGCAGCGCAGCTGCCCGAGCGGTGCGGTTGCCTGAGCGCCGGAGAGCCCCTCCGCTCCGCAAAGAATTCGAGGATCGGGGGGGCTGCGGCGTGGAAAGCCAAGGCGATTCAGGCTAGGGATGTAACCGCTTGCCTCGGGGGGGCTTAGCGGGCCAAAACCGGCCCCGCTCATGCCCGCCCGAGACTCACGGGCCTTACCGGCTCCCGGCCCCGCTCGCCTCTCCACAACAAGCTGCCCGCGCCCACCACAACGGTCCCGTCGTGTCACTTCCGGCCGTGACGGGACCCCACGCTGCGTCTTTTCCGTAGAAACCAGGGCAACAGGGCTTAAAATGGCCGTTTTAAGTCCTGTTGCCCTGGTTTCTACGGAAAAGATGCAGCGCGGGGTCCCATTGCACCGGCACAGTCCCATGTCGTGGCGGGCATGGGCAGCTCGAGCGGCGCGGAGAATCGCTCCGCGCCGCTGAGAATCGAACAGCGGGGGGGGCAGTGCGGAGAGGCAAGGCGAGGTGCCCCCCGGTACATTAACATCTCTAACTCGGGGGGGGGGGCAATTCAGGTATGAAATGCACCACTACCTTGCAGTGCCTCTGTTTGAATGATGCGTCATCCGGTCTAGCATCATTCCAGAGGCTTTGGTTGGGGCAGGGGGAGATAATGGCTCCCAGTCAGTGGGAGCTGCCATCTTTTTGTTTTTCCAGCAGTGACTCTGGAACAACATTATCTCCTGACCTAGCATCATTCCAACAGAAACATTGCGGAGGGACATGGTGGGTGGTGCTCTGTCTTGGCTAGTGGCAGAAGAGCAATTAGTTAAATAAAGAAACCCCCAGAAAAGTCATCACTCACCATGGCAAGCCACCTCCCCAGGGGAAAATGCTTTAGAGTTTCTCCCGTCCCTAGAGAGCTGAGTAGAAAATGCTGCTCCAATATTGCAGTCTCCAAAAGTGGGGTGGCATCTTTGATTTAGCACTCATTTTTTCAGTTTATAGTTAAACAATCGTGGTCATACCTAAATACTACATAGTATACAAGCACTTGAAATCCCCCCAAACCCTGTCCTAGAATTACTTCTAAGTAGTGCTGCACTGAATGATCACATGCAAACATTTTTATTGCACAGGGGGCTGAAAGGGGTCAACAATGTCTCCCTATCCACACAAATCCTACTCACTATGTTCACTTTTGTTTGAGAGTACAAGTAGCAGCAGCTCCTTCAGCAACATTAAAACAAGAACAGGGAATTCTTTACACTGACAAGGTAATCCCAGCCAATTGGAGATCATGTTAGTGTGTGACCAAGGAGTCAATCAGATTTGGCTATGTTACTATGTCACAGAGCCTATTCAGAATGAAGGCAATGCTTTTGGCTTTCACTTTGAACCAGGATACCTGAGAGAGTGCGCCTTCTCTCTTACCAACCTGCCCGGTCACTGAGGTCATCGAAGGACATTCTACTGGTGGTTCCACATGGACCTATGGCCTGATTGGAGTACACCAGCAGAAGAGCCTTCAGTGTGGTGGCTCCATTTCTATGGAACTCCCTTCTACTGGAGGTCAGGCAGGCTCCAACACGGTGTTGCTTTGGCGCCTGCTGAAGACATCTGTGTTCCGGGAAGCCTTCCTTGCTGACCAGCCATGGTTTTAATGTAATCCTGTTTTTAATGCATTGTTTTTTTTTTTATTCTTTTATCTGTTTTCTCTTTTTCTTATTCATCGCTCTGGAATCTGTCTAGTTATAGAGCAATATACAAATGCTGTAAATAAATAAATAAATAAATCAGCAAACACTTTTGCCGTGCTCCCCCTCCATTACTGCCCATCATCCCAAAAAGTTACTGAAAAAGGGATACTTTTCACAACTAATAAAAGCTTTGGCAGAAATCCCACCCCCCTTTCACCTTGGCACTAGTTAAGAGGGAGTCCTCCATTTGTGTTCCTGTAAATGAAACCATGTTCTATGCAGAGACTCCTTCTTTCTTATTTTAGAAGATGCAAGCCTTTGGCAGAGATCCAGTTATTTTGATTTCTCCAGATTGTTCTATTACTGGTGGACTGCGGCTGGCAGAGGGGGCATAACTAGACTGTCAGATGAATTACAAAACTCTTCAGTTAAATGTGCATGGTGTACCACCCTGTGGCAAAATCCTGCTATTACATATGGGAGTATTTTGTTTGTTTTTTTCCTAAAGAGGGCAGAGAGAGGGAGGGAGGAGAAACCTACAGCTTGCAAAATCAAAAGGAACTAGGGGATATTTTTACATATCACAGCCTGTTGGAGAGAGGAACAACAAGCATATGCAGATTTGCAAG
Organism: Shinisaurus crocodilurus; assembly: GCA_021292165.1. Classification (NCBI taxonomy): domain Eukaryota; kingdom Metazoa; phylum Chordata; class Lepidosauria; order Squamata; family Shinisauridae; genus Shinisaurus; species Shinisaurus crocodilurus. The sequence continues at coordinate 27,139,165 of CM037879.1, read as the reverse complement.
ACTAAAAAAACAAAACAAACAAAAAAAAAACACACCCCTCCTCACATTTAATAGCATGCTTCACCAAAAGGATTTGCTGTAAGTATCTTTGACAGGCCATGGAATTTCTTTCTCAGTTCATGTTGCTTGTCTTTATCTCACAAGTATGGTTTGGGTATTTCCCCCAATTTAATTTTCTGGAACACAGACCCTCATCTGCTGGGACCAATGCTAATACGATGTACTCACAATGTTATCTGGCTGGCTGTCCTGCAGAAATCTGTGTGTGTGTTTATTCAGCTTGTGGAGTATCCTATGCTACCCTAGGGCTTCCCTGTCTGGGGAAACTGCACTCAAAGCATTTCTTCTCCTCCTTCCAGTAATAGTTGCATCCCAAATGGTCACGCGTTAATATGATTACAGCTTTTGGGATTCCAAAAGCACAGCATAGCCATCTTTCCATACAAAGTTATTATTGCTATTACCCATGTGCAGTTGCTGATAAACCATTCTAGTTTGCCAACAGGCACAACATCGTTATAGTTGTTGCATGCAATTAAAAGAAAAAGGGGAGAAGTACATGTTCACTTCAGCAAACAAAGCCGCTTCGGGGGGAAGAAAGCAAAATCATGTTGGTTTGAATGACAAATTTGAGAATGATGTAAGAACCAAGATCTGCAATTATTCCTCAAGGAACTAAGGAGATCTATAGTAGACACCAGTCAAGGCTTACATTTTAAGTACAGTTAAACAGAGAACGTAAGAAGAGTCATTACCAATGAACCATCTATTCCAGCATTCTGTGGCCAGCCAGAATATTCCAGGAAGCCATGGGTCTCTATAATAAGCAGCATGCATAAGCATTGTAGCTTCCTCAAGCAACAGCCTTCCCATGCTGTATGTCTTCACCATCAGGTATTCAGAGATATACTGTCTTTAAACGTGGAGGCTCCACTTAGCTGCCGTAACAAATAATCACAGATTGTTCGAGAAACAATCTGTGCTCCTCCGAAGAGGATGATGGCATTTCCCCATTAATTCTTCCTTTCCTACTCATTCTTCCACTTTGGCTGAAACGAATAATTGGAAATACAGTACAATAAATGCACTTCCATTCACATCCACTTTTCCTCTTGGCACCCTGCCCGTCCAAATGGTGCCATGGGAATGATAATGGATAGCACTTTCCTTTTATGCCAGTTACACAGAAGGAAACATGTGGCTCCAGACTCAGCAGCTCCTCTGTTCATGCTGGAATGCTGGGAGAACTGTGGTTTCCCTCTTTCACTTTGTTATCAGGGAAAGTTGTGCATGAGCATCCCTCTCTAAGAGACATAGAGAACTCTCCCTAGCGTTGGCTCCAAACCTGGGAACATAGTAGGAAGCTTTCTACCTCTTCCAAAAGGCCTACGGCTGCAGAGTAACCATTTCTAGTTTTGTGGTGTGGCTGTTGCAGTGTGTATTGATTTTACTGATCATTATGAGAATACTGTTTCTAAGATCATCATAAATTGTGTTTTAGTATTGATATTCGTTCATTGTATGTAGGCTGGGTTTTGGTGTGGGTGGGTTTGGGGTGCCACCTGAAACTGTGGAAATTTGGGATCCAAATGTAAATAAACATTTCCTGCATTTAGTTTAGTTGAAGTCTAAGTGACCTTCATATTATCTTAGTCAAAATCCTATGATTTTATTAATGGAAGGGTAGAGGGAACTTTATACCCTTCATTGTGTGTGTGTGTGTGTGTGTGTGTGTGTATACATATGTGTGCATTTTACGTGTGTGTGTGTGTGTGTAAAATCCAGAATCCAAAGGGGGGAAATCCAAAATGCATTGTTAGGCAGCACCTCTTTTCGGACCAACCAAAATGCCACAACAGCTTGTGCAAGATTTTGAGTTCTCCAGAATTCTTTATTAGACTAGATGGGATAATAGGTAGGGAATTGGGAAAGAAACAGAAAAATCCAAAAAGTAGACCTTGTGGCCTTGATGTCTGCAGTACAGGCAGTCCCCGAGTTAAGAACATCTGACTTATAGACAACCCATACTTAAGAATGGAGCTGGGTTCCCTGGTGCTACGTCATTTACGTAGAGTACATAGCGTAGTATACTACTCAATTTGCGTAGTGATGTCCCGTCTTGCCTGATGTGGCGTAGCGGGCCGAAATTGGGCCACTCACGCCCACACGAGACTCGTACAAGCCTACCTGGTTCCGTCAGTGGCTCGCCTCTCTGCAGCGAGCCGCCCGCGCCAGTCCCATCACGTCACTTCTGACACCGGAAATGACACGACGGGATCCTGAGCAGGCATGCTGGACCCCCGTGCCACGTACTGCGCCTGCGCAGGGCCCGTCGCGTCATTTCCGGCGCTGGAAGTGACGGGACGGGACCAGCGCGGGCGGCTTAAGACATTCTTAAGAACGGAACTCGTCTGTAACCTGGGGATTGCCTGTATAGACTAGGGATAGAGGATAACTTCATTTGGCTCACATTTTAATGCAAACTTACCTAATTCTGCACTTTCAAACCAATATATGAACTGAAACTCAGTTATCCTTCAAAATTTGCACTTCCCCGAATTTTGCAATGGAGGTCTCCAAGAAAAGATACGTACAAAAATGCCTATATTAGGGGAAAGAACACACAAATGTGCATATATTAATGAAAATTGCTTGAAAATGTGTATATTCTACAAAATTGCATAGACAAATGCATGTACCAATTTTCATGCCACCGTTTCAGCCTAGTGGTGGGCACGAACCTGTGCGGGGGGCCGCCTCTCCTCTCCGTGGTGGTGGCCCCCCGCCTTGTTCTTCTGAGCGGTGCTGGCCGCGCTGGGCCCGGCGCATCACTTCCAGCAGGATGATGGAAGTGACGCGACGGAACCCTGTGCCGGCGGCGCATTGGGCCCCTGCGCTACATTTTTTGCGGGGAAACCAGGGCAACAGGGCTGTTTAAGCCCTGTTGCCCTGGTTTCCCTGCAAAAAATGTAGTGCGGGGGTCCAGCGCGCCGGCGCAGGGTCCCATCGCGTCAATTCCAGCATGCCAGAAGTGATGCGACAGGACCAGCGCGGGCGGCTCACCGTGGAGAGGCAAGCCGCCGCTGGAGCAAGGTAGGCCTGCTACGCCCCGCGAGGTGATACAGGACAACTCTATTTCAGCCCATTTCTGGAGTTGCTACAGGAAGCACTGGCTTCCTGATGCATCTGCGGTGGGTCCCGCTGGCACAAGACAATCACTGGAGGCACAGGGGCTGAACTGGATAATGCCCTCAAAGTTCATGACAAACCAAACTTAAGACTGGGAAAAAGAAAAACGAAGAAAAACCCAGATTGACAGATTCATCCATCCCTATATAGACTCAGTTTCAAAATGTGACTGTAAACTGAATGAGTCACTGGTAGGACTTGCAGGTAGCAGATAACAGCATTTGTTTTTGTATCACCCTAGCCCAGAGCTGGCTGGGGCATGCTGGGAGTTGTAGGCCAAAAACATCTGGGGACCCAAGGTTGGAGATCACTAATGAAGCTTGATGGAGAACTGAAAAGCTTGCAGGGCTAGTCTAAACGCCGGGACAGCGCGAAAAGAAGGCTGAAGCTGGCGGAGTGTGCAGCGCGACCGAGCCCACCCCAACGGAGGCAAAGTGCGTGGGCGCGTCTCACCTCTACACTACTGCGCGGAGCTATGCTCCGCTCGGGAAGCAGACGCTGCAGCGTCCCGCGGGGAGAGCCTGCGGGCTCTGTAACGCTGTCGCGGCTGGGAGGATGCCCCGGAGAACGAGAGAGCAACAGAGCAACAAAATCCAAGCAAAATGAAGGAAGGGATCACCAAACAGGCATCACCCCCCAACGAGCCCAACAGAAAAGAAGGACAGCGAAGGCAAGATTGCCCTCGCAGACTCCCTCCCCCCGACCGTAGAGGGACCTATGGAGTGGGCGCTACCCGGCAAGAGCCGCAGGCGCCGAACACGCCGCCGCGGCTGCCGCAAACACACACCCTACCACAACGAAAGTAAGTTAAAAGCACGCCCTAACTAAAGAAAAACAAACTCCCGAAGCCCCCAAATCAAGCAACCTCGCAAGCAAGCCACCCCAACAGCCCCCAAACCGTGAAAAGGCACAGGGCACGGTCCCAAACGAAGGAGATCTGAGGCTCCGGTCTTCTCCCCGCAGCTGCAAGAAAAGAGAGGCATTGGGTGGGGTCACCTGTGCCTAAATATAGCCTCAGTGCCCCACCCTTAGAGCCAATAGAAAGGGGGCAACCAATTTGCCCCGGGCCCTGCTGGGAGGTGAAATCACCTCATTTTTCCCGCGTCCTCCACTCACCCTCCCGCGCAAACTCTCCCCCCCCCCACAGAAGCGTGGGGGGGGAAGTTAATTGTGACAATTTGGTTGGTCCTAATCAATGTGTTGCCTGCCTCTGGACCTTGGATTTCCCCCCTGGATTCTGGATTTTTTACTCACAAACTACTGTGCCTATCTTTGTTTTTATTCATAGTCATGTGTGGTGTGTGTGTGTGTGTGTGTGTGTGTGTGTGTGTGTGTGTGTGTCCTTTGGGGGTCAGTTATGACCCCCAATGCATTGCAGGGTTAAATGGTTAATTATCTTAGAAACTGCAGTGTTCTGTACTTATTTTGCCACTGTAAGCCGAGGTTGGTTATGCTGAAAGTATAAACATCAGGATAATCACTGGATGGGCTTTATTTGTTTATGGGAGCTCTAGCAGATGGCAGGACAGATGTCATGGCAATATAATTTGGCTTTCCTCTTTGATTTTTATTGGGGCTTGCAGTACGTGATTGCCTTTTGGCAGCGCCTTTTGCAGGTGTACATTTTCAACAGGGCAACAAAAAAAGAGCAACATGCAAGATGAAATTTATCAACAGAAATTATATGGGGGAGGCAAAGATGCCAGGATGTAGGATTGTTCAGGTTTGCCCTGTCAGTGTTGCATACTTTATATCATCTGTGGTTAATCAGAGTTGCTTGAAATTCCTGCATCTGCTCTTCCTGCTAATAATGTAATGTCCAAATCTGTTCTAAGCTGAGCTGTCAATTACAGATCTTTTAATTAATCAATCGTCAATCATCTTTAATCTGGTTAATTCATTAATTATTTAATCACATTTAAATGTGCTTTGCCTATTACCAAAGCCCCCAAATCTGCCTTTTGGAGATTCTGAAGGACATGAGTTAATTTACGTAGGAAGCTGCCTTATATCGGAACAATCTATTTGTCCACCTAGGCCAGCATTGCTAATGCTTACTCGGACTGCAGCAGCTCTCTGGGATCTCAGGCATAGAAATGTCTTCTCCATCACTTACCTGATCTTATTAACTAGAGATGGCAGGGACTGAACTAGAGCTTGAATCTTCTTGCATACAGAGTATTTCCTCCACACCAGAGCTGAAGTCTTCTTGCATGCAACAGAGATCATGTAGCAGAGTGGCTTAGGGGAGCAGTCCTATGCACTGTGCCCTCGCTGCCCAGAAGCCCATGAACTCAGAAGGCTTCCAAGATTCCTGTGCCCTGCCAGGCTGAAGGCAAGCTGGCAGGGTGGGAGGCGTGGCAGAGGTGATCTCGGCCTCCCCGCCTTCCGATCTTTGACTTTTTCACTAGAAGGGCTGTTCAGCCCATCTAGTGAGGGCGGGCACTTGCGACGGGGGAGGGAAGGAGGCTCAGGATGAATCGTATCCTGGCCTCTCCAGTCTCTTCTATCCCCGCACACCGGAACGCCCCCTTTCCCCCTCTCTAACTGTTTTAGTAACTTATAACAAAGTATCACTACAGGTTGCATCTACTTTACATTCCATATACAGAGTCCATGTGCAGAGTACAAAGCCTTGAAGGTACATCCAGCTCAGCAAAAGCATGCAGCTCAAAACCATAAAAGCATGATACATATGGCCGAAGCCTGGCCACTACACGTCATCAGTCTATTTACATCACATGACATTTCTGTCTTACGCTCAGTATTTATTTATTATTTATTTTTTTTATTTTATTTATACCCCACCTTTTTTCCTGCAAGGAACCCAAGGCAGCTTACATAATCCTCTCTCCTCCTCTCAATTTTATCCTCACAACAACCCTGTGAGGTAAGTTAGGCTGAGAGTCAGTGACTGGCCCAAAGTCACCCAGTGAGTTTCATGGCTGAGCGGGGACTAGAACCCGGATCTCCCAAGTCCCAGTCCAACACTCTCACCACTACACCACACTGTCTCACACTTAGCAGGTAAGAATAGCTCACACTTAGCAGGTAAGAATAGCTTTGTAAACAGAGACAGCCATGTCCTGGTTTTATCCTGTCTGGGAAAGTTCCTAGATAAGCAGTAAACTGGCCAGGTGGCCGGCCAGATGGGCGATTAACAAATATATTAAAATAATAAATAAATAAATAAATAAATGCTTTTTAATCTCAGTAGGCTGAAAGCAAAAAGTAAGGTAATTACAACCTCCGTTGTGGAACTTCAGTATGCTGATGATAATGTGGTCTCCGCACGTTCAGAGGATGATCTCCAAACTATCCTAAATGCTTTTGCAGAAGCATACGGAAAACTTGGTCTCTCACTTAACATCAAAAAAACCAAAGTGCTTCATCAGCAAGTGCAAGCTAACCCTTTGGTGATGCCATCTATCCAGCTTGGTGGGGCAATACTGGAAAATGTCGACCGTTTTCTCTATCTTGGCAGCTATCTTTCTGTTACAGAGGAGATTATCAACCAAATGGTGGGCCCTCCTAGACAGCTGGTTAGCTGTGTTTAGTCTTAGGACCCACAAGTTGTGCAGGCATGCACTGAAGCATGACTATATACAGGATTGTAAGTGTTGCTTTGTGAAAAGTTAGTCATCTATGCATTAGCAATTCATTTCGCCATTTTACATCATCCAGTGAATGGCCATTTAGCCTTCCAAAAAAATATTGCTGTAATTCCCCCTGCCTCGCAGGCTCCTCAGAGACAATTGCCCTGTGGTGTTGTTTAATAAAGCCATTTCCTCCCTTTACTCTGTTGCATTCCCAGTGCAGAAGTGAGAGTAAAACTATTATTCCCTGCCCTAGAGGCTGTGATTCTGCTTAATGAACAGCACATTATTAAACATTTATTCCACTTGTTTGGAGCATAAACTTCTGCTCCACTGCTGCTTAGCTTCCCGGTCTCTTTGGAATGGTGAATGGGAGGGCAGGGCATGGGGGGAGGAATAAGCTTCTTGCATACATTCCCATATACGATCTTCTACGCATTGGCAGCTGAAACGTAGAAGAGGCTCCCACTCTTAAAAGTCTCCCAGAAATAATTGTAGATAGACCGAGTTCAAGGACTGCTGCACCCAGACCCCAAAAGGGCATGGTGTTGTCCCAGCATCAGTAGCCCTCCAGGACATTGCATCATCATCAGCAACATTGGAGGTCAACAGTACTCCCAACGCCACCCATTATCATAGATGTAATAGGAGCCAGTATAGTATAGTGGCTAGAGTACATGGCTGAGCAGGGATTTGTAGCCAGGCTTCATTGGTCCAAGACCAACACTTTTGCTTCTGGACCACAATGTATCTCGAGCCTGCATGACTGGTGACCAAATGAGCCAAGTACAGCCCTCTAGACAATGAATGGCAGCTGCCTTCAGCCTCAATAAATCTGGTTTTCCTGCCTACCTGAAAACTGCAGAAATGGGAGGAGGTAGATAATCCAACACCTGAAAATCCCCTATGGGTGGAATCTTATGCACGGCTGGCTGGGGAATGCTGGGAGTTGTAGTTGTCATACACTAATTCTTCTGTGGTTGTTGGGCTTCATTCAGACTGTGTGTGTGTGTGTGTGCACGCGTGCGTGTGTGTGTCACAAGTTGTGCAGGGCCACTGTATCTCAGTAATCCTGGATCAGCACAATGAATGCATGGGAGTGGCAGAAAGGCAAGATACAAGTTGTAAACTTTTACATTCTCGTATGCTCCAACTGGTCTGTACTTATCAGCGACAGCCCTCTTGTTGTTGTTGTTGTTGTTGTCAGGTGTTCCTGTTATGCCCCCGCCAATGTCCCTGTTACACTTTCGCCCCCGCCAATTCCTTTCTGCCTTGCTGATTGCGGTGTGCAAGCAGCCCCCGCCACTTGTGCAATGGCGATTTCTAGCACTTCCAGGGCAACCCAAAAAAAGAAGAAACAGTCATTTCTGGAAGGAGGCAGGTTGGTGGGGCTTGCATAAGGGAGCTCTGCCAATCTGCTCCTTCCAGAAACAAACATTTCCACTCATTTCGGGGCTCCCCCTAGAAAGTGTTAAATCTCCCTTGCAGAAGCAGTGGGTCCTGTTTGCGCAATGGAATCGGTGGAACCGAATGCTTGTGGAAAAGAATCTATAGGGGCGTAAGCACCACGTCGGATTCTGACCATTGTTTCTATGTTGTCCCTATTTTGCTTTTTGGGGAAGCCTCGCTAGTGTCTAGAGTTGTGTTTCTTCAGGGTTCAGTTCTCCAAGTCCTCCTAGAAATTTCTTTGGATGCATCTTGTCGCTAGTGGACATGCATATAAATGGATATGCATGAACACTAAAGCACCATGCAGCTCACAGATAGGAACAGATGAATCAATCTATTTCCAGTCCATGTCAGTTTCACAGATGTTCATTCTTAAGTCTATTCTGTCCTATTACCATATCAATCTGCTAAAAATAATATTGTAGAGGCATAAAAATTTGCATTAGCTTTGAATGTATTTTTTCACAAGGTATACATCTATGCATTTTACCCTCAAACATGCATTAATGAATGCATTTTCCACTAAAATACCCACTTTTGTATGCATTTTAAGCAATAATATACATTTTTAGTGAGTTGTTCGAGCTGAAAACTGTATTGCAAAGTTTGGAGAAGTGCAAAAACCATAGGATAATTGTCTTCCAATCTGTGCATTAGTCTAAGAAGTATGAATCAGGTTAGTTCTATTAAAAATGCAGACTGAACATAATCCTAAAGTATCCCTTCTTGCAGCTTACCATCACATGCTGTAGCTGAGGAGGTATACGTTGAAACTGTGATCGTCATGGCAAATTGCCAGAAAATTATATTTCTGTAATAAACCTTTGACCAAAAGAACAGACACTGTCTTGGCTTTTAACTCAGTGGAAGATAGATGATTGCAGGGTAAATGAATGCAACATACAACAGACAAATCTGCTGATTTTGTGGATTCCATTTATACGTTTATAAACCACTATGAGATCCTGTATGAACATTAAAAAAATATACAAATATTTTTAAAAAGGAGAGGGAGGCCCAGACATTGGTGTTTGATCTAAGAATAGTAGCGTTACAAGATGCATCCCTGTTTTCTTCTTTGAAGCGGTATGAATTCTCTTTTGGATTTTGTGTGGTGCTGAAACAGGCCTGCAGGACCTCTAAGCCATAAAGCCGAGCACAGCCTGCCAAATTTGTAACATGGCCTGCCAGCTGCTTGGCATGCCTTCTGTCTTTGCAGGCTCAGGAAGGCAGCACAAATGCAGCAGGAGGCAAATCAAGCCCCCGGTAGTCCACTATCCATGGATGCTGGGCTGCCTACATTCACCTTGGTAAGAATCACAGGCTTTGCAGCCCTGCCTGGCTTAAACAGAGTTTTGACATAGCTCTTGTCACTCACGGCATGATCTTCAACCAGCAGAAGTCCAGGCTTCTTGTAACTGTCTTGTAATTTTCCTGTCTGTCCGCAGAGGCAACTGTTTTAAGCTACGATGGAAGCATGTTTATGAAAATACAGCTCCCTGTGGTGATGCACACAGAGGCAGAAGACGTGTCCTTGCGGTTCAGGTCTCAGCGAGCTTATGGCATTTTAATGGCCACCACTTCGAGGGAATCGGCTGACACACTGCGGTTAGAGCTGGATGCAGGACGCGTTAAGCTAACAGTCAACCTAGGTAACATTCTTCCCCGACTCCCACCCTAAAATTAACATCTCAGACATCCTTTTTTTTTTTTTTTGTCTTTGCCTGCAAACATCTATTCAACAGCCTGTTTGCCAGTGGAAATAAACTCTTATATATATATATATGTGACTTGTGTGCATATATATGTACGTGTAAAATATCTATGTTTTAAAATCCCATTATTTGTATATTTTAATTTTATGTTCTTTTCTCTTTGCACACTCCACTATAACCAACCATAATTATTTTTGAACTGCAGGCTGTTCTAAAAAGAGAAGACCATCAAGTCAGTGGCTTTAGTGGGGAGGGGGGGTGGGTTTGTTTGTACCACACAAGTTGGCTTTTAGCCACAAGTATTTTCCATGCTGCTCTTTTACAGAAATGGATCCTCATCCAGTGGCTGCTGGGGCACAAAGGAGAACAATGCACATATTGTTTCTATGTTCCCTTCAATGGTGGAACTGGGAAAGGATCTGCTGATGTATCTGCTTGGTGTGTGCAGATCCACTCCCAGCTATAAAGCCAATGCTCTGTGAGTGTTTCATGTGCTCCCTTGTGGGCATTGGATTGGGCTCTCGGAGAGTCAATTACAATGATACATTGGGAGCTAGCAAAAAGCTGTAGCTCCACCAAGCAGCCCATTCACTTGAGCAGTGTCAAGTCTGGGCCACATTATTATTTATTTATTTGCGCACAGATGGAGCTCGTGTGAGTTTGTTGGTCCAAAATGACACTGCCCACATGAGCATGTTGTTGCTCATGTGAAGAGTGGTTTTCCTCAAGGCTGCCACCAAGGTATCATTTTAACATATCTGGTTAGTGTGCAGATATATATATGCAAACATAGAAATTGAATATCTTTTTTTTAAAAAAGTAACAATAATAAGCCACATTTTGTTTGTTTGTTTTGGTCTTCTCTATATAGCAGTCTGGCACTATATGCAGTCAAATCCATCCCCCCCCCCCCATACACACACACACCCTGCCACCATCTTTCTCTTTCTTTTCTTTCTTTTAAACCACAAACGTCATCGTGATATATTTTTGTGAGTATGTCACAAATAACACAACCCTTCAATGCCCAAAGTCTGCGGCCCTCGGCAAACAGCCATGTGAACACAAGCCACGTAAGCTCTTCTGCAGAAATAAAACCATGCTTTCTTAGGGTTTTTGTAGCATTTAGAAATGATCAATCGCTGCTTCATTCATTGAGGAACCTCATGCAGGTTTACCGGAACGACATCCTTTTGTGAGATTATTTTCAAGACCTTTTGTACAGCGTGTTTAAAAAGTAGCTCTGAGGTGATTTCACTTTTAAATTGCAAAAGGTAGTAGGGCAGACTGATATATTCAAAACCCATTTTTGAGGAAAGCTAGGTCATTGAATTTTGATGATGTTAATTAGATTTTGCAGTAGGGAATTTATACATATCAAACAGGGAAAATCTTTTTTAGCTTCATATAGAGCCCTCTAGTGAAAATTTGGAGTTACTGCAAGCTGAAGCACTATTTCAGTTGACAAAATGGCAGCATGGTAGTGACCAGGAGAGGGCTCTTTTGAGAGAGCTTTCTGTAGAAAGAGGCATGTAGGTGATGTTCCCTGGCTGTTTGCAACCACTTTTCTGATGCGGTTGACGACACATGACAAACTCAGCTACATGGAAACAAAATCTAGGTAATATTTTTTAAATATATGTATCTACATCTATCTATCCTTGTAGAGAAAATAAATGAATATGCTGGTCACTTGAGCATAATCTTTTAATTTGCCTATACAAAATCTGGCATAAGGAACTCCTCTTCGTTTTACAAATACAGTAGGAATGGAACACAAGCATTCCCTCTTCTATTTAGAAGGCCTGATCACCACAAAGGTTAGAAGTCAAAGTTGCTATCTCTTACAAGAGGGGAAGTAGGCAAAAAGCAAACTTGATTCACTATTATCAAATGAAAGAAACATTTCTGGATGAGAGATGAAGGAACTACTTTCCTGCTGTTTACCGAATGATTTCAGTAGAGCTAGGGGCATTCCAGAAGTCGAGAGACCACCTAAAGTATTTTGAATATTACACTGACTATTTTAAGCTTTTAAAATTGTGCCCTCCTTTGAGGCGTTAACTGTGATCCAGAATGTGTGATTTTAGGTTTGGCTTGCACTATTCCCCATTGTGACGGAGCACTTTTTTGGAATTAAAATGGAGAAGACTGATCTGTTCTTTCATACATGGGGGAGAAAGTTGCAGCCAGCTTAAATCCAGCAGCATCTGGGACAGTTCCCACAAGCATTTTTCCCCACTTAGATTTGTCACCATGTAGCTTTGTTTGAAATTGGCCATATATTTTTTTTTTACCCTATACTATCACTTCTATCTATAAAGTCTTATCACCATGTATCTGCGTTCTACGGCAATACCGAAAGAATCTGAACACAGTGGCCATGTTTGCATGTGTCTGTCCCCGGAAGGGTGGAATGTGTTTTTATTGGATGTCTGCAGCAATTACTTTGAAGGATAAATTTTCATTTCTCATCTATTCTTCCCCATCTAGACTGTATCAGGATTAACTGTAATTCCAGTAAGTGCCTATTCAAAATTTTTAAACTTATTGTTCCTCCATTATGCAATATTCACAAACTTTAGATTAAAATGTGGTGTGTATCATTTTTGCATAGTTAAATGACTTGCATTTGAAAAGTTGTAGCAAATTACATGGGTGTGAAAAGAAATCTTCACACAATGCTCTGCATGTTCTAGAGTTGTCTTGATTCTGCCCTCACTGCCTCTCCAAAATGCAATTTAAGTTTCCTCCTTAGGCAAAACATTAGAGGAAGTTCAAGGGAAGCTTAAGGAATTTCAATAAGGCTAGGGAAATTAATCCTGGAGTCCCAGTCATCTGTAGGGTGCCCTTGGATTTCACCTAAAGTGACAACTGAAGTAAATGTTAAGGTTTCTCCTCAGGGTGACATGTCTGAGGAATTTTGAAGGAAACCAGATATGTTTCAGTAAGATCGATAAAACGTCTTGCAGGAGGGAGGGCTGTTTGCACGTCCTGGTATTTCTCTATCATTTGAGCAACCATCTGCCTTTTAACCCAATAAATTTAAATATATTTACATACTACAAGAATCTCAATATGCATGCCTTTTCAGGCATTGAAATAAGTGTAGGGTAACTTACCATTTAAATAAACAAAATGTATCACTTATCCTTAGAACAAAAAATACATCTTTCATATTTTATTTTCTACTTCCCATTATAACATCATGCTGCTTATGCACAAACCACAAAGTAGCCTCAGGACTGTGGTTGAAAGGCACAAGATGCACTAAAGGTTGCTGTGGCTAAGCAGATCTAGTTTTTTTTTTAGGGGCCTGGATGAGAGATTGCCTTGGAACCTTGCTTGTGGACTCAGGCTTGACCCCTATTGGGCCCGTAGGGATGTGTGAGATTTTCTTTTCTGTTCGCAAATCATGTCCTCAGTGAGAATGTGAACGTGAGCACCTTTGGGGGTGGTGGTGAAATGTTTGCAAATTCCCAAATTTGCAATCATGTTTGGAAAATGCATTTTTAAAATACTACTACTACTACTACTACACATTTTCACACTTTAGTCAATGGGGGGAAAGTGCATGCTTTTGAAAAAAAAAATACACATAGAAATGGGCACTTTCCCCATTCCAACAAACTGTGAAACAGGTCAAACATGAAAATGGGAGCAAGCTGAAATGAGCTTTGAAGTGATTTTCAGAGAATTTAGTTGAGCTCGAAAAGTGCTGGTGGTTCTACCATCCCCAGGTGAAGCCATATTATAAACGTAATATATAAATTAATTTTGTCCTCACCAATTTAGAATTGTCTTGGATTAGCATTTGCCCTCACCAACTAAAATTGCCTTTCCTCATTCCACAGCTAGAGCTTTTTTAAAGCTTATTTTAAATATCAAAAATCTGCTTATACAATCTTAAATAACCTGGAAAAAAAAATCAAGAGGCAGAGAAACCCTGTATAGGAGGGAGAGGGAGGAACTGCGGTGGAGAAACCGTCTTTTCCAGTGCCCTGTCACAAACAGGTGGAAAGATGGGGGCAGGTGTTCCATTTTAATTTGACTTTCAAGAGTTTTCTTTTTTTCCCCCCCTTTCCCTTCCCATTGATCCCAGTGGGAGGGGAATAGACTCTGGGCCGGTTTGCACGACCCAGGCTGCGGGCGAGAGGAGGCACCTCGAGGCGATCTGCGGGGTCTGGGTCCCCCAGCAGCTAGGGGGGTGGGGCCCAGGATGCCCAGAGGGGCCGTTTGCCCCTACAGGCTGGAGCAGCGGCAACTCCAGCAGCTCTGGGCTGCCGCCTCTGTGCGGCCCTCGCGGGACGGCCGCCCGCTGTTCACACGGCAGGGTGGCCACACGCGGTAGGGGCTTACCCCTCTACCGACCATGGCCACTTTGCATGCGTCCCGCACGCGGCTGTCCCGCGGGGGCACCCCTGGTCGGCGTTCGCACGACACGGGAACCGCGGGGGACTTCTGCTCCCCCACGGTTCCTGTGTCGTGCGAACACGCCCTATGTCAGTTTTAAGATTGGGGTGGTCCTTCCCCCTTTCAAGGTGTGTGTGTGTGAGGAGCACAAGAAGGCTTTGGATCCTGCAGGTTGACTAGTCTCTCCCAGCACACACACACACTCCCCCCGAAAGCCTCCTTTTTTCCCTCTCCAACATCAGTTCTAACACTGGAGAAGTACTATCTGAGGACTGTTCTCCAGCTTCACCGAGAAGGCCTGCAAGGTAAGGTCTGCCTCTCCAAAGGTGAACCTTTATTTCTGCCTCTTGTAGGAGGAGATCAAAAACAATCCTGCAGCCCCTGTGACTATAGGATTTTCACTTCAAAAGCTTTTACATATTAGTCTGTTGATTAAAGTTTGCCCCAGTGCTGCTTCCGCACTGCCTCTGTTGATTTAACGAGGGGACTATGTGGGATCCATGCACACATGTGGCTGATAAATGTATGCCACTGATTGTCTATGGCACCGAGAAGAAAAAGAGAGCAGCGCCAATCTTCAGGCCAACAAACAATCAGGCAAACCTTGAACAGTGGTAGAGAAAATTGTTTTGTTGATTTGCAGAAGCCCTCCAAATTACTGTCATGCCTGACAAGTTTTGATTACGTCAGGCTTGATAGCCATGGGTTCTTTGTCATAGGCAATGGTCACAAAAGAGAAAAAAAGCAACTCCTTATTCAGGGCACAAGTCAAGAAGTGATCGTCGTCTCTTACGGAGAGCACTATCTACTTAAAATGTATTAGGTGACAGTAATTTGCTGTGCTTCTTTAAAAGAAGGAAACATTCTCTACCACCTTTTAAGATTCACTTCATGGTAGTATACCACCCAAAATGCATACTTGTGAATGTATTAGAAGAGCACACATAGGAACCCCTAGTTTATACTGAAGAAATTCAGATACGCTTTTCAAAATCCCACCCCTCTTCGTCAGTATGTACCAATATTCTGTTAGTCCCATGACTCCCAGGGTGCATGTGGACAATGATGTACACAGGGACGCCCACTTCTGTTTCATGTCATGAGAAGCTTCACTCACACCATGGGGAATCCATATTGCGTACATGGACCATAAGGAAAGAATGGAGCAGCAGCCTCTGCACACAGCAGTCTTTACAGAAGCATCTGAGTCCTAAAAAGGTTGTCACCACTTATAATGTTATGTCCCTATGATTCTTTCATTTTTGTAATTCTCCCAAACTAAGAGTCTACTCCAAGATTACTCCCCATACATTTTACTAAATGCATGTTGACTAGTAATTAAAAAAAAAGGAGGTGTTCAGTCCAGGATATTTTTTATGGCCTGCAAGGTTATATTTGTGTGATGGTTTCTTTTGCACACTTATCATATAAGGTCTCTTTGACTGAAAGGTTTTTTTTTTACTATGTGTCTTGCATTATGCTTACTGGGCGAACTGGTGATAATTTTTTAACCTTTCTGATATCATTTGGATTAAGATGCTATGTTCTGAAAGAGGAGTGTGGACTGTGATTTTATTTTGAGTCTGTGGATCTCCCAAACTTTCGATAGTAAGTACAATCGATTCTAGTTTTCCTTTTGGGGGTTGAGGGTAGGGGAGGATGTTAAATGTTACAGATCTTATGGGACAAAAATAGTTGTCATGCACCAGCATGACAGAGGGCATGACTGAGTCAAAGCTAAGCACTTCTAATTCCCATCAGTTTCAGTTGGTGAGATTTAAGTGTGTGCTTAACTCTCTCATTGAAGATAAAGGGACTTGAAAGTGGTTAGCTTTGGCTGGACTATGCCTTGACTTTGGCTGGACTATGCCTTGACTCCAAGCAGACTGCTCTTCAGTTTCAGTTCATTGCAATGGCACTTACTGGCTGGGAGTGGGGTGCTTATTTGTTACTGCCAAAGACACTGTTTTCAAAACACTCTTGGGTTTTGCTTTTGGGACACTTGAAATGTGAGCCTACTTATTCAGACACGCACGCACACGCACGCGCGCGCACACACACACACACACACACACACACTGTAAACCTGTCTTCTGGGTGTCTTCTTGTAGTGGGACAAAATGTGAATTATAGGTCTTTCTGTATGAGATACTGTCTGCAACATCGAAACTAGAAGGGAAAAAGTAGCTAATTGGTGTAAATGATGATGATGATTCCAAATATTTTTTAACAGGCACTCTCAATCCCAAGTGTTCTTGTAGTTCAAAGTTTAACTACATAACATAAATTATATTTTAAGCAAGAATGTTTAACATTTCACAAAGAATAAATATAAACAGTGGTACTTTAAATACTGCTGCCTGATTAGTGCCTGAAAACTGAGCAAGGAGTAGTTCTTCTTCTTCTTCTTCTTCTTCTTCTTCTTCTCCTCCTCCTTCCTCCTCCTCCTCCTCCTCCTCCTCCTCCTCCTCCTCCTCCTCCTCCTCTTCTTCTTCTTCTTCTTCTTCTTCAAGGACTTTTAATAACAACAAAGCAAAAGCAAAAATGCCTCTCTCAGTTTTCAGGCACTCAGTAGGCAGCAGCACTGGAAAGCCCTGGCTAAGTTCTCCAGGGGGCTTTCCAAGAAGCCAAGCAGCCGGAGAGGCTGCAAGAACAGAATGTGAGGAAATGGTAGAAGAAAGAGCACACACACACACACACACCCTCAGCCACCTCCTTACAGTAAGGTAGGTAAGCACTGAAGCCCTGCACCCTAAGAAATGGTTCTCCGAAACTCTCAGCATCCCAACGAAAGCATCAGAAAAACCTGTGCCTCTTTCACGGGGAAATGAAGAGGTTGCGAAGGGGCAGGTAGGGTTTCGGCACAGCACTAGTGCAAATGTCTGTGAGGTAGCTGGGGATGCAGAGGCACTTGGCGGTGGGGTGTATGTGCTCGCAGCTGTCCCCACCCTAGGTGTGTGTGTGGTGCTGGAAAACGCCTGCAAAGGCCTTATATATGAAGGGAATGTCTGTGAAATGCTTCCATGGGCATGTGATTTAGCCATAGCCGCTTTGGCTGTCACACCTGTTTCTGCCCCAAAATGGGAGTGTTGAGTCTGATTAACAATGTGATCCGAAGTAAACTTTGAAGAAACAGGTAATCTGAATCCCATAACTTAAAACAAATGAAACTGCTGATTACCATGCCATGGTCTAATATCTCTCTTTTGTCAGTGCTTGATTTCAGGATCTTATATAGTTTATTCTTCCATGTTTTGGTAGAAGTGAACCACTATATTCAGCTTGTGCTGAATTCACCACAATTTTCAGTTTCAAGTGTTGAATCCAAATTGTCTTAAATTCTAAATTCAAATTTGAATTTCGATTGTGACATTTGTCCTCAGCACTTCCTGGCATCTCTTGGATGTTTTCATTTTAGGAGGCATCAAATACTAGGGATGGATGAATCTGTCAATTTCAGTTGCTCTCAGTTTCTCATTTTTCCAATCTTAAGTTCAGTTTCTTCTTGAAAATTCATAAGCATTGTTGTGCACATTTTCCCTAATACATGTGTTTTTATATGCCTTTTTTGTCCAAATAAACACATTTCTCAAGAAGTTTTCCTAATATAATGTTTTTTAAATATTAGTTTATTGAATATATGTATTTTTAATGAATGTTTTGATTAGAAAAATCCATTGCAAAATTCAGAGAAGTGCAGATTTTGAAGGATAACTGCATTTTGCTTCACATAGTGATTTGAAAGTACCAAATTTGGTAAATTTGCATTAAAATGTGAACTGAACAAATTTCTATCCCATCCATTGTCAAAAACTGCTGATTGTCAAATAGCATCAGATACCAAATGTTATTGTGGTGGCATAGTGGTGAGAGTGTTGGACTGGGACTCGGGAGATCTGGGTTCTAGTCCCCACTCGGCCATGAAACTCACTGGGTGACTTTGGGCCAGTCACTGACTCTCAGCCTAACCTACCTCACAGGGTTGTTGTGAGGATAACATGGAGAGGAGGAGAAGGATTATGTAAACCGCCATGGGTTCCTTGCAGGAAAAAAGGTGGGGTATAAATGTAATAAATAAATAAATATAAATAAATAAATAAATTGCATTTTTATCTAAAAATTGCTATCAGATACTAAATATTCCATTTGAACTGCCCAATTTCAAATATTGCTATCAGATGTAATTGTATGTCAAATTTAGATATCCAATCTGTAGAGAATACAGTTAGAGGGTTACATTGCCAAAAAGGAGAATGTGTGTGTGTGTGTGTGTGTGTGTGTGTCCCACTGCCTTTGGTGCACTTACTCTGTTTGCATTTCTTTTTCAGTCCCTCAGAATTGCACAAATGGGTTCCTCCTTTGTCTTACTCTTATTTCCCCCCCCAGTCCTGCGCAACATGCACAAATGAGCCTATATGCAGTCTCAACTTATCAATTTCCTTTTATCTTACCTACTCCACCTCCCTGTTCCTGTTGACAGATGAATGATACAAGGAAATTGACAAGGCAAGACTACATAAATTGGACAGCCAAATCTGTGCACTTGTAAAAGTCCATGGGGATTTTTTCTTTAAAAAATTGCCCTATTTACACACATTTCAATATTCCCCCTGCCCCCCAAATCCCATTTGTGTAAATGACCATTTCCACAAATGGCAGGACCCCCCCCCCCCCAAAAGTGCAAAACATTTCCAGATTTTTTTATTTCATTTTTTAATCCATTACACTCCACCCTCGCTTACTGGTACAGAAACACTGCAGAATCCCATCAGGCTCAAATAGAACAGAATTCCAGCGTCACACTCCCTCCCTTTGCTGCTGTTGCTGTCACTGCTGCCACCACCACTGCCACCTCTCCTAACCCCCCCTCCCTCCCTCCCACCCAACCCACCCACCTCCGTTGCTATTGCCACTGCTGCTGCCACCTGCCCTGAGGAACCTCTCAGAACGAGCTGGCAGGTGGCCAAGCTCACTGAAAAGCTGCATCAGCCAGAAAAGCAGCCAGTGGAGCTTTTCAGAGAGGCAGCCATGCCCAAATGCCTGGCTCTGAGGGGTCCTTCCACAGAGTCAGGCATTGTGGAAGATGTGGTGTCCCTGGAGATTGCCTGTAGTACAGGCGATCTCCAGGGACACCCCCTTCCACAACACCTGATTCTGTGGAAGGACCCCTCAGAGCCAGACAATTTGGGCATGACTGCCTCTCTGAAGAGCCATGCTGGCCACTGTTCTAGCTGATGTGGCTCTTCAGAGAGCTTGGTTGCCCTGCAGAGCAGGCAGCAGTGACAGCAATGTGGTAGGTAGGTGGGTAGAGAGGAAGGTAGGAGGAAGTCAGACTGGGTGGGCAGGGCAGAGGAGGGTGACAGACTGACCAGGTGGGTGGGCAGGTGGTGGGGAGACATACTCAGAGGGTGGGGAAGAAGGAGGCAGATGCAGGGGAGGGGAGGAAGGGGGCAGCAGCACTGGCAGTGGCACATGTACTTTCCCACCTCAGGTGGTAGGAGAGTTTGCACTGGTGCTGACTTCATTTAAGTATTTTGATTGTTAAGTGAGTGCTGTAATACTTATGGATCTATAGCTTCAGTGACCAGATATCACTCCAACATCACTGAAGGGGCAAACAAGCATGTTGTTGTGAATGTATTACCACCAGAGTTGTTTTGGTCATGTAAGCACTGCAAGAGGAGACTGGGGAGTTAACCACAAATTGTCTAGCAGGAGTCGATATTTCGGTCTTTTCAGCACTGAATGTTGGAGTTTTGTTGTGGATACAGTGAAAACATTCACAAGCATTCCCAGAACCAATCCTTCCAGTAGCTCCTGCTTCCTGTAGGCTGCTTCCTGTGGAGAAATGACATCAATAGTGAACATGTGGAAGAGAGACAGGTTGAATTCACGTAGAGTAGGGATACCCAGTAGGCAGTTGGAGGAAGTCAGGGAGTTAGACTACCTGCAACATGGCTGAGCAATGGACAGCCATAGAGAAAGAGCTAAAGGAAGTAACAGGTTCCAGTAAGAGGTTCCAGAATGAGCAGAGTCATTAACAACACATCAGCCTGGTCATGGAAATACTTTGAAGCAGGTAATATATGCACTTATGGGGGGAAATACATTACAGATATTGCTCCTACAGTGGGATTATCAACTTGAAGTTCCTTTGTTATTTCCATTCTTAATGCACTGTGTGTAATATTTCTGTGGAAATACTTAACCAGCTGCAGAGGGAACAGGCATATTAGAAGTATAACAGAATCCCCAAAAACATTTGGGGCACAGCCCATTGCAAACATTTCTGCACAAGCTTTGCAAGCATATTCTACAAGAACACAAGTGTTCTCTTGCACAATCCCCACATGTCAGTGGAACTAAGGCAGCAGAAGATGTTCATGAATGCCTTTTGCCCAATTTCTCCAACAATCAGTTTTTGAGGTGTGTGGTGAGTCTTCTTCGTGTTAACTTTAAACAGCTACTTTTCACACATCAGCATTCATGATCAGCTATTTCACCATTAGGCAATGTAAGACCAGTGAGCCATATGCAGCTTACCAAAACCTTTCCTCTATGCCTAGATGGCCAAGCATTGCTGCTGTGTGATGGCTCAACCACAGGTCAGTTATTCCAGAGAATAAAAGGGGAAACCTTGCTAGGCTAGTGCCCAGGGTTGTTCCATGGCACTATGCATTCCATCCCTGCAGTTCTACTCTGTGGGGTTGGTGTATTTATTATCAGGCTTCCAAGATTTAAGGACAGACTGGAATGCCATGCTGGCGAATACAGATGTTGTAAAATAAATATATCCAAGGAAGAAACAGGATGGTGGTGGTGGTGGTAGTAGTGGTGGTGGTGGTGGTGGTGGTGGTGATGATGATGATGATGATGATAATTCAAGCCTCGAATACCCTGGAGTATTCTCCTTTCTTTTAATGCATCTGCTCTAGAATTAAGGCATGGTTCAATGCCAAGAATCAACCCCCTTCTGGTTTTATGCATGTGTTGCACAGATGGAACTCAACATCAACCCTTCTCTTCATCTATGTTCTCCCCCTTGTCCCATTTTTCATAGATTTCATAGATCATAGAGTTGGAAGGGGCCTACAAGGCCATCGAGTCCAACCCCCTGCTCAATGCAGGAAACTAGAGGAGGGGTCTCCCATCCAAGTAACAACCAGGCTTGACCCTACTTAGCTTTCCACGCTCAGATAAGCTGAGCCAGCGTGAGCCACAGTTCTGTGTCTTTTCCATACCCACCTCACCTCATTACTTGTAGACAGCAATGGTCGATTGGCAATTGCCCTGTGGGTTCATTACATTCATTTACAGCTGCTTTTATTTAATGGGACTTGAAATGGAGCAATACTTGATGGATTGTACTTGAGTTGTTGTCTTCTTTCGATGCTCCCTCCCTCACAAACGCAATGAGATGGATGCAGACTTAGTCGTGCTTAGGGCAGAACACTTACATTAGTCTCGACTAATTCTCCACTAGGGTCTACTCTAAGCATGACAAAGGGCCGGTTAACAAGACACGGGAACCGCGGGGGAGCAGAAGCCCCCGCGTGGTTCCCGTGTCGTGTGAACGCCGGCAGGGGATGCCCCTGTGGGATGGCTGTGCGCGGAAAGTCACCATGGGCAGTAGAGGGGTAAGCCCCTACCGCATGTGGCCGTCCTGCCGTGCAAACAGTGGGCAGCCATCCCGCGGGGGCCTCCCGCAGCCACACAGAGGCGGCAGCCCAGAACGGCCAGAGCTGCAGCTGCTCCGGCCTGTAGGGGCAAACGGCCCTGCTGGGCATCCCGAGCTGCCACCCCCTAGCACCGGGAGGCTGGCGCTGCAGTGCGGGGACTGCCGGCTCCACCGGGGTCTGCCCACACGTGCGGGGCGCAGGTCATCTGCAGCACCCCGCCGGATCCCGCGGATGGACCCGTGGTGCCTCCCCCGCTCGCCGCCTGGGTCGTATGAACCAGCCCTAAGTCGCTCCCATTATTGTCATGTCTCAAAATAAGCCTCTGTTGATAGTCAAAGTCATTTTGCATCCATTTTTTAATTAATGTTTCCATCATTTGATCTGTTTTTAATAGACACGTTTGGCTGATGGGAAGAGGCATGCCATATTTACCTTTTCATTGATTATTCTGCTGTTTATGTGCACTAGATGTGTATGTGACCATCAAGTTTCTTCTAGCTGTGGTGTTCACATTATGCCAGTAGTGTGTGGGAGCTACAGTGCCACTGCTAAATTGCACCGCTGGAATAATATGGGACACCTGAGGCCATGTGAGAGGTGCCCATGTCACAGCTCCTCCCCGTACCAGGCAGCAGGAATGCAAGTGTGCAGAAAAGCTGCATTGTGAGCTCCACCCAGGTGGCTCAGGGCTTCTCCCATTAGTTCAGTGGCGCATGAAGGTGTGGCGCTGCAGTGGCACTCATGCCATGGGTGTAATGTGAGTGCTTGCATGCTCTTAGTGATGAATGAATTATTGATGCGCACAGTCAGTAAGGCTCTTGAGGCGCCTTTTTTTTTGTTTTTGATGTATATCACTGTCATGGAGCTGAGAGTCTATTTTCTATATGACAATCCAGCTTTTCAACTTCTGTGTTATTTTAAAGTGATAAATGGCTAGCACATAAATGTCAGACTCTGATCTTTCACTTCTTGCTTAGATTAGAACACGATTGCATCTGCATGCAAAATGCAGCCATGTCAATCTGAAAATGTCATTGCTAAAATGTCATCATGAGGAACCCTAAATCATTTCCCTGTCTCCTAGATTTTACTAAACCAGATTGTTTAATTTAGGGATTGGATATATAGTATAATATGTTCCTCTGTGAGTTCAGTGGCTGCTTTCTGCTCAGGAGTAAGAGAAGAGATTGGCAGGCTGCAACTGGTAGATTCCCTCTCTACCTTTATGCATTGTTCTTATCAATATTTTTATCACACCGTTGTTTCAAGTAGTTCATAGCAGCGTACATGGGGTTATATCCCATTTTATCATCACAAATCCCAAGAGTGTAAGAACCAAGCTGGATCAGACCAAGGGTCCATCTAGGGATGTGTGAGGATTTTGTTTGGGGGGGGTGGAAGTCCAACAAACTCTTCAGGCTCGACCCCCCCCCCCCAAACTCCATCCCACCTACCTGCTTTCCCGGCTCAACTCACGTTCTCCCGAGCCGAGCCAGGGAAGCGACTTCTGGGTTCCTGGCGGGCCGCTTTTTACATAGAAAATACCGTAAGATATGCAAAAAATGGCTGCAATTTGCGCAAGTTACGCAAATTGTGGCCGCTTTTAACATATCTTACGCCGTTTTCTACGTAAAAAGCAGCCTACTGGGAACCCGGAAGCTGACCTAGCGGCTCGCTGCGCATCTGCTTTTGGTCCGGCTCAGCAGGCGCAGCAGCATCGTCCTCCGAGCCAGAGGCGGGTTGGGTCCCTGGCAGGCCACCCACCACGAGGTCCATCTAGTCCAGCATTCCGTTCACACAGTGGCCAACCAGCTGCCCACAGGATGCCACAAGCAGGACAGGAGTGCAGCAGCACCCTCCCGCCCATGCTCCCCAGTAACAGGTGTACCAAGGCATACTGCCTCTGATACTGGAGGTATCATCAGGACTAATAGCCACTGACAGTTTTCTCCTCCATGAATTTGTCCAATCCTCTTTTAAGGTTGTCCAAAAATTTGTGGCCATCACTACTACATCTTTTCATAGATTTCATAGATCATAGAGTTGGAAGGAGCCTACAAGGCTATCGAGTCCAACCCCCTGCTCAATGCAGGAAACTAGAGGAGGGGTCTCCCATCCAAGTAATAACCAGGCTTGACCCTGCTTAGCTTTCCACGCTCAGACAAGCTGAGCCAGCATAAGCCACAGGCCTTGTGGTAGCAAATTCCATAATTTAACTATGTGCTGTGTGAAGAAGTCCTGCCTTTTATCTGTCCTGGATCTCCCAACCATCAGCTTCATGGGATGACCCCATTGGCTTCTAGTATCCTGTGCAGTAGGTATGGCTGAATCTGTCAAACTCAATCTTACTCAGGTTCTCAGTTTTCCAGTGCTACGTTCATTCTGCCCCTATTCCACATTGGGTTGTGATTTTATTTTCTTTTTTAACCCATGCAAATATGTGCGCATATGTTCATGTATCATGTGTAATTGGTGACTTGTGCTTCAACAGATGAAACCACGTGTTTTGGAAGTGGAATCGGATACTACCACATCTCAGTAACAGGGTTTCTTTTCCAGCAGAGAAAAAAGAATATTCTAGGGATGTGCGCGGATCTCGATCGGGGGGTGGAAGCGGGGCGAACTTGCCCCGCTTGACCCCCCCCCTGAACTCCGCACGACTTACCTTTCCCTGGCTCAGCACAAGTACCCATTAGAGGAGCCGGGGAAATGTACTTCCGGGTGCCCGGCACTGCGTTTTTTATGTAAATACCATGGAAAACCACCTTAAAAGAGCCACAATTTGCTATTCGTGGCAGTTTTAAGGTAGTTTCCCCTGGTTTTTATGTAAAAAAACACAGCGCCGGGGACCCAGAAGTGACGCGCCGGGGACCTGGCGCTGCGTTTTTTACATAAATGCCAGGAGAAACTACCTTAAAACTGCCGCGAATAGCAAATCGTGGCCATTTTAAGGTGTTTTTCCATGGTATTTACATAAAAAACACAGCACCGGGCACCTGGAAGTAATGCGCCGGGCACCCGGAAGTCCACCGAGTGCCTTGCTACTGCCATGAGATGGATCGCACAGTGGGCGTGCTTGCTGAGCACCCGACGAGATGGGGTAAAGGGGAATTCATCTATCCCTAATGACACAGGGTGCTCTGAGAAGGAACAGAAGCTCTCAAATAAACATGAAACTCCTGGGCATCCTAGAGTCATTAATAGGTCCAGACTCCAGAGCAGGAGGAAGAAACCACAACTGCCTTGCCACCCAATTTCACAGCCTCCTTTAAGCTAAAGAAGGAATCTCCCATTTCCCACCTGGCAACATCATCTGTGCTGTGCATTTTTTTTTTAATGTCCATAATGGCTAGTTTGTCCAAAAAGAAAAGGAGAAAGGTTTAAACCAATCAAATGATAGGAGAAGAACCACAAGCAGTATTTTGAATTCCCACCCACCATTTATACTGTTGCCGGCACCAAAAAGGTGTCCTCTCCCGGCAAAGTGATTCGGGCCTCAGTGTGTATGCCCTGCCCAATAAACACACTGATTTGGAGAAGGGAAACCAACTTTATTTAAGGCCTTAGATAAGCTTTAGGAGTCTGTGACTCAAATCAAGAGCTCCCGGCAAAGTTCTTTCTGGATCTTTTATACAGCATGGAATCAGATACAGGTTTGCATCACATACAGTCATTTTACATACAGTTGCGTAGAAAAACATTTTTATCATGACCTCTTTCACATACATTCAACAACTTCCTTTGCCCTTCTTTGGTACATACATTTCCTCCTGTTCTTTCTTAGTACATACAGCAACTTCTCTCTTCTATCTGAACAGCAAACTTCCTGTACTTTCCGAAGGACAGGCAACAGGCTCATGTTAGCAATCCCCCCTTTCCCCCTTCCCCCCGCCTTTCTCTGTCTCTTTACTTACTGCCTACACACACACATCCCTTATCAGTGCCCTCTGTACACACTTTGCCATTCTCCGGCCTCTTTCCCCTCCCATCTACCACAGCCTGTACAAGGCTGCCTGCAACTTTACTATTTTTCTCTCTCACATTTCAATTCAGATTTCTTTGCAACTTTAGCAAGCAGTTTCACAGAACAGCAAGAAACAATTTTACAGAAAACAAGAATGCAAGATTCTCTAGTCAGGCCTAGCTAAACATTAGAACAGGAGTACAAATTCACATGGTCTCCAACAACTTCTTCCTTTTGAGAACACTCAATTCCATATATACAACTTGAGTGTTCTCACTTAATTTTTTTCTTTTTGCATTTTTTTTTTTTTTTTACATATTTAGCAGTTATGGTTTACATTACCAGTCTTCAGTGCTCTCAGGTGTGGAGGATGTACAGTCCCGACCTTTACAGGGAGCACCAACAGCACTAATATTTTTTACCAGCCTATTATTTTTGCTTTTTGAACAAAAAGCTTGAGTCCCAAGTCCTCTGGATCCATTGATGTTACAGGAGACACAGTTTACTACTCAGGGCTGGAACTTGCTTTTCCCCACTTTTGCAGCAGTCTAGTTGATTAACGACACTTGAAGAGGCTTTTCTCATTTTTTTCTTTAGGTGGCTCATTTTTTTTACGTCCGGACTAAGACAAAGTCTTCCGGCCATCCAGGGGCGTGGGCTGGGCATTTCTTACATTCTTGTGAAGAGAAATCAAAACAAAACAGCAGACACAGAACACAAATAGGAAGCAATGAGTTGCCCTTTCTCCACCCATTCAGCTACCGGAGCTGGGATACAATTGACCAGGGCTTTCCAAACATGGTTTCAAAGGGACACCCCATCCTCCCCCTTGGCAGGGTTCTGACAGGCAAAAGGGCCAACTTTTTACTCTGCCGCCGGGCAATTCCACTGGAAGGAATGAGGGCTGCTTCCATCACTTTGCCTCCTTCTTTTCTCACAGTCCAGCATGGGCATGCACCACTCCAAACGCGTAGCTGTCGGTGCAGATGGTGACTCCTTTCTTTTTAGCCAGTTCCAGTGCCCTTGTCCAGGCAGCCACTTCTGCCACTTGCGCTGAGGTCTCTGGAGGCAGGGTTTTGGCTTCTACAGTCATCTGCATTTTCAAGAGGAATGTCCTTTAAATTCACTCGGATGGAAAGGGATTTCAACAGTCTGTAAACATGCTTAATTTCTCCTGTCTCGGGAAAGAGGGTGACAGGGTTCAATGTGTTGCAAGGAAGGAGAGTTACTTTACCCCCCCCCCCCACTAGCTTGGCTTGGTGGCGAGCCATTCAGGCTTGAGCCAACCACAACCTTCCTTTTGCTTCTTGCGAAGCCTCTACCAAGTGCGGTGTGCATACAGGTATGGGGGGGGCAGGGTTTGGGTGAGGTCCAACAAAACTTAGCAGGCTCACTGTAGCTCGGAGGGTTGGGGCAACCCCTCCTCCTGCTCTTTTTCTTCTTCTTGCGGTTCCATCATGGGGGTCTGCCTTCTTTCGGGGCAGGTATTTTTCCAATGGCCAATCTTGTGACACAGAGCACACTGGTCTCGTCCTAGCCTCCGCTGCCGTGGCCCAGGGCGCCTTCTCCCACGTCTGCCTTGCTGCCCCTGCTGTTTCTGCCCTTGCCTTTTAAGGGGATCATTCTGAGTTTCTTTTACTGCTATTGCTATTCTCTTTTTCTTTTCTTCTGTCCATGATCTATATGCCTTTTGGGTCACTTCCAGCAATTCAACCAAGAGAGGGTAGAGCCCTGCTACCCTTTCCATTATCTTTTCCCCAGGGTGAGGGGAACATGACGGACCAAGCTCGGGAGGGGCCGGAGAAGGGGAGGGGGCCGAAAGGGATCCCAGCTCTGACATTACAGATTTATTTTGTGCGTTACAACAATTTCAGATCAGAGTCTCCTTTTTGCCCAGTCCAGTTCCTCAGTCCTCCCTGGGGTTGGTGGGGTTGGCACCCTCTTCAGCCTGGTGTAATTCCACTTCTCAAGGGGTTTGTTCTTCTGGGACTTAAACAGCACCCAATCTCCCAGTTGTTTGGAAAGAGAAGACAAAACAAACTGCAAAGTAATAACATATTTTTTAACTTTATTAAAGAAATAATAATTTTATTATTTCTTATTTTAACACTTACATTTTACATTCTGAGCAATGGTCATGAGCAAAATTCTAGGGGGTCTCCCATAAAGTAACTTAAAAAGGTGACAATTTCAACCCTTCCCTTGGCTGACACCAGATCCTAGGTAAAGCTATGGGAAGGACTTGGAGTCCTGTGCAGAGAGTTTTGTTAACATAGTTTTCAAAAACTCACAGTTGCTGTGCAAGTTGGGAAGTCTTCCACCCATCCAGTCAATTGGTCCACAATAACAAGTAGATAACTATATCCATGTGAGCGTGGTAGTTCAGCAAAGTCTATCTGAAGTCTTTGAAATGGGTAGAAAGCCCATGGCCTACCTCCCATCAGTGGAGGAGGTTCAGCTGGTCTTGGGTTAGCCTTCACACATGAGGGGCAGTTGGCTGCAACTCTCTGGGTTCCCACATACAGGCCTGGGGTCACTATGTGTCTCAGGAGTAACTCCCTTTCCATATGTCAGCATATACATCACAGCAATTTCTCTTGGTTTCATTAAAGCTTTTAAAAGGTCCAGTATCTGTTTTTCATTTGCAATCTTCTGTCCCAATGCAGTGATGAACACTTTCTTTTCACAGCACTCCATTTGCATGTACATACTGTGCTAAAAGCATATCAAAAGTCTGTAAATGTTAGCTTACTTCCCTTCAGCTAATTCAAGGGCTCAAGTGAGAGCAGTTAATTCAGCAGCTTGGGCTGACCAGTGACTTGGTAAGCATTCTTTCACAAGCATTTTCTCTCTGTCACAACAGCACATCCAGTACACTTCTTACCATCTAGAACCTGGCTGGATCCACCAACAAACAGTTCAGGTTTAGGTTCTTTCAATGGCACATCTGTAAGATCAGGTCTCACTAGAGTTGTTTGCTCTAAAACTTGAAGATAGTCATGACAATTAACATCTGGCATAGGAAACAAAGTAGCTGAATTCAAAGCCTTGCTGAGCTTGTATGACAGACCTTGATTTGGCAACAGGAAAACTTTATATTTGGACTGCCTAGCTGGATTCAAAAACTTATCTCTTGTAATTCCAAGTATTTGGGTCACCCCATGTGGTGTGTGCACTTCTATATTTGCATCTATAGCAGTCTTCTGCACATCTTCTACCAGCAAAGCTATCCTACAGGTCTCCAGGTATTCCCCATTCTCTGAGACAACACACCTGATGCCATTCCCTTCTTCTCATGCACATGCAGCCTTTACAAGGGTTAGGGATTGCTAATGCAGGGGCAGACAACAGAGCTTGCTTTAATTCAAGGAAAGCCTTTTCCATCTTTTTGGTACATCTCCAACTGCTGATATTTTCTTTAGTAAGCGACTCATACAGGGGCTTGGCCATAATCTGAGATCCACAATTTGCAGAACCCAGTAAATTAAAAAAATGTTCTTTAGGCCTTGGGGTCTTTAGGGCATGGCATTTGTTGGATAGCCTGCACCCTTCCTTCCCTAAAAGTTTTTTTTGCCAATCTGTACCTTAAAAACACAACTTCACGCTTACACAACTGGGCCTTTTTTCATGACCTTTGTCAATCTGAGACTTGCAATTCAGGGCAACCTCTCTCAGTGTCTTTTTTTTTACAGTACGTATCCACATTCTTTTGCCTCTCTCTTCACCTCCCCTACTAGCCAGTTCTAAGTTAGCCTCCCCTGGATGAGGGGATGGGGTTTTCAAGCCACCTCCCTGCACCCCAAACCAAATTGCATCTGGAATCCCTTGAGCATCATACCCTGGATCAAAAGGCACACTTCCCCACTGAGGCTCGGAATCTGGAAGAACAAGGGGTTGAGGATTACCTGACCTAGATTTTATCATCATGACCTTACAAGAGTTCATTTTACACTTTTTGAATTCAAAGAAGATTTTTCTTTGTGTCACAAACTGTCAAACATCACAAACATCAATGCAATTAAACTAATCCCTGTGCCCCTCCCTATGTCATAAACAACAACAATTACTTTTACATTCTAAGATTCCCCCAGCCGGCACTGAACAGTGGCCACTCTTTATTGCAAAACTTAATTCAGATCTTGTCATTCTGGCTGCAGCTCCCAAATACCAAATACCAAAGCATGCTTCTTAAAGGGTCACCCCTCTTCTCCTCCTTCAGTAGTTTCGCCCCCCCTGCTTCCCTCCAAATGTGAGACACTTGCAGATGCAAGACTGACACTCACCCAAACCCGAGATCCCAAAGAATCACAGCCAAATGGGAAAGAAAGGCGAAACATACCTTGGGAGGAGGCAAATGGATCACCGGTGTCCAAACCAAAAACCACTCCACTTTTTCTCCTTTTTCTCTTTTCTTCCTTTTTTTTTTCCCCTCCCCTCTTTGGATCCTTTCCAAAGATTTCCAACTCTTTAACACATATTCCAAGGGAGTGCACCTCACTCCTTTCCTTTACTCTGTTTCTGTCCCATCTCCCTGGTTTCTACCTGTCAGGGCGTCCCCTGAGCACCAATGGGAGAAATGAAGAGGGGTTTTCACCAAAAAGCCTACCTCTTCGTTCCTTGCGGTTCCTCACCGTTGCTCTTAAACTCCCTTCTCCACTTACAGCTGGCGTTGCACCGTCATGTCCCTTTGGGGTCTTTGAGGGCTATCCGCCAAGGTCCTCCGGTCAAGTTGCCGGTGCGCGCTGGACTTTGGTCGTTCTTCCCCTCAAAGGCCCCTCCAGGAATACGGGCAAGGCAATTTTACGAGGAGGCCCACCCAGGGACGCCAAAACTGTTGCCGGCACCAAAAAGGTGTCCTCTCCCGGCAAAGTGATTCGGGCCTCAGTGTGTATGCCCTGCCCAATAAACACACTGATTTGGAGAAGGGAAACCAACTTTATTTAAGGCCTTAGATAAGCTTTAGGAGTCTGTGACTCAAATCAAGAGCTCCCGGCAAAGTTCTTTCTGGATCTTTTATACAGCATGGAATCAGATACAGGTTTGCATCACATACAGTCATTTTACATACAGTTGCGTAGAAAAACATTTTTATCATGACCTCTTTCACATACATTCAACAACTTCCTTTGCCCTTCTTTGGTACATACATTTCCTCCTGTTCTTTCTTAGTACATACAGCAACTTCTCTCTTCTATCTGAACAGCAAACTTCCTGTACTTTCCGAAGGACAGGCAACAGGCTCATGTTAGCAATCCCCCCTTTCCCCCTTCCCCCCGCCTTTCTCTGTCTCTTTACTTACTGCCTACACACACACATCCCTTATCAGTGCCCTCTGTACACACTTTGCCATTCTCCGGCCTCTTTCCCCTCCCATCTACCACAGCCTGTACAAGGCTGCCTGCAACTTTACTATTTTTCTCTCTCACATTTCAATTCAGATTTCTTTGCAACTTTAGCAAGCAGTTTCACAGAACAGCAAGAAACAATTTTACAGAAAGCAGAAAACAAGAATTCAAGATTCTCTAGTCAGGCCTAGCTAAACATTAGAACAGGAGTACAAATTCACATGGTCTCCAACAATACTAATGGGGAGGAATTAACTACACTAGCTTTAGGCTGGTGTAGTTACTGATCCTGATCCTGGGGCTTCTCAGGGATGTGATGGGGCTTTGAATTTGGTGAACTGAAGGTCCACCATGATCCACCCAAACACAGTCCTGGACAACCAGCACTTGGCCGCTACTGCCAGCAGAAAGACCACTGCTGGTTCTCCTATGCCTAAAGGGCATTCTGAAGGTGCACCATGAGGCTGCTGGGGTGTAGAGGCCACTGCATCAACAGAGCTCTTCTCCACCAGCAGAGGAGCTCCACTGCCTTATCTCATCACCCCTCAGCAGGCGTTCAGCAGTGATGAAGTTTGCACTACTAAAGGCTTTTCTACATGAGGCATTTACTGTGCTGTTAATCACTGTTATCTACTTTCAATTTCATCACAGCATTGAGATAAGCGCTCTACACAAAGAGCTCGTGCTTTCCTGCTTTTCTACTACACAACCTCTAGGTGGAGCTGTGCTATAGCGGTATAGTGCAAATACACCAGGAGATAGAGTGCCATTTTCCCCGTTGTAATTTAGTAGCTCATCTCCCCTGTTCTACAAAAGCAAAACAAAACACGGTAAAGTGCTCTGAAAAAACAGAAGTGAAACTGGAGGATCATGACGTTGTCTAAAGAGCCCATAAAGAACTGTGAAAAGGAATCACAAGAGCACAATAAATGCCTCGTGTAGAAAAGCCCTAAGCCTGGGTCTACTTCTGTAGCAAAATGATGTGGTAGAATGGACTGCACCACTTCAAACTAGAGGTGGGACATACCACTTTTTCACACACAAATGCCCTGCAAATAGAAAACCAGCACAAACAGAGAGAGAGCGAGAGAGAGGTTATGGCTCACCCTTTGCCTGCTGTGCTGATTTCCTTTTTCCAGCAAGATATTAACGTAGAACATGTTTTCAAAAAGTGAACCCTCTACCTGTAGTAAGAAATTGTTCAGTCCAGTCTACCACACAACAGGCCTAAGTTTTCTTTAATTGTGTGAGAACCCTCATTCTCAAAGGTGTGAATTTTAAGTTGCCATTTGCCCTTTTGTTAAAAAATAATAATCTTGATTTCCACCCAGATGCATATCCCTGTCATATACGAAATGGTGGAAGTAGTGTTTGAAAGAGTATGAACATGTTAACACTTGAACATGCACATAAAACCTAAAAATAGTTCTGCTGGAGCAGGGCTTCTCCACATGAGGTGTTTAACCTGCTGCTTTATTGAGGCGGTTTCTTCCACTTTCTTTGCGGGAGTAGGAGCGGGTCCTTTACACATGGTTTTCTTCTGGGCATTTTCTTTCTCTACCTTTCTATATATTCTATTATGCAACCACAAGGTGGCACTGTGGTATAGCTGTGATAATAGTGGAACTGCGATAATACATGGGCTTCTCACAGTGATTTCTCATGAGATTAGGAAATAATAATTCACTTTCCTTGCTCTATAAAAAGCCATGAAAATCGCTGCAAAACACAGGAGAGGCCCTGGAAGATGACGATGTCATGTAAAGCTCCTGCAAACAACCATGAGTGGGGAATCACAAGCACACAATAAATGCCTCGTGTGGAGAAGCCTACAGACAAAGGGCCCATCTAGTCCAGCAAACTGTTTCCAGCAGAGGTCAACTAGATGCCTGTAAGTTTACAAATGGAGTTTGGAAGGAATGGCCATCCCTAGCACTTGGTACTCAGATATATACTGTGTCTGAATATGGAGGTTCCATTTAGGTATTACAGCCAATAGTAAATTTTCATAGAAGCATTCAGATTCGTGTGAAATTTTGGTGGAAACTCAAAGAGTGATTAAAATGCTTCTTAGCCACTTCAAAGTGTTTAGTATAAATGTGTCTATTATGAATGCACCTATATTATGAAGAGGGACTGGGGGGGGAACCACATTCCCTTCCCCAAAATTATAGTAAACTCCCCCTAAGATTCAGTATGATTCATCAACCCAGCCATAGATGGAAAGGTAGCAGGAAGAAGCAAAAAGGATCCAATCTGGCTTCCTGTGTCTCTGCTTATCAGCAGGTGGAGGTGGAGCCATGGTGGCCTCTGAGAGATTAATGGTGCTGGTGCTTCCTGCACCCTACAACCAGTGGAGGCTGGGGGCCCAATGTCGGTGGGGCAGTTTATCCACTCTGGGTTGTAGTCTGAACTTTAAAGAGGCTGTCAATGGCACTGAACCTGTTTTGGGGATAAGGTTCAGCACTACAGATAGCTCCTTTAAAGTTCAGACTAAACCACCCCACTGACACTGGAGAACAATAGCCTCCACTGCCTACAACCTTGCTACATGGCTATGTATAGACTCAGCAGCTGCCAGTTTCAATCCTAGCAGATACTGACAGCCCCTAAGCCAGAGGTAGGCCGACTTCAGGCTTGTTTTTTGCTAGAACCCAGAGGTCCACTCATCAGAGCCAGGTGCAAAATAGTTGGCGCAGGAGGTGCGATGGAGTCAGTTGCCTGTTACACCCCATGAGGCACACACGGTATACACAAATACAAATGTACATCTAAGTTGCTACAGGTCAGGGAATCTAATGCAAGGCTCTCCAACAACAAGTGGCTGGTAGAG
Organism: Shinisaurus crocodilurus; assembly: GCA_021292165.1. Lineage (NCBI taxonomy): Eukaryota > Metazoa > Chordata > Lepidosauria > Squamata > Shinisauridae > Shinisaurus > Shinisaurus crocodilurus. The sequence goes on along the minus strand of CM037879.1, from coordinate 27,104,982 downwards.
CTGCACAAAGACCTGGTCAAAGCCAACCAATTAAAACTCATGTTTTCCAGGTGAGGAACACTGCGGCTAATTGCTAAGCGATCAGCACAGCCTTCCCTAAGCTGGTGCCTTCCAGCTGTTGTGGGCTTCAAGTCCCATCAGTCCCCGCCAGCATAGCCAATGGTCAGGAATCCTGGGAGTTGTCATCTAAAACATCTGGAGGGCACCAGGTTGGGGAAAGCTGGATTAGCATAAGGCCAGCCATGGCGGAGATGCATTCTCTTAACTTTCTATCTGACATGCTGTTGTTATACTGTTAGGAATCAGAAACCCTTGCTGATCTACTGCAAATCACCCAGAGACCTCCCAGTAAATCCTGATCTGCCTGCAGCCCACCCCTGCCCTAAACTACCTCCCTCCTAACTGAAAGCTCTTGAGCACCCTGTGTAGGCCTCCACAAGGGACAAATATCCAGACAAGCAGTCTCTAGCTAGGTGACCTGTTTAATATTGCTGTGATTTAGGAGAATAGGCTGGGGGTTAGAAGCCCTTCTGTTGGCTGCTTTTTCTTCCTTCCTTTTTAGTCATTTCTATCCTTCCTCCCTCTTCTATTTTAATTCCAAGATCCTATGTTTACTCGGTTCCCTTTATCTACTCTTTTCTGTGCGCACGCTGTGTCCCCTTCCTTTTCTTTGATGTTCTGCAGATGTTGCACACGACAGTTAACTGGATGTCCTGCAAGGCCACCTGCTCCTACAGCAACACTTCTCTTGGCAAGAGCTTCCACATTCCTCGGGCCGCCCAATGAGATGCCCCCCCCCTTATTATCTTATCAGCAAATGGTAGGGGGAACTAAGTGGATGGAAGATCAAATACTGATGTTCAGAGGCAACACATTTCTCTGAGAGAGGCAGAAATTTAATAAAGAACATCCATCTCCTTGATATCTCAAGCTTTCCGTAATGCACTGGGTGCATAAGGGACTGCCAGCTATTCTCCCGTGGATACCGCAAAATCTCGTTTGATGATCAAATTGACTAATACATTATCCATGTGTTATCCTTATAGGATTTACTGAATGGATTGAGCAGAATAAAAGTCATCTGCTCTGTTTTTCCATGCCGGGTAAATAAAAAGCTTCAAAATGTGGCAAATCGGGTTAGATGCTTGGTTGGTGGAAATGGGCATCTTTAGGCCTTTAATATATTCAGAAGCTGGGTTTTTGATCTTATTATTATTATTATTGTCTGCTAAAAGTGTACAAGAGTATATTGTTAAAAATAGCTTGGGATGCAAGCAGCAAATTCAGCCTTTGGCCACTGCTGTTCTGAGCCTGGTTTCAGAGCCAGAGAATAGAAGGAAAGGGATGCTTTCTTCTCTGTGGAAGCAGATCTGAGGATTGGCGAATTTCTTTCCTGCCAGCAACATTGCCATTAATTCCCTTCACAGGGGTTCAACCTGCCCTCCCACATTATGCATAGTTTTTCTACTTGTGGGTATGGAATATATACCCAAAACAGCACAGCAGCAGCTAAAAATAAAAGAACGAACAGCACCGGAACCACTGGGTGTGCAAAATCACAAAACAAGGTACAGCTGTGGTGAAAATTCAAGTAGCTCCTGCTCAAATGGTTGTGAGCAGAATTGTTGTGTGCAGAATCCAGGTGGGCATAGCCCATCTTGTCCAGGCCCCCGCATAGATTCTGCATGAATCCCCCGCTTCTCTACAGACTGCTAGCATGTTCCCCCACCCCCATAGGTTAAAAAAGAAAACATTCCACCTTGAGGAAGAGGAATGGGAGAGCAGTTAGCGGAGGACTCCAACCAAGAATGCTGGCAGCCCATCTGGTGACCAAAGAGACACAGAGCAACTTTCTCTTCCAGGGAACAAAGAGATGGACTCTAAACCCCATAATTTCCTGGCAGAAATGATGTCCGGTCAGGGGCTTGATGGGACCCTCAGGCCTTTGATGAAGCTACCCCATCTCCTTTCCCCAAGATGAAGTATTTGGGGGCATGTAGCCTTGAAGGAGGGGTAGCAACCAGAGGAGGATTGGTGTGTCTGAAGGAATGGGCAGATCCGTCAAGTCTGGTTCTGCAGGGGTCACCTTTTTCCCCATCTTGAGCCCATCCTGTGCCAGTTCCCATGTGGCTGTGTGTGTTTTTAGTTTCTGGACCATTTTCAAAGGCAGCCTCACATATAACACACTGCAGTAATTAGAGGGTACCAAAGCATGGACAAATGTAGCTAGGCTATCTCTCTCCAGATAAGGATGTGGTTGGCATATCAGGCTAAACTGATAAAAGGTGCTCCATGTCACTCAGTCCACCTGTGCCTCTAGTGGCAATGCTGGACACAAGAGCATCCGCAAACAACAAACCCTGATCCTTTAGGGGGAGTGCAACCCCCTCTAGATTAGGTTGAGCATCAATTAGTCAGGCAGAAGAACCACCCACTAACAATACCTCTATCTTGTCTGGATTGAGTCTCAGTTTATTGGCCCTCCTTCAGTACATTACCATGCCAAGGCACTGAATCAGAACAGCTACTGCCTCATCTGGATTTGATTAAAAGGAGACAACGAGGTGTCATCTGCATATGACACCTCAGCCCACACCTCTGGATAACCTCCCCCAGTGGTTTCATGTAGGTGTTGAACAACATGGGGGATAGAATAGAGCCCTCTAGAACCCTAGAGCATAGCTGCCAAGACACAGAACGATAATCACCCAGCACCAGCTTCTGGAATTGGCCATGCAATGCAGTGCCTCCAACTCCCAAACAAGACAACCTATCCAGAAGTTGACCGTGGTCAATTGTGTCAAAAGCCACTGAGAAGTCCAGGAGAATCAACAGGGTCACACTCCCCCTGTCCCTCTCGCAACAAAAGGTCATCCCACAGGCAACCAAGGCAGGTTCCACTCCAAAACCAGGCCTGAAGCCCAACTGAAATGAGTCTAGATAATCCGTTTCATTCAAAGAAGATCCCTGCAACTTTAATAGCTATTCATATGAGTGAATTCTGGAGCAAGTAGCTTTTCTCTAGAGGTGAGAAAAGATGGCTGAATTCTTCTACACAATTATTAAAAGCTACAGGACCCAAATTCCCCTCTGCATCTTTTGACAGTAGCAGAGAGATATCCAACATCAAAGTAAACAGAGATATTCCCTCCTGCCCCAGAAGCTATGGGAATGCTTTAAAGAAAAAACTTTGGATCAGAGTGGATTTTACACGATAAATTCACTTTAAAACAGAGCATTAATTCCATGGAAGCTTCATATAATTCAATGTTATTGCATAATAAGCTTTTTACTGATCTGCAAAGCTAAAGGGGAGGATATTGGTGGGGGAAAATAATAATAATAAGGGTGAGGATGTTCATGAATGTATCAGGACAAAACTGGAATAACAAATGGGAATTTATTTATTTATTTATTTATTTATTTCCCGCCTTTTCCCCAATACTGGGACTCAAGGCGGCAGAAATACACTTACACCTTATATTAAACCAGTTCAGTCTTCATTCACTAGTCCCAGGGAACTATAGTTCTATGCTCAGCATGCTTGGAACTTGTGGGCAATGTTAAAAGTCAGGAAAGAGGGTGGGGTACATGGAAATCAAAACTGAAAGTTGGGACTGTAGTAAATATTCATTATTTTCTCTTCCCAAAGCAAAAGGCCAAGATTTGCAACTGCAGGAAAGTGTCATAAAAAAAGAAGGTAATCACTTGCTGAAAAGTAATTGTGGGCCACAAATAAGAAATGAGTAAGGAAATTCATAAGCATGGGAACTGGATCACTCTGCCCAGTTAGAATCTGAAGCAACCCATGCCAATACAATGATATTTAAAGGGGCCCTTCTTAGCGCTGTTCTTGACAACTCTTGCTATAGGCAAGCGATTCTGAATGGTAATTTATTCAGCTTTTCTTTTTTCTTCTCCATTGTAATTAGACAGCTCATTTAAATGTATATATTGCTTCCTTGTACTGTTGATCGACATACTGATTTGTCAATCTACATAATTCATGGAAATTATCCCTACTGTTTTCAGTCTACTAATTTGAAATGAGCAGGGATGGAGACCCAAAGGGCAGTAACCTAGACTGCCACTGCACTCCTGCTGTTTCTTTTATGCCATTGGGACCCACCACTAGTGCTACAGGAAGCTAGCATTTCCTAAAGCAACCCCAGAAACTAGTGGAAATACTCATTTCCAGAAATGGGACAGCTCAGTGAAGCTTCCTTCTATGAGCTCCAGCGATAAGTCCTGTCCCAGAAACTAGCATTTCCAATCATTTCCATTTGCTTAAAGATCCATTAGCTTCCCATTGAGCTAGTGGTGGCTCCTGCTAGCACAAGGGCAGCATTGGATACTGGCCAAATCTTTGGTCTGAAATTTGAAATGCCGTACTTTCTACCAAATATTCATAGCCAAAATATGATACTTGTTGTTGTTGCAACTATTGTGAACTGGGTTCAGTTGTGAACCTGGGTTCCCATTATTTGAGAGCAAAAATGTGGGTCCTAAAGAAGTCTTTGTCTGTGACCTGAAATGTGTTGCTACTTATTTATTTATTTACTTATTGCTTGCATGCTACAATCTGGCCAGGAGAAATGAAACCCAGAGTCAAGTCAAACTTTATTTGCATCTAGCCATTGGCCATTGCAATTTAAAACAAATTACAAATAACACATAACACACAATAAATATTCAGTGTTCAGAGTAAACAAATGCTTGCATAAAATCAGTATCACAGCTAAAATCCTTGATTTTATCTAAAATTATATCTAAAATTATCTAAAATTATATATTTTGTTGAACTCTAATTGCTGCCCTCATTTTGATCACAATAGCTATGAATTTTGTTGTATTTGCTGTCACCATCCTATTGCGGTCTTCTAAAAGAAAATTCACATAGTAATCAACTGGGCACCCTGGATAAGGTGTCAATAGAGGAGTAATCAACTCTTCTCGGCTAGTCCAGAACCCAGATATTTCTGGGTGCCCCCTAAGTCCAGATATTTCTTAGATATTTTTAACAGGATAGTATATTTTGGCTTCTCATATGGATGGAAATGAGTAAAAAAAATCTGGATTCTGCATTTACCCCTTTTCCTTCCATAGTGATGCACTCATCAAAGGCTCATACAAACGTCAACAACTCCACCTGCTGATGATCTAAAAAATTATGCTGTTATGCCAGCTACAGAGGTGGGGATTGCTAGTGTGTTTTTCCCCTACAACTCGAGTTGCCACTGGAATTTTGTCCGAAGTTCAACACTCAACACAAGATTCAGACTTCTTCCTCAAGCAAAATTTTCAAGGAATGCCACAAGGGTCTTCACACAACCAGTGAAGTTCCTCAGAGAGTTCAGTACCTTGCAAACTTTTCACCAGCCTTCATCCAAGGTGAAATTCAAAGAGAATTTGGAAGCTCCTCCTCAGGTCCAGCATGTAAAGAATGTCAAGAAAAGTAAAACCTTTCAAAATGAATAGTGGAATTGCTTGGAGGCTTCAACACATCCCTTGGTTGTCATCAGATTGCCTCAAAAGTGAAATCCTAAGTGAATTCAGTGGTTACTCCTCAAGCAAATCCTCTTTTTGAGAGGATTTTGAGAGAAACCCAGTCAAATACGCCAAAGTACTCAGAATCTCCCTCATACGTTTCACGGGAAGGCACACCAAGGCCCAAAGATCCACCCTCTGCAAGAAGAAGGTGATTGAACAAGGCATCTTCTGGCACTCCACCTTCTTCAAGCAGCTGCAGTCCTCTAAGTAAAATGCTGACTTCACTCCATAAAATGGATTATCAACAAGCTGGATGCCAGTTCCATCTCACTGCCTGTTTCTTTTCCTTCATTCTCCTCTGTTCTTCACTTTAATATCTCATTTTATCAGACCCATTGCCATGGCATCAACTCTCCTTTACCTTTTTGGCTCCCTGTTCTACCAACCATTACAAATGAATGAATACTCAATGAAAAGAGGTGTAAGTATACCCAAGACTGACTTGAACTTTTATTTGCCATCTTCCCCCTTTTTTCCCAGCAAGTGGGCTTTATTTCCATCTCTCATATTATTTATATTGCAATGCATTAACAGTGCAATCCTATACATGTCTACTCACAATAAAGCCCCATTGAGTTCAATGGGACTTACAGGTAAGTCTGTATACTAGGATTGCAACCTAAGGGACCATTCATTTGGGTGGAACAGTGATGAAGCTTCTGGCTCCTGCTGACTGATCTAATATAGAACAGTCAAGAACAGTCAAATTAGAGGGAGAATGAAGCAGCATGGGTTTTCATAGTCAGTCTCCACTGAGGGAAGAGACTTTGGCTATAACTAACACTTCAAGCTGTCTCTGTTCACAGATTTAGCTGTGTTGGCAAAAGAGGAATAGAAAAGAGATCCCTGGAGACATGGAAAACTTAAGGGATAAAGAACTCAAAGACAAAGTATCCAAAGGAAAAAGCAGCAACTTCATGCAAGAGAAGGCTATCAATTGCTCCTAGTCATAATGGCTATATATTACCTTCAGTATTGGAGGTAGTATGCCTCTCAATACCAGTAGCTGGGTAACATGAGCAGGAGGGTGCTAATGCATTCATGACCTACTTGTGGGCTTCCCATGGGCATCTGACTGGCCACTGTATGAACAGAATGCTGGACGAGATTGGCCTTTGGTCTGATTCAGCATGGCTCTCCTTATGTTCCTATGACAGATTTAGGAACCTGATGGATTCTGAACAAATGTTCATTTCACATAGAAATGAGCACATGAAGGGGGGAATTAGGATTGTGTTTGCTGCCCTCCATCCATATGGTCAAGGTCCTCTCTGCATACACCCACATATGTATGCGATAACCACGTACAGCCCTGTGCAGATGAAAGCTTGTATGTATGGAGGTCAGAGGTGAGACCAGCATGTACAATTCCAATTCCCTCCTGCCAAAGAAGGCAGTGAGGCTGAAAGGCAACACCTAAGACAACAGGGCACTAGTCTCAAGCTTCTATATGACTCACAAATGTAGAATTGAACCTGCATAGGTGGGCACGTAGGCACACAGATCCCGACACTAATATGGTCCAATGATGTGATTCATCCATAGCTAGGTGAGGCATAGGCCCATAAGGGGTGTGTGTCCACTTCGTAAATCACACGGCATATTCAACTCATGGGGGAGAGCAGAGCATGTTTTATTTATGTCTTTGCCTCTGTATTTGTATTGAATCGATCATTTTATATTGTAGTAGCTGTTGCCCACAGCTGCGCTCGCATGGATTTTAGGATTTGGTATACGGTAATTGTTTTTAAAAGAAACATGTATGGAAAAGATGCAGTGTCTCTGACTGAAAGTGTAACGTTTAGGCTGGGTGCTGGCAGCAGAAATCTTTTGAGACAGAAATATCTGTTCTTAAAGAAAAATCAGGTTAATCCTGAGAGTCTACAGGTGATGAAGAGTGAGCATGCCAAGTTTGGGGTAGATCCGTCTAAACGTGATGGAGCCTATGCGATGATGGTCAGTCAAGGTTTTGCTTGGCCCGAACATGACCAACACTGACAAACATTCTGGACTTTGTTTGGCCAGAATGTTTTGATGACCATGATGTTGATCAGGTGGAAATTATTTCACGTATCATTTATTTATTTATTTATTATATTTTTAATCTGCCCAATAACAGATGTTCTCCGCGTGATTTTTTAAAAAATTCTCCCCACCATTATCCTCATGGCACATTAGTTACAACCAGTGAGCGGAAGTATTAACTGAGACACAAAATGCTAGCGGGAGCTACCAAGATGCACATAATGAACAGGAATTGTAAATACCTCGGAGCTGGCCGCTGGGCCTCGGATCGCCCCCCCCCCATCACAGCTGGCATGGAAAAAGCTGCACCGGCTGCATTTCCGAGGTCATAAGAGCAACCTCAGAGAACGGGTAAATGGGGTGTTCCAGGGGGTGAGGAAAGGAGGAGACTATGGCCATCAGATCGCCTCCATGCTCCTCCCGCCCTGCATAGGATTCCCATAATCCTCCAAGTTCGGAGGCTTGTGGGCATCCCCATTGAATTGCGCCATAACTTGGTTTTAACATTTTTTAAAACCCCTACTGCAATTTCCACTGACGTTCCAGAGATTCAGAAGGACTCCAAACCCCTGGTCCTTTATTGGACATCCTACCAGCAGTTTTTTTATAGAAGCATTGTCTGAAACAATTTTCAGAAGCAAGGAAAAGTGAATCACTAGTACAAATCAATACACTGAGATTTTGCTGTGCCCTGCTTTGCGGCCATGGCATATAAAGTGGGCTACCAAGATGCACATAACAGACAGAAGTTGTCAATAAACAGAAGATGCCATTCTTCTGCCCCTGCCCTGGCTGGCCAAACTGTTGTCCCTCCCGAAGGCACATTGGGCATAATCCAGCAAAGGTCAGTTACTGGAAGCAGCCAACCAATGACTGGTTCTCTCACTGACCCAGATGTGTATCAGTTCTTCACTGTGGTAGGGCACTGGAATAATTCCTGAGATTTATTTTATTGTTATTTGTACAAAAAATTCTATCCTACCCGTCTAGTGCCCACTCAGAGCGGCTCATAACAATTTAAAACCACAATACAATATAAAATGATAGATTCGATACAAATACAGAGGCAAAAACATAAATAAAACATGCTCTGCCCTCCCCCATGAGTTGAATATGCCATGTGATTTATGAAGTGGACACACACCCCTTATGGGCCTCACCAGCTATGGATGAATCACATCATTGGAGCATATTAGTGTAGGGATTTGTGTGCCTACGTGCACACCAATGCAGGTTCATTCTACATTTGTGAGTCATATAGAAGCTTGAGACTAGTGCCCTGTTGTCTTACTTAAGCTATTTATACATTTAGGTGTTGCCTTTCCACCCAAATAGGTCCCCTAAGGTGACTTAAAATTAAAATGTGAAACAAAAAACTTTAAACACCATACAAGTTTTAAAACAATATAAAAACTTCAAAAAGAAAAATATTAAAAACTGTAAAACATCACCAACAGAAGAATTAAGAGCATGAGAGAATCTTAAGATCAGAGTGTGAAGCTAGTACATTTACAGCTCAATTCTAGGGCCGCTAGACAGTGTCTAGAGTCAGCTGTAGGATTTTTTTGGATTTCCAGCTACAAGGTTGAAAATCACGCCGACCGTGTAGCTGGGGATCCACACTTGAATCCCCCTCCCCCCCCATTGCTGCTGGCATGGAAAGAACTGTGCTGCCTGGTTCTCCGAGTTAATTAGTGCGACCTTGGAGAAGGGCTTTTGGGGGCATTCTGGAAGGCAGGGAGGGGAGGAGACTGGTGCCCCCAAGATATGACGTATCCTGGTGGCACCTCGGCCTCCTTCTCTCCCACGGCCAAAATTGTTAACCCTAACCCTTAAGATACTGAAAAGCTTTGCAGAACAACAACAAAAAGTTTTAACGGTCTACCTATTGAACACAGAAGTGACCAGCCTAACTTCCCTTGGAAGAGAGTTCTACCGGATGTGGTGCTGCCACAGAGCAAGTTCTGTCTTGTGTTCCCACCAGCACAGTCTCTCTTGGTGGCAGGAGATGCAGAATGGCATATGAAGAAGATCTTAAACTATGGGCAGCTCCATGTGGGATTCATGTTAGTTCCATAAATATACATTCATACGCTTCACCTGGAGATCAGGAGTGGGAAGGTGCTCACTGTCCCAACTTTTGACCACCACATTTTGATTTGAAGACTGGAAGAGCTCCTGTGAGTATACAACCTGTACAAACACACGCACGCACGCACGCTCTGTATGCATATTCAGGAACCCTGGAAAATGCAGAGTCCTCAACTGGGTGGAGGGGGCAGCCTACATATTTAACAAGTGTAAAGCACGTAGGTGGTTCACTTCTGAATTCCAGATCTATATATGGAGGTAGGGGCAGTGAGCATAAACCTGCCTCCCATTCCATATATTGAGCCTAGATGGATGTTGAAAAACTGAATGGGATTTTGCCCTCTCACCTCAGTGTGCATGCCATCTAGACACCAGGCTGGGACCTGAACTGGTACGAAGCCACAATGAAAGGCTGAAATCAATGGAAATAATGAGTACTGCTAAATATTCAGCGTGGTGGTAAGCAATGGTGACTGCCTTATGCCTGTTCCCTCCCCCCCCATACTGCAACCGTACTATATATATTTCCTTTCACTCTTAACAATGGGTTAACTCCAGGCTTAGTCATACCTAGAGAAGGCCCACTGAAGTCAATGGAACTTAAGTCACAACCAACTTGCTCTATTGATTTCAATGGAATCAATACTCTAAGCATGGCTAAATCTGGATCCAACCCAATATATACAGTGGAATAAATATAATGGTCTCCATTTGAAGATGAGTTGATTTTACATGTCTGTGTATTGGGAAAAAAAGCACATAAATAATACAATGCAGTCATATCATAAGCTGCTCCTTAATATAAGCAAACTAGGTGGCATAAGCCAGGGGTGGGCAACCTTTTGGGGCTGTGTGGGCACATTGGCAATTTGAGAAACTGTCTTGGATGCCAACACAAAATGGGCATGCTGCAGTGGAAAACATTGGCCTGCATCCACCTGCCATCTTTATTTCCTAAGAATATCTCTGAGCCCCATGGGTGGCCCAGAGGCATGCATGGGAAAAGAACATGGGAGCGGCTAGAGGCCTCCACTTTGCCTTGAAGCAGTACCAGGGGGTAGGAGGAGGGGTAGGGCACCTCAGCGGGCACCAAGAAAGGGCACCACATTGCCTACCCCTGGTATAAGCAATTGATTTGGACATTGCCATATTGATAAACTCATCTGTTTCCATGTGGTAAGAGGGATTGCTGGTATAACAAGCATCAAATGGAACAATAATGTGTTGGGGAACAGCAACATCTACTTTTGTCCACTGATTTTATTGGTGCAGGATAATTTTATAGCAGTAGCTGTGCTCTAAGTGGAGTAGAATGGGATGAGATGCCACATCGTTTCTTTTCAGGTGGACCTAAAACCACCCCACATCTCTTCAATGGATGTAAAACCGTAGGGGTGGGTGAGAAATTAATTCAGTTAGCGTTTTAATGCAGACTTTCCCAGTTTCACACTGACCCAGTTCATGAACTAATCCTTCAACTATCCTTCAAAATTTGTACTGAATTTTGCAATGGAGTTCTCCAGTAATAAAATAAGTGTACAGAAATGCATGTATTTGAGAAAAGTGCCCACAAAATGCATGTATTAATGGGAATAACATTAAATGGTGTACTATATTAGGAATTACTTGCAAAAACTGTGTATATCAGGCAAAATGGAATACAAAAATGTAAGCATTTTGAGAAATGTGTACAGAAGTGCATATGAATTTTCATATGCAAACTTTAAAAAAATCTGAACATTCAGGATGAATCAAACTTCAGATTGGAAAAAAAATGAGAAACCAAGAGCAACTATGACTGACAGAATTCATCCATCCATACCCAGGATGGTATATGGAGCAGGGTTATGCTTGTATTCTGAAAAGTCACTTGACCTAGGCCAGAGTTATTTGTGGAGCTGGGAGAGGCAGTCACTGCAGAGTCAAGCACCTCTGATAACTGATGGAGGCCTTGGAGGAAGAGAAGCTATCTTTCCAAGTGCCTGTTTGCCTCTGCAGTGCATGCCTGCAGCTTCTTCCTGGCCCGGACAAAGCTAGAAGGTGGAGGAATAGCCCCTCTTCTTTTTCAAGAATATGTGATGAGTGCTACCACGAGTCAGGTATATGTGCTGAGTGGTATCAATATGCCAAAGGCCATTCAACCACTTAAAGCAGTTGTTAGTACTTTGATCCTATTAAATGTGAGCAGACATTCAGTATTATTAATATGATCTCCTCACCAATAAGGAAGTCCATAATTAGGGGTGTGCATCAGATTCAGCCAGTGTGGCGTAATGGTTAGAGTGCTGGACTGGGACTCAGGGGTTCTAGTCCCCACTTGGCCATGAAGCTCATTGGGTGACTTAGGGCCAGTCACTGACTCTCAGCCTAACCTACCTCACAGGGTTGTTGTGAGGATAAAATGGAGAGGAGGAGAATCATGTAAGCTGCCTCGGGTTCCTTGCAAGAGGAAAAAAGGCAGCATATAAATGTAATAAGATAGACAGACAGACAGACAGACACCAAATTGGGCTGATCTGGACAGACTTGGGAGATACTGGACAGACTTGGGAGATATCCAAATCAAAGTAGGGCTCCTCCAAAAATGTATACATCCCCCCCCCCCCAAGCACTCAATATAATGAACCCACCAGGGCAGGGAGAGGTGGCAGTGTAGTTTTGTGACCAGCAGCTTTAGCTGCCCATCGCAGTGAATGGTTTTACCTGGGCTCTCCAATCTCAGTGTTTTGAGGAGGGATGTTGAAGTAATATATTGCAGGACTGATCCATTGTTCAGTGCTCTTTTCAAGTCCTCTCTCCTATGAACAGGGACATTAAAAGAGGTTTGGTGGAGTCTGTAGGACCTGGGAGGGATTAGCATGGGGTGCTTGCTTGGAATTGCTGGACGTTCAAGTCCTTCTGCTTCTGCCAATGTATGCTCCATCTCTATCATGGATATCCCCCAACCCTATCGCACTTTTGGTGCCTTTGGTGCCGACTGAGCAGGAAAAAAAACCAGTCTTGATTTCCCCCCACCCTTCATCATAACTCCCTGGCCCCTGCACCTATCCTTCTGACATTTTGCAGGTTTCTCGTCTAGGGATTCCTCTGTGACATACACCGTTTTCATACAAATTACCAAACAGACCATGGTGGAGGAGAAGGGAAGTGAAACACTTACCCCATCCAAAGCTGAACACCCCTTTCAAACAAACACTGCACCTGTCCTTCTGACATGTTGTTAAACATTCTTAACTAGGACCACCTCTAAAACATTTTCGTAACAACTGCAGTTCCCTTTAAAAAGAAAAAAAATGGCTCATGCTGGCTCAGCTTGTCTGAGCATGGAAAGCTAAGCAGGGTCAGGCCTGGTTATTACTTGGATGGGAGACCCCTCCTCTAGTTTCTTGCACTGAGCAGGGGTTTGGACTCAATGGCCTTGTAGGAGTGCATCAAATGTCTGGAGTGCATCATGTTGGGGAAAGTTACTTTAGAGGCTGGGTCAGTTTACTTACTTAAGTTTGGAAAACTCCATTTTCTATCCATTGTCTCCAGTCCATTTAAAAGTTCTTGCAAATGTAGAATAAGGTTGCAAACCTATGAGAACTTAGTCCCTTAAAATAATGATGTTGGTGAATTTTGGTGTGCGTGTGTGTGTGTGAGAGAGAGAATCATAGAAAAGTAGAGTTGGAAGGGGCCTACAAGGCCATCGAGTCCAACCCCCTGCTCAATGCAGGAATCCATTTCTTCCAACTCTTATGATCTATGAATAATGAATCTATGAAGTGCATAGCACAACAACCCCTACATCTATTTGTCAGAAATTTGGCAGGCATAATTTTCTCATATGGAACTGCTGGGTTGGCAAATTTCATGCAATTATTACAAATAGAAGAAAAGTTATATCCATTTGTTTATTTCTAATGACAGGCAATAGGAGGCTTGGAGATTTGGATTTCTAAGTCAAGATTCAGATTCAGACCCTAGTCAAAGCAGGAATCCTCCAAATCAGTCCCAGCCCAAAGAGGTGGCTTTCCAAATTGCCAAGTCAGTCAGGGTCCTAAGTAGGGGAACACCCCTACTGATCAGTAGTCACAGACAGGGGTGTAGAGCAAGAGTGGGCAATTTGTGGCCAGATGTTTTGGCCTACAACTCTCAGCATCCCTCACTATTGACTATGCTGGCTAGGGCTGATGGATGCTGTAGGCCAAAACATCGGGAGTTGTAGGAGTCTGCATATGATATGACCTGTATAGAGATGTTCTAATGTCCCGGTGAGCTGCTGGATGAAAAGGGAGGAATTGCTCCTCCAACTTGTAAACTCCTGCACCTCTGGAGAGGGGACACATGTACTTCAATATTTTCCTGCAATGGGGGATACTGCAGGCTTTTCAGGTACCATTGTGTATAACCCTTGAAGTAATCTGATTTATTAAACACTTAGACTCATTGAAATAAATGCATACCTTAGTGTTATATTACACGAAGCCTGGCGTACTTGAGAATGACATAAACAACACTTAAACACCAGGCTGCCCATGTTGAACTGTATTTGAACATTCATTAATAAATTGTACACACTGTAGAGCAGCCTTCCCCAACCAGGGTACCCTCCAAATGTTTTGGACTACAACTCCCAGCATACCTGATCACTGGCCATGCTAGCTGGGGCTGATGGGAGTTGAAGTCCAAAGTGTCTGGAGTGCATCATGTTGGGGAAAGTTACTTTAGAGGCTGGGTCAGTTTACTTAAGTTTTGAAAACTCCATTTTCTATCCATTGTCTCCAGTCCATTTAAAAGGTTCTTGCAAATGTAGAATAAGGTTGCAAACCTATGAGAACTTAGTCCCTTAAAATAATGATGTTGGTGAATTTTGGTGTGCGTATGTGCGTGTGTGAGAGAGAGAATCATAGAAAAGTAGAGTTGGAAGGGGCCTACAAGGCCATCGAGTCCAACCCCCTGCTCAATGCAGGAATCCAGGTCAAAGCATCCCTGACAGATGGCTGTCCAGCTGCACCTTGAATGCCTCCAGAGTGGGAGAGCCTACCACCTCCCTAGGTTCCATTGTCTTATTGCTCTGACAGTCAGGAAATTTTTCCTGATGTTTAGGTGGAATCTAGGTTCCCGTAACTTGAGCCCATTAGAGAGAGAGAGAGAGAGAGATTAACTAACCCCTCCCTTCAGTTTAGAAATGTCAAGCATTGTATTATCCAACCCCAACCCCCCGCCAAATTGAATTTCAGCTTGGCTTGTACAGTAAATAAGTTTGGCTAATTCTGAGCTGTCCCAAGTTTTCCCTTTCTCCCAAACTTATGAATTATGGTAGCTGTGGCAGGCTGAAAGAACAGGCTTGCTCCTCAGACCTTCATTTGGTTCAAAAGCCTTAACCACAGGATGTGCCCTGCACTAGGACTTCCAGGTCAGGACTCCCAGGTCAGTATGAAGGTTCTTCCTTTCTGCATAGAAATAAATTCCATTGAAGTCTGTGGGTAGAGGTGGGTGATCTGCCCAGCACTTGACTTGTGGCACACAAGCCGAGCGCTGCTGCTGTGCGAGCCGAGCCAAGCACCAGCTGAGGCGCTCACCGGACTTCCAGGTTCCCAGCGCTACGTTGTTTACATAGAAAATGGCGTAAGATACATTAAAAACGGCCATGATTTGCTGCCAGTTATGCAAATCGTGGCCGTTTTTAATGTATCTTATGTCATTTTCTATGTAAACAACGTAGCGCCGGAACCCAGAAGTCGCTTCCCTGGCTCGGCTCATGAGAACGCAAGTCGAGCCAGGGAAAAGATAGGGCGAGCAGAGCTCGGGGGGGGGTGGTCGAGCCCAGCGAGTCCACTGGACTTCCACTCACCCCCCCCATCAAGCTCCACGCACATCCCTATGGGGCATAGGGTTGGTCTATCCATTAGACAAGCTGCTTCTACACCGAAACTCTCCTTGCCCTTGTATAACATCCAGTGCAGTTTAATGTGCATTCCTCTCAATTATGTAGGCTTTGGATGCTCCTGGTGGTATCTGTTCAACTGCCTAGAAAGTGACGGTGGGGCGGCGGCCGCCCGTAGGGATGGGTGAATCTGGCAATTTTGTGTTCTCCCACATTCATTTAAAAAAACACACAACAAAAACAAGTTCTTTCTCTCCCAAGTATGAAGAACTTTGCACATTTTGGGTATATTCTTTTCAGAAATTAACGAAAATGAAATTCTCACCCACCCCAACTGAAAACTCCATGTCTGTCATTACTAGGAGGCAATGCCATTCATGACATGGAACCAGCTTGCCACAGGGATGCGGTGATGTGGAAGTTTACTTCCAAGCAAACTTTGTAATCAACATTTAATCCATAATCATTCATTTCACTCATTATATATGATATTGGGAGGGGGAGAAATATTTATTTATTTATTTATTTTATTTATTTCATTTACCGGTATATACCGCCCCACAGCCGATCTCTCTGGCGTTCACAATCTTTATGCATAAACATAAAAACATCAACTATTTAAAATTAAAACCAAATTTAAAACACAGTTTAAATAACAGTACAAAAACCATAAAAACTGGCCTACAGGTGACAATACCCCCCGTTATTCCAAGTCCTAACTAAATACCTGGCTAGAGGGCGTCTTAACTGGCGCCGAAAATATAGTAGGTTGGCGCCAGTCGGGTCGCATGGGGAGCTGATCCAAATTGGGGGCTACAACCGTAGAGGCCTCCTCCTCGTTGCCACAACCGACCTCTCTTGTAGTGGCAATCGAGAGGGCCCCATTTAGCGTAGGTCTGCGGCTAGATTGCGTTGGGGGAAGAGACGTCCATCGGTATGTGGCCTAAACATTAGGGCTTAGAAGTTAAAACCACACCTTGACTTCGTCCCGAAGCAATTGGCAGCCGTGCAAATGGCCAGAACGTGGATCCTTATGTACAATTGCTACAATGAAGCTAAGGATACTTTTCCACTTATAGCTCTCAAAAGATTACAATTTTAAAACAAAAAATCAAACATACATTTCATCCTAGGGGAATTAGCATGAAAGCAATAATATCAATAGGATTTTCTCTTTCCTAATGCCTAGTTTGCTCTCAAAGCGTGCTGTGTGTGTGTGTGTGTGTGTGTCTGTGTGTGATATTTCCTTACAGAAATAAATATACGTTAGTCATGCACAGCTGAAACGGTTCAGCACTACTATCAACAGTTCATTGTTTATGCATCTAGGACACTTGATAAGTTCATCCTAAATAAAAGGATCTCCGGCAGGCATTTAGTTCTTGTGTACTTTAAGCTGCTATTCTCCATTATCGTTATGAAAATAAGATCAGTAGCTCATTTGGTAATGTGCTTGCTGAAGAGGTAATGGTATTAAAAGCTTGTTGGAAGTGCATGTCACCTACCACCAACAAAATATCTTCTATTAAAATGACTTCTCCATGTCTACTATGTTTCACATTTGTGCCTATTAAAATGAATGAAAAATCTGTTCTATCCACATTAGGCACTCAACAGCTTATTACTGAAACCTTGTAAACTGTTTCCTTAATATCTGGTTCTTGACAATGAGTGTAACAAATCATACTTGACAAGATAGTTAAATTGCCATTCAAGCACAGCTCCCTGTGCCAGCTGGGAACAGGATGCTACTTAGCAATTGAATTTTTTAGACCTTCGTTCTTTGCGCCATTGGCCTAGAAGAGAGGCATTGATGGATTTGAAGATATCAGTGTGACTGGACAGTAGATATTCCAAAGTGGAAGGTTTTTTTGGAATTTTCACTGTCAACTATTTGAAGGAATAAAATACAAGATGAAGAGTGGGACTATGAGTTACTTATGAAAAAGGGGGGAAATGTTTGAAACCCAGCACTTAGCTGCGATGTGTCATGCCCTACCTGGAGGAGGATTCATCTGAAGAAGAAGAGGAGGGGGAGAGCCAGCACAATGGGCCCCAGCCAGAGCCAGGCGAGGAACTGGAGGCCTCGGCTGACAGCCCTCCCCTGGAGCCAGTAGAAGAGCAACCTGACCCTTCCTGTGCCATTCCTGAACTCCCCCAAATGCAGGAATCAGAGCCTGAGGTACTTCATCCCTCTGAATGTTATAGGATCAAAGGTGAGCAGCAAAAGAAAAAAAAGGAAGCCATACTGTGGGGCCTCCCTTAAAAGCAACATGCTGACCTAATTAACCAGCTGTGCTGATTAATGACCAGCTATAAATTAGCCCAGCTGAAGCCAGCCTGTTGCCGCAGACACAGTGTTTTACCTCTGTGCTTTGCCTTCCTATTCCAGACCTGACAGATTCCTAGACTCTCAGCTGCCTTCTTGGACCACTCTTTTGGACACCCCCTGACTGGCCTTGATGCTTGATACAACTGGCTCCTGTGAACTGAACTCTGAACTGCTTTGACCTTGCCTCTGCCTTTTTCTGCTAACTATACTGGATCTCTTGTGTATGACCTTTGACTGGCCTGATTTCTCTCTTTGTTATTCCTGAGGCTATCTGAGCCTTGACCAGGACACTTGCCAGCATAGGAGCAGGACACTATGTTTCCTGACTACTAAGAATATTCCCCCAAAAGCACATGGATCTAGCATGACTTGCATAAAATCAGCAGATTTTACACAAATTGCGCTAGATCCACATGCTTTTCAGGTGTGTATTTGCACAAAACATGCAAAATACCACGATTTACGCAAATTGTGTGAAGTTACAGAAGTTGCGCAACTTTATACAATTTGCATAACCTTGTGCAAATTGCACAATTTTCCTTAGCATTTTAAAAAAGATGTGCAAACTGTGGCCCACCTTAGAGACGGAAGTCTGCAGAGAACCCCTGACTCAGCTCGCATCCGATCATCGGGTCGGAAGCAGACAGGAAGTCCATCAAGCTCAAACGAGCCAGACTTCCCAATGTTGGCACATCCCTAGAGTTGATTCCCCAGGAAAAAAATGCAATAATCAAGTTGACCATGCAGTTTTATTTATTTATTTATTTATTACATTTATATCCCGCCTTTCTTCCTGCAAGGAGCCCAAGTTGGCTTACATAATCCTCCTCCTCCTCCTCCTCCATCTTATCCACACAACAACCCTGTGAGTAGGTTAGGCTGAGAGTCAGTGACTGGCCCAAAGTCACCCAGTGAGCTTCATGGCCAAGTGGGGACTGGAACCCAGATCTCCCGAGTCCCAGTCTAACCACTATGCCGCACACTGGTTTTCACCCATGCACATTAGAGTTTACAAGTATAGCCTGTAATCTAATGTTCTTACCCTGTGTGAACATGTGGGAGCATCAGAGGTGGAAAAGGAACACCAGGTCATCAGGGAGAACAGTGTGCTCTATCCCCTCCATGTATTAAGCTGGATTGAGGAGTATTGAGCTACATGTCTCAGTCTATCAGAAAAGATAGTCTTCCTGTACTTGAAATACTGGACAGTAAATGTATCTGTATCACCTGGATGGAAATATCAGTCTAGTCTTTGGAATAAAACTTCTAACACAAGGCAGATGTGCATTCAAAGGTGGAGCCAATGACAGAATTTCAGAGAACTGTGGAACTTGATAAATAGATGTGCCATTTCAAGTGTGAGGTTCAAATCAGCGCACAGTTAAAAAAATGTCTAACAGTGCAATCCTATACATGTCTTCTCAGAGGTAAGCTGCATTGAGCCCACTGAATATGAAAACAGAAGCCACATCTGTGAGAAGAAATAGTAATAAGCTGTTTCAAACTTGGTGATCGACCACTTTAAAGAAAGGTCTATTTAGAATTAGCGGCAAATCATTTTGACAAATAATGTGAGATATATATATATATATATATATATGAATTATTTGTTGTCTCCTACATGGAAAATGGCAACATTGGCTGCTTTGCACATGGCAAAAATCAAAGAAGATTTGGTGGCACAATATCCAAATCTTTATATTCCCACCAGTTTCGAAAGAAAGAAAGAAGTGCATGATGTGTACACACCACACTGTTTTCATTAATGTTGAGAAGAACACACATGCAATGGTAAGGAAAAGTTTGAACACGTATGTAAGTTTAAAAACTCGTACCTAATGCAAAAGCCAGTAAGCATGGCTCAGAAGCACTGCAGCTACAAAAGAGAAAATATGAAGGGCCAGTCACCATCTCTCAGCTTAACATACCTCAGAGAGTTATTCCAACGACAAAATGGGACCCCCACACACATCCAATGTCTGCTTTCCTACATTCTTGGGAAGGATGCAAATATGATGAATTATCTCCCTGTCTAGTTTATTCATGGTCTCATCACAAAAACTAAGGGTGCAATCCTATGCATGTTTAGACAGAGAAAAGGACTACAACTCCCAGCATGTCCCAGCCAGCAATGCTACGAGCTGTGGTCCTTTTCTCTGTCTAAACATGCATGAGATTGTGCCTTACAATAGCAAGCGGAGTTCCTTGGAGGAAGGGTGGAATAATGGACTGAGTTTGTAGTGCATTATGTACTTGTGTGGACCAGACATATATTAGTTATGCATCCACCAACCCCTTAAAATGTCATGCAGGCTGATCCGTCACCCGCCACTACACAGGGTCAAACAAACAAAGGAAAAAACAAACAGATGTCTAGAACTCAGGGGTGCCGTTTAGGGTGGGTGCAGAAAACAATAGCCTCCCCCAGTGTTTCAGATTGTGCCTAGTATGTCTTCAAGTAGAGCAGCTGTATCTCTAGTTATTTATTACAATGCTGGTTATGAAAAGTTATAAACTTATATAAAGTTTTTAAAAGTCACCACAGCAAATGTTATTAAAATGCAGTCAGTTTCTGCAATTTGAGCTTCAATATGCCAAAGATCAGAAACTTACTCCATCCACTGAAATCCTTAGCTACTGAAACATGCAAAATCATGTTAATGAAGCGTATGTTGATGATGATTATTATGATGCTTTAAAAAGTCAGAAGTAAAGCAGCCTCCACATTGTAATCCTTGGGATATGTATACTTTCTGTTCTTGTTTTATTTTGTTAGGATTGTACAGTAATACCTTGGATTGCAAGTAACTTGGTTTGAGAGCGTTTTGCAAGATAAGCAAATTTTTAAATATTTAATATTTTTTGACTTGATATACAAGCGACGTCTTGCAATACAAGTACTGTAGTACGGCTTAAATTAAAAATCTCTGTACACATTTTTTTGGGGGGGATTTCGTTTTGATATAAGAGTCTTTTTGGATTACAAGCACGTTTCCGGAACGAATTATGCTCTCAATCCAAGGCATGACTGTATATAGTTTTTGAACTTAGGTTGTTGGCTGCTTGGGGGGGGGGGGGTCCCTTAGGAGGCCAAAAGGTGGGGCATACATATTTTACATAAATAAATACTCTAATGAATTTGCTCTAACTGAGAGAATTACAGCAAAATCCTATGCATGCCCACTTGAAACTGAGACCTATTTCGTTTAATGGGACTTACTCCCAGGTAAGTGCATAGGATTGCAGTCTTAATGATAATAGAAACTGGTTTACCGGTATTGGGAATAACTTGGTCCTTCCAGATAGACGAAGAATGTAGAAGTTCTCACTTGCTACCGTGCTGTAGCTGTGCTCTCCCAAACCAATTAGAAGAATTAGATACACAATAGTTTCATACCATTGAAACTGTTGAGGTACGTAGGCTAAACCAAGGGTATGAATTTATTTATTTATTTTAAAAAATATATTGAATAGCTAATCAAACAGCTCCTAATAAAATACTATGCATGGGTCAAAGGAAACAGTAATTTTGCTGCATATTGATTGTTCCAACAAGATATAAATGAAGGAGCACGGAGAGGGGGTGGTGGAAGCAGAGACAACCTGTTTACAGGGGTGTTAGAAATATAACTTCAGGTTATACATTAATGTCCAAGATGGCTATAACAGAGAAGATCCTATATCTTAGGATATCCAATAGTTTTTGTTTTGTTATCAGCCCCAGGGAGCTGCTTTGGGGGAGTGGGGCTCTGGGAGTGGGTGCTTAACCCTTCCCTCCATGGCCAGCATCAAGGGTAGGCATGGTTTGTCACCTGCTGAGGGACCATCCCAGCAGAGGCCCACTGGCAAGAGTCCTCTGGCCTTCCTCCTCCTCTTCACCATTGCAGTCTGCTCATTCACCTGCCTGGCCCAGATAACGGTGGTGGTGAGAAGGTGGAGCAGAAGATGCCACTGCTGACTTGTTCACTGGTTCTCTGCCTGCCAAGCAAGCAAGTGGGAACAATGATGAGAGAGGGATGAGGGGCAATAGCTGCTGGTGACAATGCGGTGGTGAGAAGTTAGGCTCACTGAGGGAGAGGGGGGCATTGAGGGTGCCTGGCCCAAGGACCATCAGAAACATGGAGTGGGCACTGCTTCCCTTCCATCCCCTTTCTGTGATGTAAATCACCCAACCCTTGAGGCTGCTATTAGCTCCACAGGGTGGGGGCAGGAGGGCAGGCACAAATGTGTCACCTCTAGTCTGGCCCTCATGGGTTCAGATATGAAGGTTTATATATGTCCATAATTCCAAGCCTACTCCCACTGAAATCAATGGGTCTATTGCATGTCTCACCAAAGGATCCAGACTATAAAGGATCATTTAACTGGTAAATGTTTTTAAAAAAACAAAACAGAAGCTTTTGTTTGTTTATTATATTTATACCCCACCTTTTTTCCTGCAAGGAACCCAAGGCAGCTTACATAATCCTCCTCCTCTCCATGTTATCCTCACAACAACCCTGTGAGGTAGGTTAGGCTGAGAGTCAGTGACTGGCCCAAAGTCACCCAGTGAGTTTCATGGCCAAGCGGGGAATAGAACCCGGATCTCCTGAGTCCCAGTCCAACACTCTCACCACTACACACTGGCTCTACCTCACATCTATGAATAGGCAAATTTCTGTAATCCTTTGGGTTTTTTGTTTTTTTTGCTTTAGACAAAAACAACAAAACTGCTCTCCCAAAAGACGGATGTAAAATAATTCATAATATGAAGATGAAAAGGCTTAGTGGCTCATTTTATATGCTGTTAACTACCACATGGAAGGAAGACACCTGGAAATTAGAGGGAGATGATTCATCTCAACATAAACTCACAGTCCAAATTTCCTCTTTTCTGAACTTACACATTTTTTTTCTTAATATGCAGTGGTCAAATGTTAGTAAAAGGAAAATTTAAGAATGCTTAATTTGCTAGTTTTATTCTCCATGTTCCTATCTTCGTAACATATCAATGTATTGATCTGGGTGAACAGCGTTGTTAGTTTTAATAATATGCCTTTAAGGTTATTATATATACTTTTTTTCAATCCAAGTTGGAATGATTACGGTATGACATAAATTGACACAGTCAAAACATGATGGTCAACATAATCCTTAGGCTATACATGCCACTTCACACTTACTGTATGCATGGAGCTTGGCTCACAAGCACTGCAGGTGCAAAAGTGTAAATATGATGTGTCTCGTAATGTGAGAACAGCCAAATATATAATTCCTTGGCCCAGTAGATATTTCTGGAGGCAGAAGCATAGATTCTCTTCCAAAAATGTATATCTGGTCCAAAATCAAGTCGCCTGGAAGTGTCATTCTGTCATTTTAAAAATGCAAGTTCTCATAAACAAATTTATTTGTTTGTTTATTTATTTGATACATTTTTATACCGCCCAAATAGCCGAAGCTCTCTGGGCGGTTTAGAACATAAACACATGTGGATCTGAGTACCGGTATATTTAACTGTAATGTGTGAATCAGCCAATAGTCTTTATCCCTTGTAAGATTTATAAGTTTTTAGTGATGTACCAATGTCAACAATGAGGGAAAGAAAACCATCATTAACCATCTTCCACACCCTCAACAAAGTTCAGTTAATTTTGCCGCCTCCTCTCGCTCCTGCCCCTTCTATATATTTTTAGCTCTTCTGGAACTACTACATTATCACAACACCCTATGAATTAACCTACAATTCCAGAAAATGTGCATGATACAGTCCTCTTTTATCCCTTCAACCATAGAGATAGGGGATCACATATGTCAGTGTTATCCAACCTTGGGTCCCCAGATGCTTTTGACCTACAACTCCCAGCATGCCCAAGCCAGCTACACTGGCTGGGGCATGCTGGGAGTTGTAGGCCAAAAGCATCTGGGGACCCAAGGCTGGAGAATACTAACATACCGTATGTGGATGCTTGCTGCAGACTGTGTTCTAAGTTGTTCAGTCTGAGGTCCATATACCATGTGATCTCTCTCTAAACATGTAGCTAGAGGACCTGAAGCTCTATGCTGTAACATGAGCATAGCGCATAAGGACATGGTTTGTGTATAGATTCAGCCCAATGACCATTTTAGCTTAGTAACTTTCCCCGGGGTTTTCCCCTGTCTTTCTACCTGACATCAATTAACTAGAGATTCTATAGATTGTACTTTCTACTTGCACCAAATGTAAGGTTGCATATGCTTCCAAATTTATTTGAAATCTTCATTAGTAATGAGGTGTCATATCATGCCAGTCTTTGCATTAAAAATTGAAGTGACTTTAACAAAAATGTTATTATTGTTAAACAAAGAAACAAGTACAAATGGGGGGCGGGGAGGGAATTGCAATTACAACAAGAAATATATTGGGTTGGATTTAGACTCAGTCATACTCAGGGTAGACCCATTGAAATCAATGGGGCATAAGACACATTGTTGTTACTGGCTCTATTCTAAGTATAACTAAGTCTGGATCCAACCCAATGAATAGAGTTGAACATGGTTACAGTTGTTTTTTTTAAATCATTCCAGAACATCACAATAATTATCCAATTTCCCACTAACTTATTTCCTAATTGTCTACTTTCCCAGTTGCTTATAAAATGCATTTGTTAATTTAGCCATTAATACTATAATCCATTAAAAAAAAAACCCCGCAGAAAATTAAATATAAAAGCTCAGTGTGATTTAAAAATATATATATATTTGGATGTGAGGAAGAATGTGAAGCAGTACTTGAGGGTGGGCCAGGTCATTTTCAGACAAATTGTCAATGACATAATTAAGCAATTTGGGTCAAGTTAAGAAGATGTGATCCAGGATATCATCTTGACTTACTGAATGGGCCTAATTGCATTCCTTTTAGGATAGAATCCACTGTACTCATAAAACCAAAAAACAATATCTCGGGAGGGGGGGGTTGGAGAAGAACCTAACAGTGGAAGATAATGGCCTAGTTCAGACAATCATCTGAACCATGAGCAATTCTCCATATTACATATAAACTCAGGAAACTGATGTTTTTCTAGCCGAATTTAATTCACAAACTGGAATATTGAATGACAGCTTGATCCTAAGTTTGTTTTAACTTACTTTGGTTAGAACAAGCCACCACTCCCTGTTCATATGTAATATAGAACTGCATTTCCCCCCCCCCCTAACATGAAAGCAGAAATATATTCCCTCTTGTGTGCAAAGGAGGAGAATGTGCAAGCCCATGGCTGATTCCTGATAACCTAAATCATGGCCTCTAGAATTAGATGATCATCTTATTTTTTATTTTTTTAAAAAATTATTTTATTTCTTTTTCAAAACAAATTATAACAAAAATATATATATATAACAAAATACAAGATTATCACACAAATATAACATAATCAACATACAATAAATTATGAAGTGCTCCCCCCCACCCTCCAAGGGACAGTATTCAACTGGACACTAGCGTTAATGTAAATTGCATTGCACTAGTGTAAAGTTCCTCCAGTGCCATGCCAATAGAGTTAGCTGGCACGGCGGGTTTTCCAGGGAATGCCATCCTGCCAGCTAACACTATTGGCATTACACTAGAGGTGATATGCAGCTGAGCCTAAATTTCTCAGAAGGTATTTCCCTTGTTCTCACCCTCTAGAAAAAGAAGGCTATTT
The DNA here is from genome assembly GCA_021292165.1 of Shinisaurus crocodilurus. Classification (NCBI taxonomy): domain Eukaryota; kingdom Metazoa; phylum Chordata; class Lepidosauria; order Squamata; family Shinisauridae; genus Shinisaurus; species Shinisaurus crocodilurus. The sequence continues at coordinate 27,079,457 of CM037879.1, read as the reverse complement.
TGCAGAATTTTCTCCAGATATTTTCCAACTTTTGTGTGCATGTGGTGGCAGCCATTTTTCTGCCCACAATGCCTTGGAATGTTGCTAGGTACAGGGCATTGTGGACAGTGAAAAATGGTGGCCAGGCTGCCAACACAGAAGCAGCAACAACAAAAAGAAAAAGGGAAAAAAAACACCTAAGGGAAAAAAAGAAGGAAGTTGTTGGAGAATTTCTCTTCCTGCTGGAGAAATTTGATGGAATCCCCCCCTCCCCATTTCCCTGCCCACAAGTAGCATGGATTTTTTTTAAAAAATGGCTTCTGAAACAAGATCTAAAAATGTGAAGACATCTATAAAACATTAACCCCATATAAATTTCATTATAAACATAACCTATATAAACATGTTCCCAAGAACATTCCAGAAAGGCAAATGACTACTGCCAAGCTGCCTCGTGATCTTGTAGGACAAAGGTGGGCAACTTGTGCCCCTCCATGTGTTTTGGCCTACAACTCACAGCAGCCCTAGCCAGCATAGGATGATGGGAGTTGCACGCCAAAACATCCAGAGGGCCGTAAGTTGCCCTCTCCTGTTTTTGGAAGTTCCTTCCTTCATGCTTTGGCCCACCATTAAATATTCTCATCTCATCTGAGCATATGTGCCCCATTCCTAGGCTTGGGATAGCCCATCCTGATAGGTTCTGACAACTATGGCCTAAGAGGAACAGATGGTTGTGGACCTAAAATTAGCACACTGAAGAATAGTGGCCCCTAAGGATACAGAACCCTGTTCTACAATCATACTGTAGGAGATGGCATATAGACATGGTATTACAATGAGAGAAGAGGGGAATCCCATGATGGTAATAATATCTGGGTTGATGAAATGCCTCAATACCAGCAGTGCAGAACCTAGGGGGTCACTTTGGATGCCACATATCCCTATGGACCAAATATACTTGCTCTTCCAATACAGGAACGTTCTACAAGCTCCAAGAAGGAGCTGTCACACTGCTGGAGTGGCTGCTGCCTTCTACCCAGTCCAAGGCAAACTCTCCCCCCGCCTTAGGGTGCATGGGCTGGTGGGCAGCGGAATGTGCAGAAACAGAATTGGGGCAGCCAGCCTGCTCAAGATGGGCTGTAAGGTGGCCGGGTGTCTTAATTTACCGAACACAGTCCTCTATTTTTGAGAGCTGTTGGAGGACATTCCTCTATTTTAAGGTGGCCTCTGTTTGATCAGCTGTCCCCAGTCCAAGTCTGGTTTAAAGTCAAAGAGCCATACGGAGGGAGAGCAGGAGCTAGCCCAGGGCTCTCCAACCTTGGGTCCCCAGATGTTGCTGGCTTATAGCTCCCAGCATACCCAGCCAGCATGGCTAATAGCAAGGGATTCTGGGAGCTGTAGTCCAGCAACATCTTGGAACCCAAGGTTGGAAAGCCCTGAGCTAGGATATGCATCTATACATATAAATTAGCATATGCACATTATACAAATGGGTGTGCTCTTTTTGGGTGGTGCATTTCCTCTTTTTTTGGCAATGTGTAAGTGCCCCCCCCGCCACCCTATGGACTGTGCTAGCACCCCGATTCTGCTCACAGGAAGTGAGCAGCAATGTTTTTATATGTGAACATCCCTACGATTTCTTGTGACTCCCTAATGGAAAAGGGCTGAAAGTATGAAACCCAGTGCTCTAGTAGAGAAATGGATTTGAGGAAACAACGGGTTGGATTCAGATTTATTCATCCTTCTAGTAGATGCACTGAAATCCATGGCACCTATGTTAGTCGTGACTAACATGTCCCATTGATTGCAATGGGTCTACTCTCAATCTGGATCCAACTCAAGTATTTTGAAAGCAGCTCTGTTTGTAAAATTTCGGAAAGGTAACAGCAGCTGCTCTTTAGCAATTCTGTATTTTTCTCACAAGGCTCAACCATTCAGTTGCAATAAATATATTAGAAATGAAGGTAAATGAATGGGCAGGTTCAAAATTCCCTTATTTATCAGGGCAAGCTTGCAGTTATAATGCATCTATTATAACTGGCCCATTAATCAGAAAATTATTCATTGCCAGAAAGCTACAGTAAAACGTTGTGACTAAATCATTATCATGGAAGTGTTCTTTTAAGAAATCCAAGGAAATTAACCACACTGAATTTTAAGAGGTTGTCCTGATTGATGCTTTTCTGGTTTGGAAAAAGGATGTGTGGTACTAAATGGTGGACTGCTCTTCCCCAAGGTCTGAAAGAGATACTGTGGTTGATGTGTGTTGAATGAAGGGTGTGCATAAACACTGCTGATCACACCTGTTTACATGGAGAATGTATGCAAATAGCAGAAAGAGGAAATTTCATACATTGCCAGGTCAATAGGCATATCCAAGTAATCTTGGAGAATGCACATACATCAACAGAAAGGGTATTTAAGAAACTACATTGGCAATGAGTTGGATCTAGGATTTGCCTTCTGTAGGTAGAAGGGCTCTGCTCATGGAAGGTGCATCGACTCAACTTTCAGGGATTCCCCTCTTCTCTCACTGCAGTCTTCCTGGTTTAGCACGGTCCCTCAGAACCTCTATATAGCATTTGGGGGGGGGGTGTTCAGGGGCTGCCCAGTTGCATGTACCTAAATCTGGATTCAACCCAATGGACAGTATCCAATGTGACATTATCCTAGTTTTAAATTACATTGTGTGAGCATAAAGGACCTCTAGTGCAATACAATAGCATAAGCTGATGGGACTGGATTCCCCTGTCGCACCAGCTAGCGCTGTTGGTGTTGTGCTAGAGGTCCCTTATGTCAGCACAATGTAATTTACGTTAGCACTCATGTCACAGTGGATCCTGCCCAATATGTATAATCTCCATTGTCCAATGATAAAGCCGAAAGGTGGTTCTTTAATCGACTGCTATGACCCCTAAGTTGTTTCTGGCAGACTCCTGATCTATTTCTTTAAGCACATAAGAAAGGGAAATGAATGAATGAAATAATTTATCATCAACTGATTCCTGCAATACTCCAGCGTAATTATACCTGAATATACTTTAGGTCATTAACTAACATACTGTAAGGTCCGGGGCACGGGCAGCAAGGGTCTCCAGCTAGAACACCAGGGAAGATGGAGGCAGAGACAGACAGCAGGCCCAAGGCTCGGCATGGGTTCAGGGCAACAGAGTCCAAATGGGCCAGAGGCAGAAGGCAAGTCCCACGAGCAAGTAGAGTCCAGGCAAGGGTCAGAGGCAGAAAGACAAGCCCAAAGAGCAAACCAAGTCCAAGCATGTACCAGGCAGAACAAGGTCCAGAGGCAGAAGCATAGGTCGAGAGCAGTCACAGGTCAAACACCCGGCAAGGTTCAAGGTTGATTGCTGGAAGCAGTAACCAGCTGCAGACAACACAGAGGCTTGTGTTGCTGTGGTAAGGGTTGAAGGCAAACTGCAGTTCTTATATAGGTCCTTCTGGCTGCTCCCAGCTGGGCCACATTAGCTGGCCTCAGAGCAGCCAGGAGCAGGAGGCTACACTCTGTGAGTAGCTAGAAACACTGGGCTTGCTCCTGCAAGGAGGTCTCTTCGCCACCAGGTGGAGCTGTGGCACAACCCTGGTGGAGTGGATCCTGACACATACTGACAAGAGGATTCACATTTACATGAATTCAGCTGTATTCTTATTAACAGCGTAGTTTTGGTGGGTCTAGAATGGCAATTCCACGGTGGCATTAGAAGGTAGGAACCTCTCCAGAAGCCTTGTATTATTTCTCAACTTCATCATTTCTACCACCTTTCAGCATTGCACCTGTTCAAAGATGATGGCCTCAGTCCATCTCTAGTCACATGCAACTAGGTGTGTGAAAGAAACAACTAGTTTGTGGATCTCCATCTGCAAAAAAAGGAATGCCATCCAGCCAGCGCAGTGGGTTCCAGATGAGCTTTGCAAATAGAACTCCATAGATGCTTATTGCATCCACATCAGCTGTATCAGTGGAAACCTGCTTTTGCATGCGGTTCTTTCTTGCCAGAGGCTCCATGCCAGCCTTCCCTAAGCTGGTGCCCTCCAGATGGTTTGAACTTCAACTCCCAACAATCCTTCCCAGCCAGTACCATGGCCAATGGTCAGGAATACTGGGAGTTGTAGTCCAAAACATCTGGAGGACACCAGCTTGAGGCAGGCTGCTCTATGCCCTTTGGTCAAGCGGAGTGCTTTACTTGTTACTTGGCTATCGAACTCCCAATTAATTCCACATGCCTGTGGATCAATAACCAATCATTTGGAAGTTGCTCAATTGACTCTTTGATTTCATTCACATGATGCTGAGGGTGGATGTGCTGTGTTTGCATACAGCTGAGTATATGTAAAACAGCCAATTTTCTTAGAGCTATTCTCTGCAGTTGTAGGACTCAGTGTGAGTGATTTCTGGCTATTCTACATATTTTGGACAGCATAATGAAGTCTGTAAGTAAGCCTTCACTGGATGTGGTATAAATGCTTCTTCCTTGTCTAGGAACCTTGGGTGTAGTCTTGGCCTCCATGTTCTCACATCAGTGAGTGGGAGGAGAAGCCCACTTCCTTCTCCTCACTCCCTCTTCTCACTTGCCACACAGTGATGGCAGCCTGATAGTGAAGGCTACCCCTGGACACTCAGTGTTACTGAGTGGCATGCAGGAGAGGGCAGGGAGGAGTAGGAAATCCCAGCTTGCTCCCATCCCACTTCCTGTGTCCAGGCCTTCCAGGCCTCCACTCTACCTCCCAAGGGAGCAAGGAATACAGGCCTGGTCCATTGTGGGCCTAGTCCAGGCTGGAAGGCAGGGTACAAACTGAGTGAGTAAATAGATACTTTTATGAGTGAGCACATTGTCCTCTCCACTTACTTTTGTGTTCCCAGTAGGTACAATGTTTGCACAAGGCCTGGGATGCTCTACACACAATGAGAGGAGTGTAGGGCCTTAGAATAACAGTACTCCATGCCTGGTACATCAGGAGCCTCTGCATCCTGCCCTCCACATCAGGGCTGGCCCCACCATTAGGCAGGTTGAAGCAGTCACCTCAGACAGCAGATGCTGGGAGGTGGCAGAAAGGTATTAGAGGAAAGAGCTGTGTGTGTGTCACGGCCTGACCGATAATCCCTAAGCTAGACTGCTGCCTTCAGGTTCAATGGAAGATGCTGTTCCATCAGCACTGTTGAAGAAACAGTCTAGTCAACTTCTGTACATGAAATGGGAGTGGGTGCCATCTTGTTCTTCACCTCAGGTGGCAAAATCTCTTGGTCTAGCCCTGTTCTGCACACAGAGATGAGGATGACACCCCTTATTTAGAAGCCAAAGCTGTGCCCCACTGACAGATTTGTGACCCACTCACACATTTTCCATGATCCTTCCAGTTTAGAGGTTCTGATTGCAGTATATAGTAATTACTGCTATAAAATTCCATCAAGCGTATTTATTAATTCAATAAAAGTGTACACATCATGGGCAATGGTGCCTCTCTCATTCCACTTTCAACATGCTGGGTGGCGGTGATGGTGGAATGATCAGTCATCTCCACCCTAAAATTATTTTCAAAAATGATTAGTACTTTATAATTAGCACCTTCACTGTAAAGGTGCCGCCTACATAAACCTTTGTCATTGATTTCCCCCATACACACATCTCTGTATTGACTGTGCCCATTTATGAAAACTCAGTTCACCAACTTTGCCATTTTTTTAAAAAAAATACCATCTACAAATATTGCAAGATAACATACCTGTCATTTGAAGTTCACATACCCTGTGACACTCTTTTAGCTTGTTGTGTCTTTCAAATATGCTTTATAAAATGTTTGCTCCACACACAGTTTCTCTCTTTCTCTTTTGTTTCTCTCTCATTCTTTCTCTCTCTCTCTCTCTCTCTCTCTCTCTCTCTCTCTTTCTCTCTGTGAGGCTCACATGTTGACTGATTTAAAGATTCCATAATAACTGTTTGGCATACCCTACAGGCAAAGGTCCAGAAACCCTTTTTGCTGGCTATAACCTCAATGACAATGAATGGCACACAGTACGTGTGGTTCGAAGAGGAAAAAGTTTAAAGTTAATGGTGGATGACCAACAAGCCATGACAGGTAATAATGAATAATGATTATTTACTAGATCTCTCCGTGCTGGTGATGGTGAAGGCTGTGGCAGTGGTTGGCTCAGCTGCTTGCCTGGCACAGGGAGCCTCCGGTAGTTAAAAGAGTCTTTGACTGCCGGTGGCTGAGCTACACTGGTCCTAAAGGTCACTGACTCCTGTTGACTATAAATTCCACAAATCTCTGCTTGATGCTCTGATCTTAAAGAGGTTTATGTTTATATTCATTATTTAGTTGATGTTTTTCTATCCCACTTTTCAGACAATTAGTGTCTCCCATTGCAGCTCACATCAAGAAAAAGAAGAAGAAGCCCCTGTCATTAGGCTTACAAACTAAAATGACAAGACACACAAGGGAAGGGGAGTAGTGGGGGAAAGAGGAGGAGGGAGATCAGTTTTTCAAGGCTGGAACAAGGTGCTGAGCTATAAGCAGGCATTTAACTGCAGTTCAGGCCAGGCTGATCTTCCCCTGCTGGTGCTCTTGCCAACTGGTGGCTCTTGTTCCTTCGGCCGATGGATGGGACCAGAGCGTTCTTTCCTCATCTTTCTGCAGTCCCAGGGCACCTGTCAGTTGGAGTTAAGGACCTTTTCTGGCAGGGAGCAAGAAGAAGCAAGCTCCCTGCAACTGCTCTTTCTCTGGCTGATGAATGGGCCAGGTTGGTTAGGGACAGAAGCTCCAAGGAAGGAAGAGAAGGAAGGAAGGGGGGACAACGACACCCAGAGTGCTAGTGAAGAAGGTGTTGAGAGATGGAAAGGCTCAAGAGAATGAAGAAAAGAAGGACCAGAAGCAGGAGTTTGAACAGAGAGGGGAATAAATGCTGGCAGAGAGAATATACACACGGCCAGGAGGAACAGTTGAGGGCAGGTGAAATTCACACATTATCCTGAAATAATAAATCAAAACTTTGGCTGCAGGCTTGTGTAAGAATTAGAGTTGATGTGAACATCCTTTGGAGATCTTTTTCAGCTTATAACGGTGGGCTTTGGAGAGGCAAGCAGATTCGTGGAACCCTGTCCCCATCACATTTTTCACTGCTGTAGCTATCTGCTGTAGCTATACAGTCAAATCAGTGTGAGAAGAAGATCAGGGAAGCCATGCTTTCTGCCCTCATTTTGCTGTCCTCTAGGTGAGAAGCATTGTGGTGAGGGAGGAACAGCACCCAGCATCAGTGGGGGCTGTGAGCATAGCTTGTAAGTGGATCAAACACATTGCTCCTGTTTGTGCCTCTCTTCAAATGGCTGAAATGTCCCCAACTTTACAACAACAAAGAATGAAGTTGATGAGGTCAGTTCAGCTCAGCCGTCAGTCCTTTTGAGAGCACATCTGCATAAGGATTTTTCCTGCTCCTTGTGGCTTTAACATCTGTAGGAATTGGCAATCTCCATCCTGTCCTACTGGACTGAGCCTTGTGTATTGAACTGGTAGGTCTCGGCAACCTCCAGACCAAGGCTTTCTTATTCACCCTAAGCCAAGGTCAGTTACGTATGCTGACAGAATTTGATTACTATATTACTGCCACAATAATATTGCTAGACCCATGTCTAGGCCTGGTGTGTCAACATGGTTTGCTGAAGTCATTGGTCCATGTCAGCAGGTCTGCCTTATGAAACCCAGATAAATAGGGGGCTTTGGGGATCACAAACTGGAAAGCCTACAAGGAGTCTGCTCCTAAATTTGTACAGTAGACTCAAGTATTATCCATTGAAATCCAGATATTTCCATACGTTCAAAAGAAATTCCTTGGAAAAAGTGGGTACAGAATTTGTTCCATTCCTAAATGTGAAAGAATCCTTGACCTACACTATCTCTTGTGTTTTTCAGTTAGCACAGCTCCTGGTAGTACATAAGAGGCGATGGAGGCAGGTGCTTTGGCCAGTGCCCTCAAGCTTATTTTTTACTATTTGGACTAAGCATTCACAAATGTTCAATCTTTTTTGGTGCAAACCATGGAATGTTTGTGCATCCCAACTTTTAAGAAGGTGTCCGGAATTGGGTGAAGCTGCTTGGGTTGTTTTCTGCTTTGCAGCTGATCTTTTGTTATTGGTTACTGCTATTTCCCCGGGATTCCTATTTTCCCTCTCTCTCTCCCTCTCCCTCTCTTTCATGTATTTTTCTGGTGTTTGTACTGCTTTACATTTTGATGCATTTGATGTTTGATTGTTTTAATTTGTATGTTAGGCACTTTAAGTTATACTTAAAGATATCGTGGGATCTAACATACATGATACATTTGGTCATCCAACACGATATTCATGTAGGGTTCCTTCCAAAATATTGTACTGCCAACATGAAAACAGAGGTGATGAGGGTCACATGGTTGGACCTCAGGAACTGAACATTTGAATCAGCACTATTGTTTCTGTTTCTGACACTAACTTCTCCAAACTCATTTTCATTTAAAGGTCAAATGGCCGGGGATCACACGAGACTGGAATTCCATAACATAGAGACGGGAATCATAACGGAACGCCGTTACTTGTCCTCTGTCCCTTCAAACTTCATTGGTCATCTGCAAAGCCTCACTTTTAATGGCATGGCATACATTGACTTGTGTAAAAATGGGGACATTGATTACTGCGAGCTAAATGCCCGGTTTGGCTTCAGGAACATCATCGCTGATCCAGTCACCTTTAAGACAAAAGCCAGCTATGTTGCCCTTGCCACGTTGCAAGCTTACACCTCTATGCACCTGTTTTTCCAGTTCAAAACGACATCGTTGGATGGGTTAATACTCTACAACAGCGGAGATGGGAATGACTTTATCGTTGTTGAGTTAGTGAAAGGGTGCGTATGCAAGTCGCAGCACAGACGAACACTGCTTATATGAGCCTTGGAAGCTAAATGGGACTTCTGTGTTCAGTGGCAAAATGTTGGACTACATAAACCAGCCCTCTGCCTTCCAGATGTGTTTGACTGCAACCCCCATCATTTCTATGATGGGAGTTGAAGTCCAACACATCTGAAGGGCACCAGATTGCGGAAGGCTGAGACAGGCCTTTGGATGGACTCTTCTTATGTCCTTCAAGCAGAGACTTCTGCTTGAAGCCTGAGAACATCCATTGCAGATGAGGATCAGAGGAACACCCAACTAAGGCCTTGCCCTACGTTACCAATGCAGAATTCTTCATAATCTATTTTAGATATTTTGATTAGTGGCTGTAGTGTTTCTCATACTGCTATCTCACACCCCTCCACAAACTTCTCTCTCTCTAAGCTGAACAACATTTAGCTGAGACAACATCTATCAAGATTCCCTGCATCTCCCCCATTCTCTAATCTCCTGTTCAAGAGAAGGCCAAGGCTGATTGAACTGGGCATGTTTAGCCTTCAGAAGAGGAGACTGAGGGGAGATATGATCGCACTCTTCCAGTACTTGAAGGGTTGTCACACAGAGGAGGGCAAAGATCTCTTCTCGGTCATCCCAGTTTGCAGGACACGGAATAATGGGTTCAAGTTACAGGAACCCAGATTCCACCTGAACATCAGGAAAAAATTCCTGACTGTTAGAGCAATAAGACAATGGAATCAACTACCTAGGGAGGTGGTGAGCTCTCCCACTCTGGAGGCATTCAAAGTGAAGCTGGACGGCCATCTGTCAGGGATGCTTTGACCTGGATTCCTGCATTGAGCAGGGGGTTGGACTCGATGGCCTTGTAGGCCCCTTCCAACTCTACTTTTTCTATGATTATATGATGATGACTGAGGCTTTGTCCACCTCAACGAAAACAACGCTGAGGAGGGGGTTATACAAGAGGAAATGTCTATACTGTTCACACGCATTGCATGTGCAGGAATGCATTATCCACAAGGAGGATCATGTTCTCCACTAGAAGGGGAAAGCGCATCAGGGATCAGCCTTCACTAGTCTCTGCCTCTCCCAGCAAATGCCTCACTCCATCCACTGCTAACAGCAGCCCTGCACGGAGCTCTAACCAGACAGAACTGGGATTGTGGTTGTCGTCTTGCCAGCAATCACATACCATGGTTGTGGAGCTGGAGGAAAATTGGGGTGCAATATAATATCAAGTTAAAGTAGTATCTCACTTCTCTAGACTGGAGATATTTTTCCAAAAAAAATTAAAACAGAGGGCAGGGGGCGGCAGAGAGGAAAAGACAGACTCTCACTCACACACTGTCTGGGTTCACACAACACGATAAGCCATGGTGGCTTATAAGCCATGTTTGTTTCAGAGTGGCTTGTCATGCTGTCTGAACCCAGCCAGAGTGGCTTGTGTGTGGTTAACACAGCAAGCTGCTGGGTTCAGGCAACACGACAAGCCACTCTGAAACAAACATGGCTTATAAGCCACAATGGCTTATCGTGTTGTGTGAACCTAGTCACTCTCTCTTTTGGGTCCAGGTTTGAGGGAGCCTTCAAGTGCCAAGTGCCTTCTGGTGAGCCTCCTGTTATGCCATCCTCAGCTGTGGGTTTGCCTGGCAGTGAGAGTGGAAAGCAGACATTTTAATTCCCTACCATCCCCTCAATGTAGCATAATCCTGGGACACCAGAGGAAATTAAACTGGCTCATGACCACATTCCACTGGACCAATGTATCTTAGTGAGAAAATGAAATGGCTGCCCACCACTGCCCCTGTGAGGAATGCCTGTGGCTGGGGACCCAAGGCAAGTGCCATTTCTGCCAGGGCACTGGCAGCCCAGCACCTCCCCGACTCTTACCAGGCTTAGAGCCTAACACCCGCTGCCTGAAGTGGCTGTTTTATGGTAAGGGTTGGGGGCTGCCTTGAAAAGCTATGAAGAAGACATTTCCTCAAATCTAAGAGGAGCAGTGTCTTCTGTGCCAGTAGGGTGGTGATGAATATTGCCCTGCTTGAAAACTCTGAGGGCATATCTGCCGTACAGATGAAAAGAATATTCAGCACACCCCTTGCTTCTCCAGAAGACCCCAGGGATGGTAGTTCTGTGAGAGGGGCTAGACTTCCAGCAAATAACTCTTAGTTTCCTCCAAGAAGTACAATTCCTAGGATTCTTTGGGAGAAGCCATGATATTTAAATTAGTATAAAATGGAGAGGAATTTATATTGTATCCCTTACGGATAGGAGATCTGTCCCTTTTGGAATATTATGGTGCCAGTTTCCATATTGGGAGTTTGGGATAATTTTATTTATTTTATTTTATTTATTACATTTATACCCCACCTTTTTTTCCTACAAGGAACTCAAGGCGGCTTACATAATCCTCCTCCTCCTCTCCATTTTATCCTCACAACAACCCTGTGAGGTAGGTTAGGCTGAGAGGCAGTGACTGGCCCAAAGTCACCCAGTGAGTTTCATGGCCAAGCGGGGACTAGAACCCGGATTTCCTGAGTCCCAGTCCAACACTCTAACCACTACGCCACACTGGCTCTCGTTAAAAAAAAATAGGGCTGAACAAAAATGGCCTCCCCAGATTCTTCACACTATTTGTGGCAATATGGAAGGGGGGTGATTTTTCCAAATATTCCCTGGCAGGTGCAGCCGGGCCAAGCCCATTGCTTCCTTCAACAATATTAAGAGAATATTAAACAATATTAAAATTGGATCCACAGTTACACTTGAAATTCTCCACCCTATTCATGGATCACAAAATTGGGGAAGCCATTTTTCTGATCTTGAAAAAGGGGAGCTTGAAAAAAAACATTTCCAAAATATTGTCAGAAAATCATTTACTGAGAAATTTCAGCCCCGTCTTGGATAGAACATTATCCCATTCCCTAGTCAGTCTTGTAAAATGTCTCTGGCATTGCAGGTATGACTGAGAATGGAGAAGTCAACTGAAGACTTCCTGAATTTTCAAACAAGTCTAAAGAAACTAAAGGAAGGAATGGAAATGAAAGGTTGTCTGTTTCATCCACCTACTCATTCAATAAGAATAAGCGTGGCTATTTTCGCTCCCTGTTTTCAGGTATTTACACTACGTCTTTGATCTGGGAAATGGTGCAAACCTTATCAAGGGAAGTTCCAATAAACCTCTGAATGACAATCAGTGGCATAATGTGATGATATCACGAGACACCAATAACCTCCATACAGTGAAGATTGACACAAAAATTACAACGCAGAGCACGGCAGGAGCAAGAAATCTGGATCTCAAAAGTAAGTGACAGTGCTAGTCCCAGACGTAATTGCTAGGAGAGTAGACTGCATCCTTATATTTTGATATGGCTTGCAAAGTTATGTATATATATAATAGGTAGATGGTAGATACTATGTTCATTTGTTGAGTTACCTCCAATGGCACAAAAGTTGCAGTCTTGTGAGCTATGCAGCATTCTTCCAAATGTATAGATGTTCAGAGGAAAATGGATTAGGTGTGGCTATAAATTCTGCTTTGTAGTCTTGATAGGATTGTTTTGCGAAAGAAACAGCTTGATGTTCTGCTCTAGCTGCTGCAGGTGGTACAAAACACACATCTCTGCAGCCAGTATTGGTCTCTGCTATGTCATCTGTCGAGACCCACATGTAGAGAGGTCAGTCATATCCGTGGATATAGGATCCCCAGTGTGAACGCTGCGCATCCCCTCTGGCAGACATCCCAAATATGCTGTGAGATGAGAGAATATTCTTATTGCTTTTGTGGGATCTGCATTCACTTGTACCGGGAACAAAAAAGGGGGCTGCATTGTAGAAAACCTCTTTTGTGACTAGGGGTACACTTGCCCAGTGCCGCAGTCCCTGGGGTCAAGAAGGCTGATTCTGGGACATGTGTGAGGGAGCCTATTCACTCGCATAGGCAAGTAGTAAGGGTGCCCCCTAAGGATGTTGCAAGCATTCAAACTGGGGCACTCGCAGAAGGGAGCACCTCTGTACAAATGCCCACAAGCAAGATCAAGACCAGAAAGGTCTCTTCACCTTCATCCTCTCAACACTGCTGCCTCTACCTTCCTCTGCCACAAGGACCTAAAAACTTACCTTGTAGCAAGGCAAAGGATCAGTGGCGGTGGCAGGCATTCCCCAGACCCTGGAAGAGCATTCCTGATAAAGATGGAACTGGGACTACCAGTTTCAGAATTTCTGGTGGGGACCAGTCCCTCAGAGGGGTCACGCTCAAAGCAAAGATCAAGCAATTATTTTCTTCAATCACTCAGTGGTGTGCTTCAAACTTGGTTTCTGGAAACCCGAGATTCCTCAGAAGCTTATCAAGGGATCCTCAGTGAGAAGATCAGTAGTGGCACATAAGCTCATCTGAAAGACACACAGACAGCTTGCTCACTGCGGTGCAGGCGTATCTCCCATCAAAGTATTTTCCAGACAGCAGCCTTTTCTCTTTCGTCTTTCCACATGCAACGGTTTGCTTGATGGTGAACATTGATTCGGATCCCCATGGAGATGCACACCGTTTCTTGGCTATCTGAGGGGGAGGCTGGTGGTTCCTATGTCAGTGGGGCCCCTCATCCACTGCAGCTTTTATTCTGAGCTTTATAGAAGCTATTCATGGTGCTGAACGCCACCCCGCCAAAATAGGTTCACCACCCTGAAGCACAAGCTTCCCCTGGATATCTCCGTCTATTTCTGGCTGTTTGGGGGGGGGGGGAAGCAAACATATCTGAGAAAATAAAGGGAGAGGTTTCATACATTTGCATTCACATGGAGAACGAACGTGGTGTTTACAGTGATTCGTTAAGGATTGTGCAATACGGGGTCTGGTTTTGCAACCCCCAAAGTGGCATTGAAATGGCTGTGAATTTTGGTGCTGCGGTGGCAGCTGTGGGGGGGACGGGGACCCATCTCCCCTTCAAAACATGGTGTGTGGTGAGCATGCACCTTGTCTAAATGGCAGATTGCACTCTTCCAGGTATTCCCGGAGTGTGATTTCCCTTTAAAACAAGGTGCATGCTCCCTGCATGCCTTGCTTTAAAGGGGAAATGTGGCTCCCCCCCCCCTGTTTTTTTGGCCACTGGCACCGCACCACCAAATTTTTGTAGTGCTTCAGTGGCATGGGAGCAATTTTGGCACAGAGTGTGTGTGCAGCCCCTGGTGGGGTGCGGGGGAGGGGCAAAAAATTGCCCAACCCCAGGTGTAATGGAGTAATCCAGTGTCCGTCATAACCCCAAAGCAAACCAATGAGGTCTGGGCATGGTCTGTGGGGGATAGAATACTGGCCACTGGGAGGGGGGGGATTGAACTGAGAGGCTGGAAACCTGCAACGGAGCACTCCATAATGCAACAGATTCCATTTGTACGGACTTGAGCTGAAAGTTAAAGGAAATTATGTCCCACAGATTTCAGCACAACTTCAGCCCACTTAACTTGGTGTGTGTTGCAATAATACATATTATGGAAGAGTACATAGCCTAAACCAGTGTTCTCCAACCTTGGGTTGGGGCATGCTGGGAGTTGTACGCCAAAAACATCTGGGGACCCAAGGTTGGAGAACACTGGCCTAAACAAAAGATGCAGAAGCAGGAAACAGTGAGTGCTTGAGCGGGATGCTAGCATGAACCCCCCCATAGACATCTATGCCACTTCATTTTCAAACCTGAGCTCCATCCTTGCACGCATTTCTGAGGTCTAGGCCTGAGTTTACCTTGCTTTACTACTATTATTATGTGCCTAATAATAATAATAATTTCCAAACTCCTTTGGCTCTATTATATTTTCGCAGTCGGACATGGGGCATGGTACGATTGTTGCAGAGATGTCAGGAAAAGCAGCGACCCGGCGCTGAGTCTTCCCTATCCCAGCTGTGACATTTAGAATTTGGGTTGCCATATTGGTAACCTTGAGATGCTTTCCCACCTCCTTTTAAAGCTACCAGCAGGGCCGGTGAGGCAAGGGCCTGGCTGGCCCTACTTGACCATTGCTGCTACTGAGCAGTGACTGATGGTGAGGAGATCTACCATGCCCAAACTAGTCAAGAGCAAGGATAGGCTAAGCTGTCATGCTTGATTTCACTCAGGTTCTCCTTTTTCCCATGCTAAGTCTCCCCCCCCCCCATTTCAATTCTGCACCAGATTGCAGATTTATTTTTGTTAGTTCACATGAAAATGTGTACGAATTTTTGTGCACCTTTTTTTCTTTTAAAGAAACACATTTTTGTATGAATCTTTCCAAACGTATGCGTTTTGTACATTTTTTTTGCAAATGTACACATTTTCCCCATTGAATAAAGCATCTTTGTGCACAGTTTTGCAAATCTACAGATTTTTGTGTGCATTTTTGAAATATATGTATTTTGTGCACATTTTTAAAAAAATGCGTGCAAGTTTGTATGTATTTTGCATGCATGCACCTTGTTTTAATGGCAAATTGCCCTCTGTCTTCCAGGTCTTCCTGGAGTGCGATTTCCCTTTAAAACAAGGCGCATGGCCGCATGCTCACCCTGTCCCTTGTTGTAAAGGGGAAATGTGGATCTTTTTCTCCCCCTGCCACTGGCTGTGCACCACCAACAGTTGGTGATATAATTCAGTGGCATAGCAGCAATTTCGGCAGTGTGTGTGTGTGTGCCCCTGGTGACAATTCAGTACAATGTAGTGTGTTTATTAGGAGAAATGCATACATATTTTCATGCTGACCTTTTGCCAAAATGTCCACAAACTGATTGGAAACAGGATCAAACAGGCTTGTGATTAAAAAAAGAGGGAGAGAGAATTGTAGAGAGCAAAACAGAGAGATTCATCCAGTCCTAGTTTTATTGCTGAGCTACAATACTTCCTTTCTCCCAACATGTGCCAGCGACAGTGAGCAAAGGATAGGGTGTCCTTTTCACACGTGATGTGCACAAAAGCATACTGACATGCTATCTTATTCTGTGCAAAATGCTTTTTTAAAAAATGGTATAATTTTCCTAAGCTGCCTCCAATAGGTAAAAATCCAGGAAATGTAACTACAGTCATGCCTTGGATTGAGAGCATAATTCGTTCCGGAAACGTGCTTGTAATCCAAAACACTCTTATATCAAAACGAAATCCCCCCAAAAAAATTTGTACAGAGATTTTTTATTTAAGCCGTACTACAGTACTTGTATTGCAAGACATCGCTTGTATATCAAGTAAAAAAAAATTAAATAAATATTTAAAAATTTGCTTGTCTTGCAAAACGCTCTCAAACCAAGTTACTTGCAATCCAAGGTATTACTGTACAGTGCTAGTATTCCTTCTCAAACTATTTTACTTTTCTTTCTTTCTTTCTCTTTTCTTTTTTTGCTTTTTACCCATACAGCTTCTTAGCTAAAGATAATGAGTTGACCTTGGCACTTTGTTTCAGATTTCTATGAGGTTCCTCACATTTGTGTCACGTAAATTGTCACTGTGATCAGAAATGTGAGGCTTAAAATAGTACCTCCTCATCATAGGCTTCAGTGTCAGAACAATATTAATTGCCAGCACTTCAAGCTGTGTTCGGTTGTGCTTTGTATACCCTGTCCAATTATAAACAGTAGCAGTTCCAGAGAGTCGGAATGCAAATGTTCACATTACTGGTTATGCATATGGTGAATGGAAAGCAGTTGTTTTGTCTATATCTGAAATGTAAGGTGGTGGTGGTGGTGGTGGTGGTGGTGGTCAAATAAAATTTTGTAAGAGCTGTATAGTTATTGAAAGAGAAGACAGTCCCTGCCCACAGGCTCACAATCCGATAGGCACAACAGAAAAGGAAAGAGGAATGAAGAGGGAAGAGGAAAGCCAGGACTGAAGCAAGTGCTCCTTCATTGGCTGATGGACTGAGCCTTACTGACTCCTCATTGACTCCTTTCTCTCCCCACCCTCCACCCCGGCAAACATCAGTGTGTGTCTTTTTGCCTAAGCCGAAAACCAGAACACTAGCCCTTCAGAAGGATGTGAGCACTGTTGGGGTGTAAGGTAGAAGCAACCAACTTTGCCCCTCTTCCCTTTCATCTTAAAGCATCTTCAGTACTCTGCGCTCCCTTTTTTTTATAGTTCTGTCTGCCCTTGAGGACAAGATCAGACATTACAAGCTGACCCATCTGTCCATTTGTCTTAGATCTTCTTGTGATGTTCAGTTATGGATAAGCCAATCTGCCAGTTTTGCATTCTCCCACATTCATTTAATAATAATAGTAATAGTAATAGTAATAGTAATAGTAATAGTAATAGTAATAATAATAATAATAATAATTATTATTATTATTATTAATAGAATCCTAGAAAAGTAGAGTTGGAAGGGGCCTACAAGGCCATCGAGTCCAACCCCCTGCTCAATGCAGGAATCCAAGTCAAAGCATCCCTGACAGATGGCTGCACCTTGAATGCCTCCGGAGTGGGAGAGCCCACCACCTCCCTAGGTAGTTGGTTCCATTGTCATATTGCTCTAACAGTCAGGAAATTTTTCCTGATGTTTAGGTGGAATCTGGGTTCCTGTAACTTGAGCCCATTATTCCGTGTCCTGCAAACTGGGATGACCGAGAAGAGATCCTGGCCCTCCTCTTTGTGACAACCCTTTAAGTACTGGAAGAGAGCTATCATATCTCCCTTCAGTCTCCTCTTCTGAAGGCTAAACATGCCCAGTTCTTTCAGTCTCTCCTCATAGGGCCTTTATCATCCTTGTTGCACTCCTCTGAACCCTCTCCAGTTTGTCTACATCCTTCTTAAAGTGTGGCGCCCAGAACTGGACACAGTACTCAAGATGAGGGCTAACCAGTGCTGAGTAAAGGGGAATTATCACTTCACGTGATTTGACTTCTATTAATGCAGCCCAAAATAGCATTTGCGTTCTTTGCAGCCACATCGCATTGCTGGCTCATCTTCTGTTTGTGATCTACCACAATTCCAAGATCCTTCTCACTTGTAGTATTGTTGAGCCAAGTGTCCCCCATTCTGTAACTCTGCATTTGGTTTCCTTTCCCTAGGTGCAGCACTTGGCATTTATCCCTATTAAATTTCATTCTGTTGTTTTCAGCCCAGCACTCCAGCCTATCGAGATCGTTTTGAATTTTGTTTCTGTCTTCCAGAGTATTAGCTGTTCCACTTCCACCCAACTTTGTGTCATCTACAAATTTGATAAGCATTCCCTGCACCTCCTCATCCAAGTCATTAATAAAAATGTTGAAGAGCACTGGGCCCAGGACCGAGCCCTGTGGTACCCCGCTCATTACCTCTCCCCAGTTTGAGAAGGAACCATTGATAAGCACTCTTTGAGTCCGATTCTGTAGCCAACTGTGGATCCACCTGATAGTTGTTCCATCTAGGCCACTTTAAGCTAGCTTGCTAATTAGGATATCATGAGGCACTTTGTCGAAAGCTTTGCTGAAGTCCAGATATATGATGTCCACAGCATTCCCACAGTCCACAAGGGAGGTTACCTAATCAAAAAATGAGATCAGATTAGTCTGGCAGGATTTGTTCTTGACAAATCCATGCTGGCTTCTAGTAATCACTGCATTGTTTTCAAGGTGCTTTCAGACTGATTTCTTTATAATCTGCTCCAAAATTTTCCCAGGGATTGATGTCAGACTGACTGGTCTATAGTTCCCAGGTTCCTCCTTCTTGCCCTTTTTGAAGAACAACATTTGCCCTCCTCCAGTCATCTGGCACTTCACCTGTCCTCCATGATTTCTCAAAGATAATAGACAGTGGTTCTGAGCTTTTTTCTGCCAGTTCCTTTATTATTCTAGGATGCAGTTCGTCAGGCCCTGGAGATTTAAACTCATTCAAAGTAATCAGGTGCTACTTGGCCATTTGCCTATCAATCTCAAGCTGCACTCCTGCCCCTTCAGTCTGCATTTCAGGTTTGCCAGGGGGGGCATAAACTCTCTTTTCGGAGAAGACCGAGCCGAAGTAAGAACTGAACACTTCTGACTTTTCTTTGTCTTCTGTTATCAATTTGCCATCCTCATTGCGTAGTTGAACCACCATTTCTTTCCTCTGTCTTTTACTATGCATGTATCTGAAGAAAGCTTTCTTGTTGTTTTTAGCATCCCTCGCTAGCCTCAGCTCATTCTCAGCTTTAGCCTTCCTGACACTGTTATTTCCTCCCTGTTTATGAAGAATTCTGCAAATTTTGAAATTAGCAAATAGTTATAAAAAATGAACTAAATAAAATTCTCACCCATCTGCACCAGCCAAATTCAGTAGCTATCCCCACCATGAACAGGATTGTGTTGTACGTGCCTGCCATGTAGCTATTAAAGTTGAGGAACCTGGCAGGGAAAAAAAAGTTTTGGCGACCCTAATCTAGCACCACAAACATGTCTGAATATACAGAGATCCAAACCTAGACTTTTAAGAACTAACCAATCAAAGCCCTCTACCTGGATGGACAAATCTGACAGTTTTTCTTTCTTCCATGTTCAGTTAAAAACAAACAAACAAATGAACAAAAAGCCCTCAAGTTCTTTCCATCCCATTTACTAAGAAATTTGTGAATGTTTATTTATTTTATTACATTTCTATACTGCCCAAAAGCCAAAGTTCTCTGGGCAGTTCACAACAACTAAAAGCATAGAATACAACATGATAAAAATACAATCCAGAAGTTTAAAGATTTAAAACTGCAGTATAAAATAAAAATGGAAACCAAAATAGAACCTAGCAGCAGTGCAAAGATTTAAAATACAGTAACAGGTTTAAAACAACAGAAAGTGGAAGACTAAAATGCCCAGGAAAATAAGAAGCTCTTCACCTGGTGCTGAAAAGAGCAAAACATAGGTGCCAGGTGAGTCTCTCTGGGGACCTCATTGCTCATTCCACAACTGGGGTCCCACAAAAGAAAAGGCCCTCTTCTTAGTAGCCACCCACCTCACTTCAATTAGCGGGGGCTCCCAGAGAAGGACTGCTGGAGACAATCTTAGGGTCTGGGCAGGTATATATGGGTGGATATGATCCTTCAGGTAACCAAGCGCTAAGCCATTTAGGGCTTTGAATTTTAACACTTTGAGTACTTTGAATCGGGCCCAGAAATGGACTGGCAGCCAGTGCAGATGGAAAAGTACTGGCATCATATGATCATGTTGGCCAGCCCATGTTAACAATCTCGCTGCCCTATTTTGGACCAGCTGAAGTTTCCGGGCCATTTTCAAAGGCAGCCCCACGTATAATGCATTGCAGTAATCCAGATGAGAGGTCACCAGAGCATGGATAAATGTTGATAATTTTTGATCAGAAACAGAGCAGAACAAAATCCTCACCCATCTCTACCCAAAGCCCACAATGATGGAGTTTGAGGACTGCTAAGGATGGATGAGAATTTCATTTGCATTAGTTCCAGAGTAGGACTTGCCCCACTTGCACGCTCAAACATGAATGCAAGTGCATTTTTCGGGCAAAGCTCACATATGTCCGACCTTGCATTCACATTCACAAAATGCATTTGTTAGAAAAATGCAACCTTTAAAAATGTGTGTGTTTGTTTTTAAAATTATTTTCATGCTTTTTTAGACAATGGGGAAAGTATGCATTTGGGTGCATGTTTTAAAAATGTGCACGCACACTTTTCTCATTCGAGCAGCAAAAAGAAAAACTCCCAATCAGGAATGGAAATGAGGTAGAACTAGCTTTGAGGTGAACGCTGGAGAACCTTGACGAGCTCAACCCATCCGTACTAGAACAAAGAAATGCCAGCATTTGAAGCCGTGCCCAAAGTGGGAGGAATAAAAGAGGTGGGATGGTGAGGCCAGACTCCATTATGTCCACCTGAAAAGAGGTGAGATGGCATCCCACCCAGCCCGTTCTACTTGGATTTTGAGGCCGGCAACAGAACCAAAGCTTGAAGGTTGTTCACTCACCTCAGTACAATTTGGTTCACCTAAGCGTCTCCCCCTTCATTCTTTTCATTTCCAAACATTGTACCTGACTTTCAAAATACCATGCTTAATAAAAGCACTAGAGGGCACCATTATGTCACACAATACCATTCCTGGTGCAGTCTCTGGGAAGGGAGGGGGAAACAAAAACCTCACTGCAGTTAAACTAGGCTGAAGTATCCAGCCTAGCTCCTTTGTTTTCTCCGCATTCTAAACTCCGTAATAATAACCCTTCTGTGCAAAATCACATTTTTTTTCCCACAGGGTTTCTAACCTTGAGGTTTCAAATGGAAGCACTAAAACAAGCACATCGGCATTTTAAACCAGGGAGTGGGATTGTAAACAATTGTAGCAGTTGTCTTCCCTGAATGGCCACGTGGGAGGCAGATTTGGGGGCTGAAATGATGCCATTCTGTGTGGCATTCAAAGTTATGACCTTTGCAGGGGAAGTATTTCTTTTTTGCATCTCCTAAAGGAAGATGCTTCTGTCATAAACCTGTTTATCATTTTGTTTTGTTTTCAGTTTCCTGGAAAAGGCCTCTTAATGTGACTAGGAAATCTAAAACACAATGAAATATATAACTACCAATTAAAAAAATAATTAAGAACAACCCATAAAAAATGGCCCTGCATTTCCGATAGTCTGCGAACCAAAGTAGATATTACTTTGAATCCATATCTAGCAGCTACATCTTTCTTTCCTTTTTCATTTTTACGCTAGAGTAGGCATAGGGGGCCTGATCCGGATCTTAAACCCCCCTCTCATGCTAGGATCCCAAACTGAAGCCTACTCTAGAGAAAAGAAATGGGGGGGGGGAAATGTCTGTTTTATATGTTCACTTTCTGATCTCAAATTACTTTGCAAGATCAGACAGAAGAAGTGCTGCCTGAAAGTTGAGAGGGAAGGGAAGGTAACAGATTGTGTCTGGGGGACCTAAAACTTCCACTTGGGATATAATTCATTAAATGCCCCCTCTCTCCCCTTTCAAAACCACATAGGGAAGTTTTGTTGCTTTCACCTGATTTACATAGTAACTTAGGAAGCTGCCTTATATGGAGAGAGACATTGGTCCATCTAGCTCAATATTCTCAACACCAGCTCTGGGGACCCTCCAGCTCATGAGCCATATATGGTCCATGGGGGTTCCCTCATCTGGCCTGCCAGCTTCTTCCCCAGGTTCGGCCCCCGCTCCCAGACTCCACCGCTCTCCCCAGGCAAAAGCTCTTCCTTCCAATCAGCAGCTGATCAGAGATAAGACCTTTTCGCTGCTCAGTGCTGAGTGTGGTTCCTTGCTCAAAGGTGATCAGTGATCAGAGAAAAGGTCTTGTCTCCAATCACCTGCTGTGTGTGTGTGTGTGTGTGTGTGTGTGAGAGAGAGAGAGAGAGAGAGAGAGAGAGAGAATGATGGTGATGTGTGTGCATGTGTGCGTGCGTGGGTGTGGGTGTTTATGAATGGGATGGATGTTGTGTGTGTGTGTGTGTGTGTGTGTGTGTGTGTGTGAATGCTGTGTGCTCTCTGTATGAATGGTGTGTGAGAGAGGGGAGTGGTGGCGTACATGATCCTCCTCTTCTCCATGTTTATCCTCACAACAACCCTATGGGGAAGGTTAGGCTAAGAGTTAGTGACTGGCCCCTAGTCACCCAGTGGGCTTCATAGATGAGTGGGGACTAGAACCCAGATCTCCCAAGTCTCTGCCCAACACTCTAACCACTACACCACACTGGTTCCCAACATGTGCCCCCCCTCCCTGGTTCCTGGATAGAAATCCAGCCCCTGGTCAGAAAAAGGTTTCCCACTCCTTGTTTACACTGACTGGAAGTGGCTCTCCAGGCTTTCCCAACCCTACTTGGAGACACAGGGAACTGAACCTGGGCACCACTGCATGCAAAGCAGGCACCTTCGCTATTGACCTATGGCCCCTCCCCACAAGGTATCCATCAGTGCCTTTGTGACATCAGCAGCCATTACACCAATCATGTTGAAACTATTTGCAAGCTTAGCACCCAACATAACCTCACACTAAGGAACAGGGCAGAGTTGGCCAGGGTTAACCGGGTTAACAGGCCTCGAAGCAAAGGGTCAAGAAAGACTATGGGCATACTGTGGCAGGCAGGCAGGCAACACAAATGAGTTAAAGAACTCTGTCAGTGCTGCCTTAAAAGTGTGGGAGCAGTCCCCCCCCCCCCAGTCCTCAAGTCATGTCACTGAAAGGAGACGGAAATGGATAGAGGAAGCAGAGGAAAGGAGTAACCCATATTTCCAGGGCCTCTTGTGCACTGCCCACTCACCCACTTTCAAAAACAAAAATATGCAATTGAGGTTTCAAATGGAAGTACCAAACCAAGCACATCGGCATTTTAAGCCAGGGAGTGGGATTGTAAACAATTGTAGCCGTTGTATCATACTTTCAAGCTCTTAAATACCGAGAGAGTGGAGAAGTGTGATAAAAGGAAGAAAGGGGGGGGGGAAAGGGGTTGTGTACTTGTGTTAGCCCATGATAGGATTGTATAAGGGAAAATGTTGAGAAGGAGATGGACACAATGAGCAGTAGTTGGTGTTATTTGGCTGGGAAAGTGGCCCAGAGGGGTTTTGGGGTGTGTGTGGAGTAGGCAGAAAGAATTACGTATGGAAGGCTATTGAACCGAAGAAGCCAGGAGGAGGTGTGACTGAGATGAAGATAAGGTATGGCTGGAATTCAGGATGGGAAGCAATGTGTAGGAGCTGCTGTTCCGTAGGGTGCAGATAAGTGCCCAAATATTTTATCTTCTTTGCAGTGGAGTCTGGCGACTCCTGTGTCAGTGGGGATCCTTATCCATTGCATCTTTTTGTTTGAGCTTCATAGGAGTTATCCTATAACTCCATGGTGGTGAACCTGTTTGGGGGTGGTGGTGGAGGAACTCAGCACCATGGATAGTTCCTAAGAAGCTCAAACAAGGAGATGCAATGAATAAGGAGCCTCACTGACTCAGGAGTCACCAGCCTCCCCTGCTTTTTTGACAAAGGCATGCTCCAGATGCAGCTCCAATCTATGGTTTTGCATTACATGCATGAGCCTTAGGCCTGTGAACTCCCCTCTCCTCCTCTGGTTCATCCATCAGGAAGACATTGGAAGCCCTCAATTGCATTTACAATTAATCACAGTCTAGCTTTTCTTCCAAACCTGAAAAGGCAGTTAACCTTAACTATGGTTATTGAAGCTAGTAAATTACATAAACCACAGTTTGAAGCTGGTTTATTTCAGTAAACCATAGTGAAAACTAACCACACTTTATCTGGATTCTTTAACTGCAGTGAGTATAAAATGGAAGCAAAAGTGTCCGGTCTTCTCATTATGGCCACACTGGAGGAGAGATGGGAGGAATGCATTAAACCCAAGGCTCATGCATTAAACCCAAGGCTCACTAAACCACGATTTGCTTCATTGCAAGTTCTCCAGCAGCGCAAATAAATAAATAAATAACTTTTTGACCATTTCCAATATTTATCTGTTGCATTCCCATGTATCCTATTTGAGTTACATACCATGGAGTAATGTACAGTGGTGATGTGACAGAGGTTAAAAACTTCAGTACTTTGTCAGGCATGATCCGGATTGATTCATCTGCTAATGATTTGATTTATAAAGTATTATACACAGATGAGGGTGATTCAGCGTTTTTAGATATTATTTTGGTAACAGATCTTTTGCAAGATTATTCTGTTCTGCTCAGCTGTCCCTTGCCATGATTGCCAGTGATAATGAAAGAACAAACGGTATTTTGATTTCCTTTTGTTTCACACAAGAGGGTGAGCTGGGTTTTTGCAAGCGCAAATGATTTACCAAAGGAGCTTTCTCCTTCTGTAGGTGGAAACTGAACTGCAAATGATTTCAATTTTCCATTAGATTGGTTCCTATTGTTTTATATAAGGCACCCTTTATTAATTTTTACCGCTGCGTGTGTATGTTTTTCCTCTTTCAAGGTCAATAGAGAAGGCTTCAAGTTACTAAGCCCCCAAAGTTCCATTCCAAAAGAGAAAGCAAAAATTTAAGTGCCAACAAACTGCACACAGGAAGAACAACAAGCAGCCATTATGCTTCTTGTCCAAATCAACACACACATGTTAATTCCAGCAACCTTGCCACAGGGTGATGAACTCATCATGTAGCAATAGCATTTTTTCTCCCAATTTCTGATATTTCTCCTTTCCTAGTGAGATGTCAGCCTCTGTATGTCTTCCTAGTGTCATCCTACCTCTTCTCTCCAAGAACAGAGGACATCAGTGTCTATGTCTCTCATTGCAGCTATGCCCTGGCCCATCAGTGGAAGGCAGACTAGGCCAAATCGAGTGCCAAACTCTTGTTTGCACTGGCCTTCCTGGTACTTTTCTGCTGCCACCAGGTAGAATCCTTTATTTTTCCCAGATGCCTCCATCAAGCAGCCTTAAAACCCTCCTGGGTCTCTTGTAAATACCTTTTGGTAGTGCAGGGCCTGGCTTTTACTCATGGTTAGCTGTTACAAGAAAGAGACCACAAGGTTTAAACTTTTTGTGAAAAAGTATTATTTTTTAGGAAAAAGTTTTAACATCTGGAATAGTTACAGCACACAATCATAAAACAAAACCGCAAGAGCAAAAGGGTGAAAAAATAAGCAGGGTAAACACATCCAAATAATTTGTGGCTAGACACTTTTTTCTCTAAGTTCATCCCAGCAATATCTTACTGTCAGAGTTTTCAGCATTTCCAAGCATTCAGCTTCTCCCTGTCATTCAGCTTCTTTTAAACAGCTCTCAGATTTTGTCTCTTCCTGATTCTTCTTTTCCCCCAAACCTTCCTTTCTATTTCGTTCTTCCTCTACTTTCTAAACACTCTTTTTTTGGTCTCAAGTTTTTTATAAGTGAAAGCTAGCTGGTGCTCTTGAAGCTCTTGACCAATCAGGAAGGCTCACCCTTGCCCCACATTCCTTCTGATGCACTCTTTTGCAAACATTTCTGCAGAAAGGAAATTCTATCTTGCAACTTACAGACTTCCTGCCACCATGATGTAAACAAACACTCTTCTGCAGGCTTGTTATCTATGAGACCTCTTGATGAACCTCCTGTTCTTTTCCTTGCTAAGAGGCACCTGTTGGTTCGAGCAAATAGAGAACCTTAACCCCATCGTATCCACAGTAAGCTGTATACCAAATTATCAGACAGTTCTGTTCCTTCACAGTAATAGCCTCAAACCCTGTGCAAATGTACGTTGCATGAATGTGTATGTGTGTGGGGGGTCAAGACTACGTGCGCTGGCCAGCTCCTGACCACCACATGTTCATATACAGATCTGAACTAATCCCCTCATGTAAATTCTATATGTGCAATTGGCAAGCCTGCCTCTTGCAGGGTTTCCAACCATTTTGTTTCTGCATGTATGTATGTATGTAACTATATTAATCACTTACATCAGCTTTCCCCGACTTGGTGTCCTCCATATGTTTTGTACTTCAGCTGCCATGAGCCCCAGCCAGGATGGCCATTGGCCAGTGGTCAGGAATGCTGGGAGTTGTAGTCCAAATCCAGCTTGAAGAAGGCAGGCTTACATTAATTAAAAAATTCTAAGCAATATACAACAATACATAATAAAGCCATAACAAAATATCATTTAAAAAATGTTTAGAAAAGACAAATAGCATAACAACAGGGCAAACACAAAGTTACCATTCTGGGAAAGCTTGCTGAAACAAATATGTTTTCAGGAGGCACTGAAAACTCAGAAAGGTCGGTGCGTATCTAATTTGTACTGCACTGGAAGGGAGTTCCAGAGACTGGATGCTAGAACACGAAAGACCCTATTCTGAACCATCATGGATTGGGCCTCCAATATCCTAAGCACCACCAGGAGGGTATCTCTGGATGAGCACAGCATTCACACAGGGAGATAAAGGGTCAGGCTGTCTCTTAGATAACATGGTCCTCAGTTTTCTAGGGTTTGATCACTCTTTGTGTAATATTAATGGAGTTTCTTGTATAATATGCTGATGGAGATGATCACTAGTATGATCAGATGTATAAAGGGGAACATTTGCTCAGGGTAATTTGTCTCATGTTATCTGAAGAGCTGCCTTCACCCACACAATCCTGCCCTTATGTTAAGACTTACCCTAGGAGACCTTCTTGAGTGCTTGCAATTAGGAGGATCAATCAAATTGGCACACATTTGAGACAGGGCCTTCTCAGTGGTGGTCTTTGGAACTGCCTTCCATTATTCGTACACCTTGACCCTTCAACTCTGAGTCTTAGGCAGGCCTTGAAGACCTTCCTTTTCAAGAGAGTGCCTTTGACTGATTCCAGAAGTCAGTGGAACAGCAGCCTAACCTACCTTACAGGGTTGTTGTGAGGATAAAATGGAGAGGAGGATTATGTAAGCCGCCTTGGGTTCCTTGCAGGAAAAAAGGTGGGGTATAAATATAATAAATAAATAAATCTGATGTGATCACCATTTGTGCTTTGTTTCTCACTTCTTCTGTTCATTGCTTTTGGAGGGCATAGCCCTAAAAATCTGCTTTAAAATATTTTCAATCAATCAATGGTTTGAAATAATTGTAAAATGTACACTTTGCTGATTCTTATGTGAGCTTCATTGCTTCATTCAGTAGGATCAACAAGATCATATAGTGTTGGATAATATTATCCAATGAATTTGATTTGGTGGGACTCAGCCACAGCCAAGCTACTTTTTTCTGTAATTCAAAAGAGGAGAGAAGCTTGTGGTTATCACTGGTCTCCCAGACTGTCCTCTTTCTGTACTGATTAGAGAAGATTCACACACAGAAGGAACTGACATTTGGAATTTAAACTGCCAGTGAGTGGCAGAATAGAACTGGGGAAAAGTAGAGCAGAAGAAAACACCAGCAATATGAATATTATAAAAGACTTTCTGATATTATTATTTTTTTCCCCTGGCAGGCCCTAACAGATCCTGCAGTATTGCTGAAGCTTCTTTAATCATGTAGCAAGAAAAAAAAAAGAAAAATGTTTTTCCATCTCTCTGCAATAAATCAGAATACTGATTGTGCATTTTATGGAGATTCAACAATTGGGTTTAATTAAAGATGCACAGAAGGTATAAACTAGATAGGCAGGTCATGTCAAGAGCAATGCAAAATGGAAGAAACCAAAGACCTTGAAGCGAGGGTGGTGAACTGCAAATATCTCCCTCCCTCCCCTGTGTACCCTTAACTTGTATTGGATCTTTGTGATGGATTTTAATAAGTCACTTTGGGTGCCAAACATGGTATAAATATTATGTCCATATTTTTTACCTAGGGCAATATCCAATACTGCCGCTGCGCCTCTGCTAGTTCTGTTGTATCCGGGGGACCCAGCACCAGCACAACAGGAATTTGTGCTACCTACAGCAAGCCAGCAAATGAGCAGAAACCCTTGTTTCCAGAATGGGACTGTCTGCTCTTTCTGGCTGCTTCTGGAACTGCTAGCTTCCCGTTGCACTAGTGGCAGGTCCCGCTAGTGTGCAGGAGGAATTGGATACTACCCATAATTTGGGGGGGGGGTGAATAAATCATTGAGAGCAAAGAAAAATGAAGTTCACACAGGAGCAGTGCTAGCGACTGAAAAGACCAGGGGGTCAGCCCACAGGACAAAAAAAAAAAATGCACAAATGTGTATATGCTGATTTACATATGCTCTAAAGTCTCTCTGTGTATGTCTTTGAAGGACCTTGTCTCCTAAGGACACCCCTATTTGTAAAAAGGGGTGTATGCAAAGGGGAGAGGAGGAGGGCATTTGATTTCAGCAAAAAGCCTCAGCAGGTGGAAAGATTCAAGGGTGGGGAGGCAGCAGGAGGTGAAGCGCATGTGGGCAACATGCCAGCTAATTCGACCCCCAAAATATGTCCAGCACCATGGACAGCTCCTTAACAGTTCCACGTGTCTTTGTTTTTAACAGATTTACCCTATTTGGCTCCCCTGACCCTTTCAGAAAGCTGAGACAGAGTTCCATTCCAAAATCTGCACATTTGCGAGCTTTCTGCCGCAGCTCATCTTGGGAAAAAATGTGCACAAAATGCATATATTTGTGCGAAATGAAGGGAGGTGCATCACTGGGGGCTGAAGAACCACTAAGGGGCTATGGGCTGACATTAATCTGGCGGTGGAGCGGGAGCCAAATGTAGCCGTGGTGGGACTGAAGAATGGGTTTAACCTTGACTCTGAATTCTGACGGACTGTCAAATTAGTGGCCAAAGATCCTGCTGCAGCCTCCGCTCCCCTCATTGTGTCTATCAAGGAAATGAACCATTTCAGGCTCCCACTTCGTCTTGATCACTTCTTCTGTACATGTCAGTGTGGTGGATGTGTGTACGAGACTCCCTTGTTACATTAAAGAGTAGTGTCAGTCAAGGGGAGACGGGGAAGGATTCTGCCAATGAGCGGAAAAAGCCTTGCTAAATATATGTTGGCTCGTTGCATAGTGGTATGTGTAGAAACAAGGCTCGCACGGAGAAGACAAAAGCATCGTTGGCCTGAAATGGTGGGCTTCTCTCTGGGGCTGAGACAGCCAATTCCAAATATTCCACCACAGTGTGGGATGGCCAAGAGGCAGAACCCAGGATGGCTGTGCGGGTGAAGAGTTGGGGGATGCAAATATGACCCAGCTCAATTCTCAACGGTTAGGATGACCTGGGACAGGTTTAGCCTCCACTCCAGGGGTGGGGAACCTCTTTCAGCCTGAGGGCCAAATGCCATTTCAGAGAAGCTCTCGGGGGCCGCATTCCAGTGGTGGGGGCAGGGCCAAAGGCAAAAGGGTCCGGGACACAAATACCAGCATATTTGAGCTCGATGCTCTAGCTGCCAGTAACTAAGCCTTAGGAGAAGTCTTTTAGAGTGTGGGGAAGCTGCACAAAAGCCAGGAAACCACCAATAACTGTGTTTATTGAATAGTAGAGTTGGAAGGGTCCTGTGAGGCCATCAAGTTCAACCCCCTGCTCAATGCAGGACAGGTTTGTACATCGTTAGGAAAATCTTGGGAAATCCCAGAAGCTTCCTGTATAGCAAGAGAGAGGAAAAGAATACAGTATAATTCAGTGCTGGCCAATTCCTCTGGGATCCAAGGGCTTGGCTAACCAAGTTATTTTACATTTCAAAAGTAAGAAAATAGCTCAGTTATTTCCAAGCCCAATTATAAGTCCTTTCAGACTTCATTGAGCTTGTGATGATGTCATTGGAGCACCAACCGGTCAAACCTAGTTGGCTGTTGCTACTACTGCAGCAGCAGTCTTCTCCCACTCTCTTTTTTTCATTTGTGGTGGTTCCAGATAGGCCCCACACTTTCCCTCCCTCCCTTACTTCATATGGGTCACAGCTACAGTAGCAAACTGGGCAGCCTGGGAGATGTAGTTTTCCCCAGGCACCCTGGGAAAACTACATTTTCCAGGGCACTTTACACATTGGTTGCTGCCATACCAGGGGCCCTTATGCACAAGGGAAGGAAGCGGGAAGGGGCTGACCTACCTGCCACTCCAGGAGTCGGATAAGGATTGGCAGGGGGGAGTGAGTTGAAGTCAGAGGGAGTTAGGGATTCTTCACTTGCTCAGATTACATTCCAAGCCAGAGAAGAACAATGGAGGTGGTAGGTTTGCCTCATATTGGAGGCAAATGTTGCCAGTTGCTGAAGTTTGTGTTCCAAGCCAAGAAATTGTGGATTTTGGTGATATGTATAAACATTTTTTTTAGCATCTTCTCAAAATGAAGATTCCAGTGATTCCTTGAGTGAAGGACATGGTGCTTAAAATAATTTAACACTGAAATCTTGTTTAACTGAACTTTATTAGAACTTTTGAGAGGAAATTTCATAGGGTTAATTGACATGGGGCTTGGAAATGCAAACACGTGGCAAATGTAGATAAATTGGAAATATGGCACAATTGAATTTTGAGTAACGGGGCGTACCATGATAGGTGAACAATGGTTGCATGCAGTAAGAATGCTTCAAAGCTGATTTAGACCTACTGAATCTCCCTCTTGTTAAAAAGGGGCTCTCCAGGGATGACTTCTTTATTTTCCAGTAATGAAGACGCAGGCACCTTGCTCCTTATCTCTCCCCCCGGTTCCCCACACCCCATTTCTCACAGCTGGCACCATATCTGAATGAACTGTGTTTTTTCATTCTGAATAATGAGGTTTGCTCAGTGTGACAAGTTGAAGGTGCAGCCAGCAGTGCAATGAGAAAAGTTATTATGATAAAGCAATCTTCTTAACTGTCCTTCAAATATCAGCTCTATCTAATTGTTGTGTGTGAAGGACTGCCAACCGGTCCTTTACTCAAGACCAGAGATCAAAGGTGCAAAACTGCCAGCCTTAGCTCTGCCGTCTTGACCTGATTCTCCCAGGGCCTTGCCCTTGGTCTATACACTGGATTTAGCACTGAACCACAGAGGAACCACACACTCCGTGTGGGGTAGAACCAGGAAAGTTTATTCAAGGTAAACAGATTACAATAAAAGGTGGGGAATGAGGGAAGAGGGAGAAAGGTGGGGAGACACTTTGGCACATACAAGTAGAGCTATAAAACAACAAAACTCATTATTTTACTATATAACTACCCAGGCACTTACGTACTCTCTTTACCTGGGGGTTGGTCCTCTTCAGGGCTTACCTCAGCAAAAAAGCCCTACTCCCGTGAAAGCGTGCAGACAACAACAACCCAAACCAGAAGCCACAGCAGCAGTATAGATTCTCCCCACCCCACCCCTCCTTTCAGTAGCCCAGCTGTCTTTAGCCAATCAGGATGAACTTCATCTGGGCCAGGCAGGGGAGAGGGGTGGTTCCTTGCTCATGACTAGAGGGCTTGAGAACATTTGCATATGAATAGCTGTGGCACTGGCCATCAAAGACATGGGAGACTCTGAGGCGTCAGGAGCCATCAGAGAAACTATGTACATTTTTATTTATTTATTTTATTTAATACATTTTTAAAATACATTTTTATACCGCCCAATAGCCGAAGCTCTCTGGGTGGTTTACAACAGTTAAAATCATAAAATACAATACAAAATATAAAATTTAAAACCACAGATTAAAAACAAACAGCAGAGCTAGCAGCAGCAGTTACAAGAACAGAATTAAAAACAACTACGAGATTAAAATGATTAAGATGATTAAAATGATTAAAATGCCTGGGAGAATAGAAAGGTCTTCACCTGGCGCCAGAAAGAATACAAAGTAGGCGCCAGGCGAACCTCTTTGGGGAGCTCATTCCATAACCGGGGTGCCACAACAGAAAAGGCCCTCCTCCTGGTAGCCACCTGCCTCACTTCCTTTTGTATTTCCCAGCCTCCAGCTGGGATTATACTCATTTACACATGTGGAGGTGTGTGTGTGTGTGTGTGTGTGTGTGGTGCAGGAAACTCTGACGCTTTTTTCTTCACATTGTGCATTTGGGAAACCGCTGGAACCAATGCAAGACAGTGACTAGACACAACTCTTTCCCTATGAGCAGCAATAGAAAGGGCCCAACCTTCTGTGTTTTTATTTTATTTTATTTTTAATCTACAACAGCCTTTGTACCTTAAGTGCATGCTGTACCAAATGTTGTGGCCAGTGATTCAGACAGAAGAATGGGAGTGCTGTGCTGAAAATTCCTTCCACCTTTTAAAAAGACCATTCTCAATTGCTTCTGAGAAACATGTTCAAAGGAGGAGAAAATTTTTGAGAAACACCCAAGGGTGGGGCTCGTGGTTCTTGTGCTTACCTTATTTCTGAGGTGGTCAAGGAGTGTATGCAAGTGTCCCCTTTCGTTGTATGAACATCTCTCTGGTAGGCAGCAGCATTCCTGGCTTCCCACACATCAGTTAAAGCCCAGGGGGAGACATCATGAGGTGATCCTCCCCCATGGGTTTTGTTTCAGATCAGGAAGCATGGGCAGCCCGGGAGGCTGCAGAACTATGTAGAGACGTGTAATAGAAAGGGAAAGGCGGGGGGACACAGCATCCTTGGCCATTATAAGGTAAGAGCCAGTCTGGTGTAGTGGTTAGAGTGCTGGACTGGGACTCAGGAGATCCGGGTTCTAGTCCCCACTCGGCCATGAAGCTCACTGGGTGACTTTGGGCCAGTCACTGACTCTCAGCCTAACCTACCTCACACGGGTTGTTGTGGGGATAAAATGGAGAGGAGGAGGAGGAGGATTATGTAAGCCACCTAGCAGGGTTCCTTGCAGGAAAAAAGGCAGGGTATAAATATAATAAATAAATAAGCTCAACGCTGGCAAAATAAATTCTAGAGGACCCAGGGAAGAAAACTTTCCAGAAATTGGAGGACAAAGTTTGGCATAGCACTAACACATTGGTAGGACTGTGTGTGTGTGTGTGTGTGTGTGTGTGTGTTTCATTCTCAGCCTGATGCAAGG
This sequence comes from Shinisaurus crocodilurus, assembly GCA_021292165.1. Lineage (NCBI taxonomy): Eukaryota > Metazoa > Chordata > Lepidosauria > Squamata > Shinisauridae > Shinisaurus > Shinisaurus crocodilurus. The sequence goes on along the minus strand of CM037879.1, from coordinate 27,046,306 downwards.
AGCAATGAGTAGAGCATCAGATCTGTTCCTGTGTTTAAAATGTGTTCAACAATTCAAGAATGCAAAAGTCTAGGCACCACTGATGACTTAAAAAATTGTGCCTGATTGTGCCTACTCAGGTTGCTTAAGAGAGCAGAAAACATTTCCCTCCGCCATGGACATCTGAGGCCTGAACACCACCTCTTCTTCCCCACTCATTCTTTTCTGAATTAAGCCAGAATTGTAGCCAAATAGTAAAACTTACTCAACTGAATAGTTCCCTTAAAGTTCCATTGTTCTACAGGTACAATCTACACATATGGCTTCTCTACAGGAGGCATTTATTGTGCACTCCTGATTCCTCACTCACTGTAGTTTTTGAGTGCCTTACACCACATCGTCATCCTCCAGTGCCTCTCCTGTGCTTTGCAACCATTTCCGCCTCTTTTTTTAGATTGTGGAAAGTGTTGTATTATCTGGAAATTGCACCGTGTAGTTTGGAATTCTGTTATACCACCGCACCACATTGTGGTTGTGTAATGGAACATATAGAAAGGCAGAGAAAGAAACCCCCCGGGGGGGGGGGAACCCACACATGTAAAGGAGCAGATCTTAATCCCACAAAGAATCCAGAACCAGAAGCCTCGATAAAGTGGCAGGTTAAAAGCCTCATGTACAGAATCCCTTAGACACTGGGCTCAATTGAGAGGTGCCCTAGCACAAAAGGGGTGCTCATGTTTCCAGTGTTCTGGAAAAGGTACAAATGAAGACTTCAGTCACCTAGAATTGGCTGTTTCAACTGAAGACATTGTAAACATTCTCAGTACCACCCAACAAACACACACGCCAAGGTAGTTTAGATAAAGATGTTTGCCTAAACCGAGTAGCTAAGTGAGCCAAAGTGAATTTGAGGAACACATTTGTGGAGCAACTTTTCCAAGTACACATTTGCCAGCAAAAATCCATATATATGGGATTTCACCCCTGCAATTTACCGTAGTTTGGATTTGTGGATTTCATTTAATTTTGAAGTGTGTGTGTGTGTGTGTGTGTGTGTGTTGAAGAAACCCTACAAAGTAAATTTCAGAACTGAAAAAGGGAAAGGTTCACAATTTAAAATCAGAATCAAGATTTTTTTTGTCAAATTTTGAATTTGTGCAAAATTCAATTTCAGATCTGTCTCCCTGTGGTAGATTGTGGCAAAGCATTGCCAGATCTGAAATCTGAAAGGGCTCTTGTCTTGTATGCATTTAGTGCGCTGCATTACCCGAGTCTTCACAATCTTGTTGTATTCTCTTTCAATTTCAGGCAAAATTTCACAGGTATCATTTTGATGTGCGGGCAAAGCATTCTCACCACTGAAGAGTCAAAGCAACCTCTGCTTGCATGGACTTGTGTGTGTGTGCATTGGACTCCTGTGACGCTTTGGATTCTTGCCTCTGGCTCTGTGTGTGTGTGTGTGTGTGTGTGTGTGCACGCGCGCATGCACATGTGAGACTGTGTTTAGCTCGCATTACAAACATTTCACTGTTAATGCAGGAAGTCGCCAATGAGCAAATGTAAGCAGTTTCCAAATCGTCGTATCTGCATAAAGCATCCTTTATTGACGACGCTGAATGGCACACCAGTGGTGCTAATAATTCTTTAAAAATGAAGAATAAAAAGGACAGCAAAGCAGCCGTTAGCCCATCCACTGAACTATTACAAGCCATCTGTGTATTGCTTTTTATATTGTGCTGTACAAAGGCTTGCCTCGTCGCCTCTACGGGAGCTGGTGATTAACACAGGGAGAGTAGAAACAACAAGCCCACCCCAATGCCACATTTATTTGTAGCACGCAAACTAACATCAGCACCTCTCATACAAACTTTGCTTTTTGATTTCTGTTAGATGTAGGATTTTGGACATGAAATGTTTTCTCCCCCTTTTGAGGGCCAAAACAGACATTACTTTAAATCTGTGTCTAGCAGCTATGGATTATTCCCCCCACCCCGCATTTTAACTGAGAGATCTCCAATGTAGTGCCCGTGGCACCCGTGTTCCTGCAGACACCTCTCTTGGCACTCGCCAAACTCCCTGCCCCTCCTGATTTTAATTTTATTTCTCTTTCTTTTTTTTAACTGGAAAGCTGGTGTGCTGTAAAGAAAAAAATGCTGTCCTCCAGTGCTGTCTTTGTTTTGGTTTCAAAGGGTGGGTTTTGTGTTTTGGAACTCAGACCCTGCTACTACAGCTGCCTTGTAATTAGGTTCTTGGGCAAGTTTCTTTTCTTTTAGTCTCGCCAGTTTGCCTTGTGGGAAATGAGTGTTTTGTGACTGGCTATGCCCACAACAGCAGCCATTTTGTGAGAGTACCCACGACAACTCTCAAAATTCCAAATGTGCCCAACTGAAAAGGTTGGGGACCCCTGCTTTATAGTAGGCATAGAGGGGCCTGATACAGATGTTAAAAGCCCCCCCCTTCCTTCATGCTAGGGTCCCAATTCAGATTGGGCCTCCTTCACCTACTCTAGAGTGAAAAATAATAATTAAAGCGTGGAGCTGCTAGGCACAGATTTAAAGCTATGTCTGTTTTGGCCCTGAGGTCTGGTAACGAATGGGGAATTTGGATTGGCAGCTTCACTGTGACCTATGCAGACAGATCCACCATTATTTCTGGAACGGAACAGAGTTACCTTGTGCCAGTGTTTCACAACCCTATCAATGCATCCAGATAGGCCTTGTTCTTTCTGCAATTGTGCTGTAATTGGCAGCAGGGTGGAATCGAAGACATCCTGCTGAAGTAGCTGTTCTTCCCACCAACTGCATCAAAGCAAAATCTTCTTTAGAAACACTGTCTATGATATGAGCCCTTTCCGGACAAACCATCCAGGGTGAGCGAACGTGAATCGGAGACGGGGAACAGGATCACATCAGCAGCCCCAACTCCACACACATTCAGGGCCGAGTGTCAGTGGTGGGACACTGCACTGTACAGTGTTCCCACAGTCACCAAAACAGAACTGGTGTGCACACCGTCTGTTCACACAAACAGCTGGTTATGCAGAGGTTAAGGGGGAAAGCAGCACGCTGCTATGATCTCTTCCCTAACGGGCTCATTTGAACCATTTATTTCAGCCGGCACTAAAGAATGTCTCAGCTCCTCTGCGTTGTGCCCATCAGCCTTCACTTGATACTTCCTGCATCGGAGTCCTTGCCTCTGTACCAGTTGATATCTACAGAACTGCAGTGGGTGGGGTGGGGCATCGTAACTTTTTCAAGCAGATCAGCAGAGGCTGGCTCCTGTGTAGTAGTTTTTGTGTGTGTGTGTGTGTGTTTCCTTTTGGTTGGGGGGAGAGGACAAGGAAAGGGCAGAGGGAAAGGAAAGTGGAGCTGGTCAGTAGCTGCCAGAAACAGGTCTGCTGGTTGCACAGATGAGTGGTCAAACATGACACACAAATGTTTAGAGTGGCCGGGTGTCCTTCTGATTTATTGCTATCCGGAGGCTTTGCTTGCTATTCTTCCTGCAGTTCCTTATTTTGGACAGAAGTGGGTGGTGGCACACAGGCTGAATATTTGCCTGATAATGTTTATCTCCCCCCCCCCCCAGTCTGTTTTTTTCTTCTTCTTCCAAGTGTCTACATCTCTAGACTGGGGGGGAAACTCCTGTCTTAAGCCCTGAAAAGCTGCTGCCTGCCAGTCATTGCAGTCAATACTGAGCTACATGGACCAATGGTCTGTCTCAGTATAAGGCAATTTCTTATGATCCCATTCCTCCTGAATTCTGGTTTAAACTGGGAGAGAATCTCTAAAATTATGGAATTAGAGCATGCACAATGGTCCCTATCTATTCCTTGGCATCTTCTTCCACTCTGCATTACCAATGTGCATGTGTGCATTGATAAAACACTGCAAAACTGCGATTGTTGTCATGTGATTGCACAAATGGTCACGTTTATTTTTCTGTGCTGCTTTATTTTTCTGAAAGAATCTTGATAAAACAGCATGTCCATCACATCTTGTTTTCTTTCTTGCATTTTTTTTTTTGTAGCAATGTGCAGATATGCATTGGTGACAAGGAAGAGGGAAACATATAGTGGAATTGAAGGAACTGCAAACTATGGTTAATGATGCAGGCACATGGTATTCTCTACAAGATTTGGAAATAAAACAAATGACACAAGTGAAAATTAGCAACTCCAAATCTGTGGAGGAAATTCAGATGATGATTTTGGAAGCATCCCATCATAGATTTGTACTAATTGCTCATTCCGTGTTCATGTAAACCGTCCCCTCTCCCCGTACTCAGTGTGACTGTACAGCTTTGTATTGTAAATTTTACCATCAGTTCAAAATAGTCCCAGAAGGAGCATTAAAATAATTCTGTTTTTGCTACTTCCCATTCTTTTCACTCTCTGTCATATCCCCTTCACACAGACATACACTAAAACATTATATTTTTGTACAGTGATTAGAAACTAAAAGGGAATTATATTTTAGGGCCAACCATCAATTCAGGAGCCAGTTCATTAAGAAAATTGATAGTTTTCATTATGTTCCCCCCCCCCCCCGAGTAAGCATATATCCCACTCCATCTAATTCATTTGTCCGAAACTGAGCCACATTTGGTTCCATGGATATAAGGCAATTATGATCTGAGCATGATTTTTGAGTACAGGCTAGACTTCAGTGTTGTCCATTGTCATTAGGATCCAGAAGAACTCCCGCAAAAGTTGGAGTCAGTGGATTGTATCCAGTTGGTGTCACTTCACTGATCCAGAAAAGGCTTCCATCAGGGGAACGGGAAGGGTCGGGACTCGGGGGGTGATTTTCAGTTATTCCCCCTTCACCCTGCAGCTCCCCACACCATCGTGTTCCAAAGAGCCCTCCCCCAACCCTCAGGAACACTGGGAACTGTGGGACGGAGGGAGGAATCACCAAAAATTATTCCGTGCAGGACAGGGAATAATGGGCTCAAGTTACAGGAACCTAGATTCCAGCTAAACATCAGGAAAAATTTCCTGGCTGTCAGAGCAATAGGACAATGGAACCAACTACCTAGGGAGGTGGTGGGCTCTACAACACTGGAGGCATTCAAGGTGCAGCTGGACAGACATCTGTCAGGGATGCTTTGACCTGGATTCCTGCATTGAGCAGTATGGTTGGACTCGATGGCCTGGTAGGCCCCTTCCAACTCTACTTTTCTATGATTCTATGATTCTATGAAATCACTTCTCTCCTTGTTCCACTGACAGAAGCCTCTGCCGGATCCAAGACCCTTCTGTCAGCAGAGTGACACCAATTGGTAGAACCCACCAGTAGTCCTATCCAGATTACATTGTAGATATTATCCACAGATGAGGGTGGATAATATCATACTACCTGACCCCATTCCCATGTATCTATCCAAATCCATGCACAGCTTCAGATCAATATAGGGAAGTGGGGAGCAGGCCCAGCTGGGGACAAAATCTCCTCCCTCCTTCTACGTCTGTTTTTCTATTTATATTGTTGGTAGGGCTTATGAGAGGAACCAGAGAAATGGTGGAAAGGGTTACCCCAAATCAAGAGAGCAGAATTCAAGCATACTCACTAAAATGGTGTGTGTGACTACATATCAAGATAGGATGTATCCCTTCCTGGAAATCAACAGGCAATACATTCCAGTCAGTCTCTCTGCCAAAACTGTAACCATTGTGTGCTCAGCTGGATTATTCCAGTGCTCGTGTGTAATGGCAGTCAAACAGGATTCAGATCTGAATCAGATTGTGACGTGGATCTCCAGTAACTAAATACTAGGAGGTAACGTTAACTAGCCATGAATTAATATGTAAGTTAGCATTGTAAAATGATGATTAAGAATTAGTTTTACTGTAGAATCAAAGCACAAGTGGATAGGAACTGAGGGCTAATTCATGCTTTACAGCAATTTTGGGGAGGGGGAGAATTTCACCAAAAGGTTTAGAGGAGCTAGCCACTAGTCCCTATGGTTTCCTTCTTGATTGTTTCTTCTTCTTTTTTTAACTTTGTGTGTGTGTTTATTTTTCTGCTGCCACAAGCAGTGGCGACAGCAACAGGACTTTTCTCTCAGCAGCCTGGCCACCATTTTGTTTTCCACAGATAGCCCTGTATGTAGCTTCATTCCAGGGCATTCTGGAGAACTAGTGCCTGCCTGCGCACCAACTCTTCTGACTTCAGGTGCCAGAGGAAGGCTGTCTTTACAGGAGCTTTTAATCAATCTACAGTACATCTTGAGCTGTTATTGTTGCTGTGTCTGATTTTGTTTTGCTTATTGAGTTTTCTTAACGGTTTTATATCATTGTTTATATGGATCTGTTTCAAATCTTTGATTGTAAGGTAGGTGCCTTGAGCACATTTGTGCAGAAACATGGGTTAAAATGTTTTAGGTTTTATTTTTTTTAAATGGATTTGGGCAATTAAACAACTGTGACTAATGAGGTGCTTTGGCTACACAGGTGACTTGTACATCGGAGGGGTAGCAAAAGAGACCTACAAATCCTTACCTAAATTGGTCCATGCAAAAGAAGGGTTTCAAGGCTGCCTTGCCTCAGTGGATCTGAACGGGCGACTCCCAGATTTGATCTCGGATGCTCTGTTTTGCAATGGACAGATAGAACGGGGATGCGAAGGTATGGAAAGATGATTTCGTAATCTTGTCACAACCTCTTCTAATGTAAACTAAATATTGATATACCTCATCATTTCGGTGCTATAGCATCTCTCCCACTGTGTTCTGTTTATTTGGACTCACGTGATGACAGTTTCCTATATTACCTGCTGTCATCAATTTGTGCCATGCTACACTGGTAAGCTGGACCTGTTCTACATTATTAATGAATGTGGATGCCGTGGAGGCAGAAATGTACATTGATGGCACAACACACAAATTGAACCTGAGAACATTAACTTATCTTCCTGAATATAATCGGAAGAGTCTGTTCTTCGCCACCAACAAGCTGATTTGCATGTCTCCGTTTTGTTTGTGCTGTATTTTAATTAATTGTTGTGATAATTAGCTCCCGTGCAGCACTTTATATCATCACGGTGCTTACATAGTAGTTAGAGTATAAATTAACTAATTTAATTTAGATGCACATTTTTTAGCACAGGTTGGATGCCAAAGAGACGTTAAAGCACTTAGTAGAGTCTCAGGCTAGGTCTGAGACCTTTTATGGCCCCACACACCTTTATTCTGTTGGTTTGGTTTGTCGCCGTATTCCAGACCTGCACAACTTATCATGTACCAAGCTGAAGCTCAGCTCATCAGCCACATTTGGTGGTCCATCAGAGCTGGATAAACCTCCTGTCTTGGGTGTCTGCTTGCAAAAGTTGGGATCATCATGTGATGTTCAAGATCACTAGGATTCTCCAAACATCATTTCACCTCTTGTCTCATACCTGATTCTCATTCATGCTTGTAATCGCTGCTCTCTCTGCCCAAATGGGAAACTTATCCAAATTGAGCAGCAGTGATCGAATGAGAAAGTTGCACAAATCTCCCCAAATTTCTGCAGATGTTCTAATTTGTGCAAATTTCCTCCATAGGCTAAAAAGGGGGTTATTCATTGTACTGAGTAAATTTACACAAATTAGGAAGTTTGTGAAAATCGAACTGGGAATCGAGTTCCAGGCAAACTTGAGCACGTGTTTGACAGTTTGCGAAATGAACGAGATGAACACGTTACACGAGCATGTGCTCAACAATTTGCAAATATTTCCGGTGCACACGTGCTCGTGCTTGCATTCAGAGCTTCACATAGGGCATGCTTGCATGTTTTCCAAGCAAAAACAAAATTCACATACATCCGTATTGGCAGGTCATGATAAAGGTTTGGTAGGCTGTGTGTGACTTGATGGGGCATGATTTGTGCAGGCTTTTCATATTCAGTATAACAAAAATTGGCCCAATTCCCCAAGCTTTGCACTTTGATACAAATGTAGGAGGAACTAGGCCTCTTGATTTCAAGTGGCATATATGAAGGACAGATGAAAGGTTCTTACCCAAAATGCAATGAAACTGGGTTTGGACCTTCCCAAACTGTGGAACAGTGCCCCTTGTGAAGTGTGAGGTGCTTGAATGGAGAGCACAAAGTTCCAGGGAAAGTCAGAATCCCGAGGTAGGTAAGCATTTCCCCCTCCCACCCATCTGACAAAACCTGGGTGGGTAGAATGCCCCTGGCTGAAGATCCTCACTAGCCATACTGGATTTGTGATGCTGTTTGCATCCACAGTACTCCCATGCTCCCCTCCCCCAGCTCTTCCATAGGAGGTCAAAGATAACCCCCATGGTTGGAGGACATATCAAGACATATTGGAGCTGGATACTAATTTCTGGTTAGAAGCCATCTTAAACTACTCAGCATGGCAACTGTCCCCACATGGGAGCTATCCATGTGCACCTCACAGATCAGGCATTTTTCACACAACCACTTTTCATTGTCATCTAGCTGGCAAGGATCAAAAGTGTGGTGTGGTGGTGATGGGGCAGCTGAACTTCAGCTTCCACATTTATTTCCAACATGAGGCAAGAAAAAGAGTTATGTGACTAGTCTTGCTGTTCTCCCTGCAGAATAAGGCTGTTCAGATACAGGAAAAGAGAAGAGACAGACACAAACCAAATAAGTGTGCCTCCTCCATGTCCTTTGGATTTCCTTTAGATCGGGATACAGGCAATGTGGTGCCCATGGACATGAGTGCACCCCCGGACACCTTTCTTGGTGCCCACTAAGATGCACTATTCCTTCCACTTTTATTAATTTTTTAAAATTAACAAATGTTCTTATTGGCAGCTGGCATCACATCAAAGCAAAGTGTGTATGTGGATGGATGGATGGATGGATGGATGTGCGTGTGCACGTGTGTGTGCGTGTGTGTACTTGCAGCAATGCAACCGACCACATGCCCTCTTGAGCCTTGCCCCTCCTGGCTAATAAAAGCTAGCTGAGGGGGTATGGCTGGGTGGGTCCAGGGAGTGGTAAACACATCACTATTTGAAGGGGTGGTTCCTGCTGTCCTTAAAGAGGCAGTAGTGTGACCACTCCTGAAAAAACTCACTCTGGACCCAACGGTATTTGATAACTACCACCCAGTTGCAAATATCCCTTTCTTAAGGAAGTTTCTTAGGAGGGTTGTGGCGAAGCAACTGCAGACATTCTTGGAGGAAACTGTTTATCTAGACCATTCCAGTCTGGGTTTCAACCTGGTTATGGGACTGAATCAGCCTTCGTCACCCTGATGGATGACCTTTATCAGGAGAGGGACAGGGGGAGTGCGACCGTGTTAATTCGATGTGATCTCTCAGCGGCTTTCGATACCATCAACCATGGTATCCTCCTGGATTGACTCTGTGGGTTGGGCATTGGAGGCACTGTGTTACGGTGGTTCCGGCCCTACCTGTAGGGTCAATTTCAGAGAATAACATTGGGTGACTATTCCTCAGACCCTTGGCAATTGTGCTATGGGGTTCTGCAGGGTACCATCTTGTCCCCAATGCTGTTTAACATCTATATGAAGCCACTGCAAGCAGTTTGTAGGGGATTTGGAGACAAGTGCCATGAGTACGCTGATGGCACACAGCTCTATCTCACTGTGAGAACTGAATCAGGAGAGGCTGTGCAGGTCCTGGATCAGGGCCTGAACTCAGTTATGGGCTGGATCAGGGCCAGTAAACTGAGGCTGAATCTGGGCAAGACAGAAGCCCTGTGGGTGAGTGGTTCCCAAGTCCAGGAGATAGGCTCATTGCCTGTTCTGGATGGGGTTGCACTCCCTTTGAAAGATCAGATTCGTAGTCAGGTTCCTAGATTCATCATTGTCATTGGAGTCCCAAGTGACTGCTAATGGTTCGGAGTGCCTTTTACCATCTTCAATTGGTTCACCAGCTATGGCCTCTCCTGGACAGGGATAGCTTGGCCACAGTGAAACAGGCGTTAGTATCCTCAAGAGTGGATTACTGCAATGCGCTCCATGTGGGACTGCCCTTAAGGTTGCTCCAGAAGCTGGAGCTAGTGCAGAATGCAGCAGCTCGACTGTTGCCAGGAGCTGCCCCTTTTCAGCATGCAACTCCATTGCTGAAGGAACTGCTCTGGCTATCTATTTGCTACCAGGTCAGGTTTAAGGTTCTGGTACTTGTGTACAAAGCCCGAAACAACTTGGGACCAGGTTACCTGAGAGAGTGCGCTAGTGATGTATAATCGAGCCTCGAGTGGCGTAGCGGACTGAAATCGGTCCGCTCACGTCCACTCGAGGCTCGGTCGAGCCTACCGTAATCCGTCGGTGGCTCGCCTCTCCACGGCGAGCCTCCCACGCCGCCCGCTCCGGTCACTTCCGGCACCGGAAATGATGCGACGGGACCATGCGCAGGCACGCTGGACCCCCATGTCACGTACTGTGCCTGCGCAGGGTCCCGTCGCGTCATTTCCGGTGCCAGAAGTGACGCGACGGGACTGGAGAGGGCAGCTCGAGCGGTGCTGAGAACTGCTCTGCACTGCTCAGAAGATCGAGGCGGGGGGGCCGCCACCACAGAGAATCAAGGCAGGGGCGAGGCGCCCCCCCAAGCTTCAATTACACCACTAGCTGCCTCCTCCTGTACTAATCGGAGGGCATTCTCCTGGTGGTTCATCATGGACCTATGGCCCGATTGGAGTCCACCAGGAGAACTGCCTTCTGTGTGGTGGCTCCATTTCTTTCTTTTTTTATATATATATATTTTTAATTTTAAAAATTTTTAAACAATACAAAGAAAATAACACACACATATAACTAATATAGTGCTCCCATCACCATGGGACCAAATAATACAATAACTCTATAATTGTTCATTATTCCAAACAATACAACATATCTTGACAGGGTAAACTCCCTTTCCCCTTTTTTAACACATATTCCAAAATAAACCCCAAATATCCTTAAAAATATTTTTCTTTAATTGACCCCTTTTGCATTTGATATTACAAGTCAACATATCATTCAATGCCATATCCCTGGTGGCTCCATTTCTATGGAACTCCTTGCCTCTGGACAGGTCAGGCAGACTCCAACATTGTGTTGCTTTCAGCACCTGCTGAAGACCTCCTTGTTCTGGGAAGCCTTCAGCCTTCTCTGCTGTTCAACCACCATTTTAATGTTACCTTGTTTTCAACGTGTTGTTTTGGTTTCTTTTATCTGTTTTTATCTTTTTATTGTTCACCGCTCCAGAATCTGCTTAGATATGGGGTGGTATACAAATACTGTAAGTAAATAAATGAATAAATTAGCTGCCTCTCAACTAGGGGGAATCTGTCAGTTCCACTTTCTCCCACATTTGATTTTTTTTTTTTTTTAATCTCAAGGTCTTTCTCTCTCTTGCATATGAAGAACTTTGTGAAGTTTGGTAAATTCATATAAAGAAAGAAGAAGTGCACTTGATTTCTCCTACACTCAGATTTTTTAAAAAAAATTCAACATCTTTTTGTCCCCAACATGGATAACTTCGCCGATTTTGGCAAATTCTTATCAAAACTGAACTGAAATGAAATTCTCACCAATACCTGCTCCCAAACATGTGGTAATAAGCTATTGGCAAGCACTATCAACACATTTTTCTTGGAGGAAAACAGGCAGTTGATTAGTTGGTCCAAACAAATATACATTCCAAGAAAATCAAAATCAACCCGTTGTACATTTTTTCTCTTACATGTTTACTTATACTTCTTAATTTGTTCCCAAGTTGCCCTTTTAAAGTAGCCCTTGTGATTTGAGTTCTAAATTTAATTTGATGATTAATGTTGAACAACAAACTTGTAAATAAATGCATGAATGTATAACATCCAAATGCTAAAGGTAATTTCACTTTATTTTGCAAAGTATCTAAAATAACATTCTAATACAGATGGGAGAGGGGGCACTGGGGGGTGTATACTGTTAGTGATTCGATCTGGCATTAAAATAGCCAGTTAATGATGTAGTGTCCAAAGTCTAAAGCACGGCTCTCCAACCTTGGGTCCCCAGATGTTGCTGGACTACAGCTCCCAGAATCCTTTGCCATTAGCCATGCTGGCTGGTTATGCTGGGAGCTGTAGGCCAGAAACATCTGGGGACCCAAGGTCGGAGAGCCCTAGTCTAAAGGATCTACCAGTCCAAGTTGTTAAAAAATGGAGAAACTGCTCCATTGAGAGCCAGTGTGGCATAGTGATTAGAATGTTGGACTGGGAATTGGGAGATCTAGATTCTAGTCCCCACTCAGCCGTGAAGCTCATTGGTGATTTCAGGCCAGTCCTGACTCTCAGCCTAACCTACCTCACAGGGTTGTTGTGAGGATGGAGGAGGACCATGTAAGTCACCTTGGGTCCTTGCAAGAGGGGAAGAAGTCAGGATATAAATGTAATTATATATCTGCTGGCGATTTGGATAATCAAGCCTAATCACACAACCAAATTGGAACATTGCAAATATGAGTTAATTGCATCCATGCAAAGTGTGGCATGTGCTCAAACCACCGCTAAAGTTTTAAATCTTATATTTATATTTTATTGTATTTTATGGTTTTGACTGTTGTGAACTGCCCAGAGAGCTTCGGCTATTGGGCGGTATAAAAATGTATTAAATAAATAAATAAAGCTCAAGGTAACTTCAATAGTGGCATTCCATACAGTGTGAGCTGATGTGGTTCAAAAAGAAAATAAAAGAAAACAGGGAAAGCCTTAGTGTGAGTATGCATGTACTAAACCGGTACTCTCAATCCCAGCAATACTCAGTTACTGATCCTAGTGCAGCACACCTAGAGGTAGAAGTATTTATTTATTTATTTATTATATTTATTAATCACCCATCTGGCCGGTCACCCGGCCACCTGGGGAGATGTACAATTAAAATAATACAGTAAAACAATACGATAATTAAAACAGTATAAAAAAATTATTTTAAAATCCTAACCCACCCCATATTCCCACCTGAACAGCCATGTTTTTAATGCACGGCGGAAGCTCATCACGGAGGGGGCATGGCGAAGGTCACTAGAGAGGGAGTTCCATAATGTGGGGGCCACCACAGAGAAGGCCCTCTTCCTAGTCCCCACCAGCCTGGCTGCTCTGGCTGATGGGGTAAGGAGAAGGCCGTCCGTGGCAGATCTTGTTGAGCAGCCTACTTGATGTTGGTGGAGGCGCTCCTTGAGATAAACTGGGCTGGAGCCGTGTAGGGTTTTAAAGGTCAAAACCAACACCTTGAATTCGGCTCGGCAAGCAACTGGTAGCCAGTGCAACTCATTAAGCACTGGCGTGATGTGATCACGCCGGCGGCTGCCCTTAATCAGGCGAGCCGCCGCGTTCTGTACCAGCTGAAGCTTCCGAACCATCTTCCAGGGTAACCCCACGTAGAGCGCATTACAGTAGTCTAGGCGAGAGGAGGAGACCAAGGCATGAACCACTGATGGGAGCAGGTGATTAGGAAGGAAGGGGCGCAGCTGCCGTATCAGATGGAGTTGATACAGCGCTGCCCGGCTCACATCTGACACCTGAGCCTCCATGGACAGCTGGGAGTCTAGAATGACCCCCAAGCTGCGGACCTGGTCCTTCAGGGGGAGATGTACCCCTTTCAGCACCAGGTCAACATCCCCATACCTCCCCTTGTCCCCCACCAGAAGTACCTCGGTCTTGTCGGGGTTCAGCTTCAGCATGTTCCTTCCCATCAAGCCACCCACTGACTCCAGGCACTTGGACAGGGTCTCAACAGCCAACCTCGGTGAGGACTTGAAAGAGAGGTAGAGCTGCGTGTCATCTGCATATTGATGACACCGCACCCCAAACCTCCTGATAATAACCCCCAGCGGCTTTAGGTAGATGTTGAATAGCATCGGGGAGAGGATGGAACCCTGCGGCACCCCACAAGTGAGCAGCTGAGGGTCCGAAGCTTCCTCCCCAAGAACTACCCTCTGGTACCTTCCAGAGAGGAAGGACCGGAACCACTGTAACACAGTGCCTCCAATACCCAACCCCTCCAGGCGGTCCAGGAGGATACCGTGTTCCACGGTATCAAAAGCTGCTGAGAGATCGAGGAGGACTAGGAAGGAGCATTCGCCCCTATCCAAGGCCCTCCTCATATCATCCACCAAGGCGACCAAGGCCGTCTCCGTCCCATGTCCAGGCCTGAAGCCCGACTGGCATGGATCTAAGTAATCAGCTTCATCCAAGTGTGCCTTCAACTGAGCCCCCACCACTCGCTCAATCACCTTGCCCAGAAATGGCAAATTGGAGACTGGGCGAAAGTTGTTCAGGTCTTGGGGATCCAAGGAGGGCTTCTTTAAAAGTGGTCTTACTGCAGCCTCCTTAAGGGCTGATGGGACCACTCCCTCATCGAGGGAGGCATTCACCACCACCCTGATCCCCTCACCCAGTCTCTCCCTGCAGCTCATAACGAGCCAGGACGGGCAAGGATCAAGCAAGCAGGAGGTAGACATGAATGCCTCATAATCTAGTGAGTGAGCTGTAACACTGAGAAGCTGAGCCTGTCTCAAACCAAGGACTTTACATTTGGACCCAGGTGTGGCTTGGTTTGATGTCCAAGGGAAGGAGCCTGGCACATGCCACTCACAGATGATTTAGTGTCAAGTAGGGAGGCGTCAAGTCCAGTAACGCAGGGTCACCACACAATCTGGTCCAGGAAAGCAGGGTCAACACAAGGGAAAGAACTGTCAGGACCCTGGACAGCATACTGCAGGGGATACTGACTGGAGTGTTTCCTCATAGGGAGAGCTGTTGTCGCAGCAAGGGACTGCACAGAACTGGAGGGCTGGAAGGTGCAAAACTTTGAGAGGCCCAGCTCCCACGGGATGCCAGCTGTAGCCCTTAAAGGCTACACAGTTATTTCTGTAGCCTCATGCTCCCGTGTGGCTGAGGGACATGAGAAGCTGTGGATCAGTCATCCTCAGATCCTGACGTTGAGGTGAGGACTACATCCTCAGACCTGGAAGGTATCTTCGGGAGTGCCAATGGTTCTCTCTGAAGTGAGGCAAGCAGTGACTCATTGGTCACTGGGGTTGCCAGTCTTCCTCAGGGTGCTGCTGAGCCTCAGAGCCTAGGGACATGACTGATATTTCACCAGCAGAAGAAGGGCCTCTTCTCTGATGTGCTTCAGTGTTACCACTGTGGATAGCCAGAAGGTGACAGTGCAAGTCCCACACACTCAGCAATGCTCAAATGGCTCCAGGGGGCAACAGGGTTACACTTGGCTCTATAAAGCTGCTTGTCACTCAAGCACTAAGTGGTGTCCCTCACTTACTTGACAGGCTGCCTGCTGTCCGGCACACTTGCCAGCTTTCTTCCAAGTATCAGCTGTGTGACATCACCTAAAATTGAGTGCTTGGGTATGCATTTTGCTAGCCACCTCCACATGGCCAATTTCACTGAGAGCAGGCAAGGAACCTGCATACAGGAACATGGAATAACATTTATTTTGCAAAAAAAGAATGGGATTAAAAATTTGAACTCTCTTTTGACCCTGGCCCCAGTGCATGGTGGGAGAGAGGAGCGGAGCACAACTGCATCTGTGACTCAAGGACTGTATGTGATTCTGGACATCAATTTCAGACCTAATTTCATCAATTTCCAGAAGAAGGCCTAGAGAACAGAAAGATGGGAGAGGATAATGTGCTAATGACTGAACTGAGGGTGCCTGAACATGACAAATGGCTAGTCAGTATTAAACCATGCATTCACTTGTTAATGCATTCACATTTATCCTATGAAAAGAAATGCTTTTAATTTTCCTTCATTACATGTCATCAGCTCAATTAACCATTATATTTGTAGAAAATGCTGGCAAATTACTGCATTCTCATTTTTTGGCTTGCCTGGAGATTTATGTCTGTTAGCATTAATTTATTTACATTACATGGAATTTCTTTTCCTCGTCAAGAGCGGCATGCACTTTTTTCTCTGAACAGTCTTTCTGTGTTTGCTGCCATTTCAATATTTGCTTACTAACATTTAATATATTTTGCTTTTTTTTTTATTTTGCTGACAAAGTTGCATTGATGAAAGCTGATTTGCAAGGTAGATAGCCCATGTGTATATTAAACAAGACTGAAACCCATAAGGCATATTAGGAACCATCGGCCATCTCTGCACTGATGTGTTGCGCATCAGACTTTTCTGTTCTCCCCCTTTCAAAATACGATGCAGGGAACCTTCCTCTCGCAGGATATTCTGCATAAAGGCTTTCAGTCTTGTGTCTGTTTGTATAGTGATTGCTTTAGTGCTTTGATCATGCCTTTTTCTTTAAGTTCTTTTCTTTTTTCAGTGGTCTAGTTTATGATCTCTAGAAATAGAATAGCTTTGTTTCTCACGTGGTATGTCACTTTTGAGCATGTTGGTGCGTTAGTTGGCTGATTCCTCCCCTATCTATCCCCTTAAAACAAAACAAAACCCTGCATGGGATAGTTTAACGCATGCAAAAAGATACTTGCCAACATTCCTGCTAATAAACTAATGCACAATATACGTATATCTATTTTCAAAAAAGAATATGCCAACCCAAACATCTTTGACAGACATAGCTCTTCATCAAATCATTGCTTGGATGGCAGTACATTTTTTTTCAGCTCACTTTTTAATTTTATGATTTATTTATTTATTTATTTATTTTTAAGTGTGATAGTCTGTTTTCCACAGTATCTGGTAGAGCTCATCATGTTGAAGAGAGAACATCATAGATGTTGAAATGAAATTAGCAATGACTGCACCAACAACAACCACCTCATTTTGCCTGAGTTAGCTCTCTGTTATGTTATATTTCTGAATGAACTCATCCCTTCATGTCCCTCTGTGTTATGAACCAAAAACCATATGCCTCTTCATAAGGGATTTTTTTTTAAAAAAAAGTTATGGCCAATACTGCTATCGGTTTGTTTCCTTGGTTTACTCTTTAAATTTGAGATGTTGGCAACTACACACTGTGTAACCCAGTGGCAAATGTGGTCACTCTGGAAGACAAAAGGCCAAGCTCACTTGTTCTCTGTGTTTTTCTTGTTAGGGCCCAGCACAACATGCCAAGAGGACTCATGTGCAAACCAAGGAGTCTGCTTGCAGCAATGGGATGGATTCAGCTGTGACTGTAGCATGACCTCTTTCAGTGGAACACTGTGCAATGACCGTGAGTACATTAGAGACTCTGTCTATCTCTCCAAGTCTTAAGGGCTCCAGGGCAGGAGCATTGGAAGCAAGTGTCTGAAATGGTGCATTCTTTTAATATTATATAATTAATTGAACTGGAAAACTCTGCAAAGAGTATTAATAAAACGGTTTTGCTATGCTCATAGGAAGTACACAATTGAAGTATTACATTAGAAATGGTGCACTAGAATAGATGGAGAGATTTTGCAATTGCAATGCTGAAATCTCCATCTAGCACACATGTTTGAATATCATATTTGCACGCAATACGTTGTATATGGGTATTTCTCTCTCGCTCTCTGTTTCTTGATTTATTTATTTATTTATTTACTTTGGCTGTTGGGAGTGTGTATGTGTGTGGGGGAGGGAGAAAGTGAAATTCTTCCATTCTCATTTTCTTAAGATGTATTGTAATTTTGTAACATTATATCACGGGGGTTGCAATTACTGTGAAACAGTTGACAGCCCTCATTACCTTCCTGCGCCAAGCTGCTTTAGGTGACATGAAATGCTCTGTTAAATACAAATAACTTAGGGTTTTATTTCACTTAAGTGTCATCTGAATAAATTCTGGTATCACTTACCAATCACGTAACCCTTGGGGAACTGGGGATCACTTTGGGGTGTTGGAAACATCTGGGGTGAGTCAGTATGATGACTACTAGACTAAAGGCGTAGTATGTATCCACCCTGCATGAGCCGTTGTGTGAAAACAGCATTTGGTAAACCCTGGTGGGAGAATTGCCATCTAAGGAGGATCAAGGAATTTTGTTGTTTTTTTAAATAGATATCAATGTCCTTTCTTCAGCTAGAGAAGGGCTAGTGATACCCAAGCTGTACATGTGGAAGCTGACAACTGTTCCCATAAACACAGCTGCACATTTTTCAACAATTGCATGCAACCATGTCCCTGTATGCCTAGCTCAGTTCTGACCAATCTTTTGCCATGTCATGGTGTGCTGGCATATACAACCGATGCTGAAAAATTTGGGAGTGTGGGAACTTGTCCAAATGTTCGAGGAAACTCTTGAAAGTTGGTCATGCTACATGTCTAATTACACTTGCACCCACCGTGTGAACCAGGGGCAGAGTGGGAGAACAAGAATCAAGCTGAGACGGGAAATGGGTTCAAAGAAACTGGCCACACGTTTATTGGTTACAGCAAAGATTCCTGATGGGGGGCTGGGAGTGGTATCTGAGGTCAGATCTCTACCTCCAAGGGTGGACCTCTCTCTCCAGCCTGGGCAAGGGAGAGCCAAAAAATCCTATGCCCCTGGGATGCCCACCCAGGGACCATAGGATTGTAGCAATCTAAGGGCACAGTCCTATGCATGTTTAGAGAGAGAAAAGTCCTAAAACTCCCAGCGATCCCCAGTGGAAGGCCTTTTTTTTTCCTGTCTAAACATGCATAATAGGTTCATTTGCCTTTCAAATTCACCTCATACCATCTTCGTGTGTCTTTTTCCTTGTACAGATAAAAACCCGTTTGCACACACTAAAATATTTGAATAAGTCTTAAGAATCACCGTAGAGTTTATTTTAGGCCATTAGGCTGATTCCAGATGAGTCTCCCTGGCCTCTGACAATGGAGGGTGATCGTAGTAATCTTTGGGAACCTCACTGATTTCCGAAAGAGAATGCATGCAGTATCTGCTCAGGCCTATAGCAACACTTCTGAGTTACAGATTCTACTTAAAAGAAGAAGAAGAAAAAAAAAGTCTATAGCAGCAGCTCTGTGTGTACGGTAAAACCATCCTGACTTGAACCTTACTGAAACACTTGCCCAAGAGGAAAGAAGCACACCTCCTGTGAATCTGGCTGCCTTCGTGGTCTGATTTGGGGACCCCAAAAACCACTTATAAAACAGGTCTAGGCTTTTGTTGTTGTTCTCTGCCAAGCCAAACGCTTAGTAAGCTACCAACACCTTGCTTGGCTTGGCTTTGGAGTTGAAAAGAATAAGTTGGTGCCTGCCTTCGTGCTGCATGAGATTCCCTGTAAGCAAGGGGTTTTGTATTCATTGCCACATACTGGTGCCCTCGCCCCCCCCCTCCAACATACACAGAGGCTTTGAACTCCCAGAACGGTGTGCAGTAACAATAATAACCTGTTTTTGCTGGGTGTTTGCTGCATAGGGACAACTGACGGCTAAATATATATTTTCTGCGAATCAGTGGAATAAAGGAAACGGGTTATTCTTAAGATAAACTCTGCTGAGAAAGCGACAACAACAACAATCACATACACATTGGAATTTGATAAAGAAAATCTAGCTATTTATCCATGAATCAGAAAAGGCCTTGTCCGCTTACTCATCTCCAGCTACTCTCCAACATATTGCAGTTAACATAGCTCATGAAACTTGCACAAATTTTATTACCGTACGCAAGTTTGTCTTTCCACTGTGTCAACCTGTGTGACCTCAATTCGTGGAGGTTTGATCATAGAATCATAGAATAGTAGAGCTGGAAGGGGCCTATGAGGCCATCAGTCTAATCCCCTGCTCAGTGCAGGAATCCAAGTCAAAGCATCCTGACAGATGGCTGTCCAGCTTCATCTTGAATGTCTCCAGTGTGGTAGAGCCCACCACCTCCCTAGGTAGTTGGTTCCATTGTCGTATTGCTCTAACCGTCAGGAAGTTTTTCCTGATGTCCAGGCAGAATCTGGATTACTGTAGCTTGAGCCCATTATTTTGTGCCCTGCAATCTGGAATGATCGAGAAGAGATCCAGGCCCTCCTCTGTGTGATAACCTTTCAAGTACTGAAGAGTGCGATCATATCTCCCCTCAGTCTCCTCTTCTGAATGCTAAACATGCCCAGTTCTTTCAGTCTCTTCTCATAGGGCTTGATTTCCAGTCCCCCAATCATCCTTGTTGCCCTCCTCTGAACCCTCTCCAGTTTGTCTATGTCCTTCTTAAAGTGAGGTGCCCAGAACTGGACTTAGTACTCAAGATGAGGCCTAACCAGTGCTGAGTAGAGGGGAACTAGTACTTCACATGATTTGGAAGCTCATCATCATCATCAGGCGATCACTCGTGACCGAGTAAGATTGTCTTCCGGGATAAAAGGAGGAAATTCTAAAGAAGATTGTGTAGACTCTAGCGATGGGTCCGTAAGTGACTGTGGAGGCCAATTCTAGATCCACACAGCTTCCCACAGTGAGGACACAGGTTACCAGATAGAAGATGGTCCTGTAAAGGGTTCATTTGACGTGCTTTTCGCTTAGCACGTTTCTCCCTTTCACCTTGCACTCGGGCTTCTTCAAAGTCCATGGAACCTTTGTGAAAGGCCAACCTCCATTTAGATCGTTCATGGGCCAGAGCTTCCCAGTTTTCGATGTTTATATTGCATTTTTTTAGATTAGCCTTATGAACATCTTTAAACCTCTTATATTGACCACCGATATTCCGCTTTCCATCCTTGAGTTGGGAGTAAAGTAACTGCTTTGGGAGACGGCAGTCAGGCATTCGAACAACATGACCGGTCCACTGAAGTTGGCGTTGAAGGATCATTTTTTCAATGCTAGTAGTCTTTGCTTCTTCCAGTACACTGACATTTGTTCGCCTATCTTCCCAAGTAATTTGCAGGATTTTCCGGAGGCATCGTTGATGAAACCTTTCAAGGAGGTGGAAGTGACGTTTATAGATAGTCCATGTTTCGCAGGTATACAATAAAGTTGGTAATACAATGGCTTCATAAACCAGTGTTTTGGTCTTCTTACAAATATCCCGATCCTCGAACACTCTATGTTTCATTCGAGAAAATGCGGCACTTGCGGAGCTCAGACGATGCTGGATTTCACTGTCGATGTTAGCTGTAACAGAAAGATAGCTGCCAAGATAGAGAAAATGATCGACATTTTCCAGTATTGTCCCGCCAAGCTGGATAGATGGCATCACCAAAGGATTGGCTTGCACTTGCTGATGAAGCACTTTGGTTTTTTTGATGTTAAGTGAGAGACCAAGTTTTTCGTATGCTTCTGCAAAAGCATTTAGGATAGTTTGGAGATCATCCTCTGAATGTGCAGAGACCACATTATCATCAGCATACTGAAGTTCCACAACGGAGGTTGTAATTACCTTACTTTTTGCTTTCAGCCTGCTGAGATTAAAAAGCTTTCCATCTGTTCGATATATAATTCCCACACCGGTGGGAAGTTTCCCCTTGACAAGATGTAAAACCATGGCGATGAAAATGGCAAATAATGTTGGGGCGATAACACATCCCTGTTTAACACCTGATCCCACTTTAAATGGAGCACCATGAGAGCCGTTGTTGTCCAAAACTGTTGCCGTCATGTTGTCATGGAGAAGTCGCAAGATATTCACAAATTTATTGGGGCATCCAATTTTCATAAGGATAGTCCAGAGAGCTGTACGATCTACAGTATCAAAGGCCTTAGCCAAATCAATAAATGCCATATAAAGGGGTTGATTTTGCTCCCGGCATTTTTCTTGGAGCTGACGTGCAGTAAAAATCATGTCTACTGTCCCTCTAGAGGGGCGGAAACCATATTGAGTTTCAGGGAGGATCTCTTCTGAAATAGATAGAAGACGGTTTGCGAGAATCCTAGCAAATACTTTACCTGCGGTTGCTAAGAGAGAAATGCCCCGATAGTTTCCACAGTCTGTTCTATCACCCTTCTTAAAGAGGGTGATAATTATGGCATCCCTGAAGTCTTCGTGATCTACAACAATTCCAAGATCCTTCTCACTTGTAGTATTGTTGAGCCAAGTATCCCCCATCCTGTAACTGTGCATTTAGTTTCCTCTCCCTAGGTGCAGCACTTGGCATTTATCCCAATTAAATTTCATTCTGTTGTTTTCAGCCCAGCGCTCTAGCCTATCAAGATCACTTTGAATTTTGTTTCTGTCTTCCAGAGTATTAGCTGTTCCACCCAATTTTGTGTCATCTGCAAATCTGATAAGCATTCCATGCACCTCCTCATCCAAGTTATTAATAAAAATGTTGAAGAACACTGGGCCCAGGACCGAGCCCTGCGGTACCCCGCTCGTTACTTCCCCCGGTTTGAGAAGGTACCATTGATAAGCACTCTTTGAGTCCGATTCTGTAGCCAATTGTGGATCCACCTGACAGTTGTTACATCTAGGCCACTTTTAGCTAGCTTGCTAATCAGGATATCACGAGGCACTTTGTTGAAAGCTTTGCTGAAGTCAAGATATATTATGTCCACAGCATTCCCAAAGTCCACAAGGGAGGTTACCCAATCAAAAAAATGAGATGAGATTGGTCTGACAGGAATTGTTCTTGACAAATTCTTCTTGACATATTTATCGCATCTGTAGCTTTCACTTACTTATTATAGAGTGCAATCCTATGGCTGCTAGACAGAGTCTTGGCGGCCATAGGTGAAGTCAGAGTCTCAGCTCCAACCTTGGACATGCACTCCGAGGTCAGAGCTGGGAGTCCAACTTTGGAGCACCCTCCCTCTGCCCTCACCGCTGGCATGGAAAGAACCATGCCAGCTGTGGCTCCGAGGTCAACAGGCCGACCTCAGAGCCAGAGCTCTGTGGGCATTCTGGGAGGTGGGGGTGGGAGGAGTCAGGCTCTGCCAGCTATGTAGTATCCTGGCAGCGCCTCAGCCTCTGCTCCTCATGCTCCAGGGCAAAAGGCTGAGATGGCTAAAACCAGCCGTCTCAGTCTTCTGCAGGTCAGGACGAGCATGGAGGTGATCCTTCACCTCTGTGCTCCTTCCACCCTCCATAGGTTTGGAAGGTTACGGGCAGCCACATTGGATTGCTCTGTTATTTGATTTTAGTTGTACCCTGCCTTCAACCCCATCAATGGCTAGATATGAGAGGGATAGTTCCATCCATGTGATGCAGCTGTAGCCATTCTGATTTCCTGCAAAGGTCTCTAGCATCAGATATCCTAATGCTTCATGCATGCCACTAGAGCCCTTCGCATGGACATAAGTCTCTTCCCTTCCTTTGGTTCAGCCAGTAATGATGTCTCATCATTACAATATGTTCACTATGGTAGTATCCTAAACATGATCCCTATAATGTGCACCAAGTGTGGTTTCAGGTTTGGGAAGGCCCCGGTGCCCTCCCCCATGTGGGAGTCCCCTATTTCACTCTGCTGGACATAGGAGCATGCAGTTGTGCTTACCAGAGGAGGGCCACAATAACCTGTGGCAGAAATAGCAGCACTGTTCCAGTGAACACCAGGCAACCTATTCCATTGAGTACCAGCAAAGTCACCATTATAGTTACCCAAAATGCACCCAGAATGATGCAAGGTACTATTTGGAATTGTGGCCAATTACAATAGTGGCTGCCATCAGTAGAACTTGAAAAGGGGACCTGGGACAGTGGATCAGCAGTAACGGATCCTTGGCAACTACCTAAGGATACTGCCTTCTGACTTTGAGCCTAATATACATATATTCACCTGTAAAGTTAACCTGCTAACCTTGATGGTTGCAAAGATGGGCCATGTCCAATTTCCCATTCAATGAAAGGGAAACAGTGCAAGAATGTCTCGGCCTCAGACGACATGGAAGTTGCCTTCTCTTTTCTCTGATGATAATAAGACACTTGTAGTTGCAGGGCTACTACAATCTTTAAGAGGTGAGATATGATAGAAGGTGTTATATTGTTCAGTTCAAAGACAACTGGTAGGGGAAAAGAAGGTGTTCCTGAGAACTAGGATTATATAGGAAATTCTGTAAAAAGGACACGTAATGATTACTCTTACAAATGGATGGCTATTCTGACTCCTCTGAGAAAAAGTAAACTAACTTTAGGAACATCCTAAGTATAGTAACAGCAGGTTTCCACCATTTGAGCTGTTCCCTTCTCCCAGCTTTTCTATAAGCACAGGGTTGAAAATGATCCTGACCCAAAATTAGAGCCTCTGCATCAAATGCTCCTCTGTACTCTTTACAAGTTCTCCTGTAAGTTTACACTTCTGTTCTCATTACCAAGGTTCCTGGATGTAACCATAACCAGGAGTGTGATGCTTTATTTGTAACATAAAAAATCATCATATGGTGTGGATAGTGTCAAGTGTTGGTAAGACAGTTGCATCCTACTAGGGTCCAATGTTGTGGGATAGCACAGCCTCAGTACCAGGGCCGGCGCTACCGCTAGGCAGACCCAGGCGGCTGCCTAGGGCGCGTGGCGGAAGAGGGCGCAGAGTTTCTGCGCCCCTTCCTCGCCTCCGGCGCGCTCCTGCCCTGCCTGCCGCCTCCGCCGTGCCTCCCCGCCCGCTTGCCGGCTGCTGCCGCCGCCGCTGCGCCTCCCCCCCGCGCGCGCCCGCGTGCCCGCCCGCCAACCACCTACCTACCTTCCCGTCGTAAAGTGCGGGGGTCCCATCGCGTCGGAGGAGGAGGCGGCGGACGGCAGCAGTAGCAGCCAGCAGCCAGCAGCGGGGGCGGGGGGAAGGTAGGTGGTGGTGGTGGCGGCGGCGGCGCGGGGGGGGTTGCAGAGCAGGGCTGCTTTGCTCCGGAGCCCCCCCCACGGCACGAGGGGGGGACGCTAAATATAATTTGGCCTAGGGCGCCAAACAGCCCTGCACCGTTCCTGCTCAGTACTGTCCCTTATGAAAAGGGTGTTTAGGGACAAACCAGACAAGATGTATTGTGGAGAGTCTGTGAACAGGATCTCTGATCAGTTTTTAGAAAGGTTAATAGGAGTTGTGGGGTAGGATCAGATCAAGACCACAGCATTGGTGGAAGGGGCTTAAAACCTACCTTTCCACAAAACTACTATATGCTTCACAGGGGATAACATACTAGTAGGGATGTCAGAGGAATACACAATGGATCAAATGAGTTTGCATGGATTCTGTGGACTGTGGATCTTTAAAAAAAACAACAACACGTTCCAGAATTTTAAGCAAATTTAGTGGTAGAAAATAAAAGATAAAATAATAATATATTTTTTAAAAAACAGATCAAAAATGTGCATTTCCCCCAACAGGCTAAAGTAGGCATTTTGGAAGGATTTGTGCATTTTGCAGGGGATTTGCACATTTTCAGAAGTGCAAAGTTGCACAAGTGTGAACAAAC
Organism: Shinisaurus crocodilurus; assembly: GCA_021292165.1. NCBI lineage: Eukaryota > Metazoa > Chordata > Lepidosauria > Squamata > Shinisauridae > Shinisaurus > Shinisaurus crocodilurus. Next base: position 27,021,158 of record CM037879.1, on the reverse strand, counting down.
GCAAGTTTGGGAAATGGGGGGGAAAATCAGGTTCAATCAATGAGCGGATGACAGAACAAAAGGTGACTGACAATCTGTGAAACGCAGATGGGACAGATTTAACAAAATTCCTACATCCATATATACAAGTACATATAAGTGGAGCAAATAGCTGCAGAAGGGTGATTTTAAGCAGAATAATAGCCTGAGGGGTAAGGGCTCCATCACCCATATTCTATCACACCACTCCCAATCCAAATCCTACCTGCACCTGCTATTAACAGTAAAACTAGAACTCATTCATGAACCTCCTCCAGCACTGGCCCAGTCCATGATAAGGTTGGGTTGCATCATCCATTCTCCTTGCTTATCCGATACGTTCTTCAAGAATGACAAGAATCAATATTGCAGCCAATTGAATGTGTCCTTGGATTTCAGCTACATAATTGCAGCTACGAAGCACGCCTGTTTCATATTTTTCTTAACAGAGCTATCTGACATGGAAGGCTCCAAATGTTTGCGCACAACTCTTGAGCGAGAAAAAATTAATTGCTTCCATAGAAACTGTTCCATGTGCACAAGCGGATTTGTATAGGCAAATCTTCCCTTAATTTTGCATCCTGGGTTGCACAACTGTATGTTCAAGGACTTGTGTATGAGTTCTTTTATTGTCTTGGGCATATAACCCTCTGGAGTATACTATCTGCATTCAGATTACTACACCTTTCCCCTCAAAATCAATATTCCAGAGGAATATAATTTGGTTGTGTCCATGTATACAGTGCATCAGATGTTCATCATTGGTTTTTGACACACTTCTATTTTTTGAAATTTTTAGCCACCCCCCCTTCAGTTGTCCTTTAACATCCACACTTCTCTGAATTGTGTATATTAGGGGAAATTGTGTGTATTGGCAGAAAAGTGCACAAAAATGCACACGGATTTTCATGCAAACTGAACCAAACTGAATTTAACACTGCAAAACTAGAAACTGAGAGAAGCTGAAACTGACAAATGCATCCATCACTACCTGAAATAAATGTTTTAATCATTTGGATCCAGACTTAGTCATACTTAGAGCCGACCTATTGGAATGAATGGGACTTAAGTTACTAATGATTAACTTATTCAAAATCGATTTCAGTGGGCATACTCTAAGTATGACTAAGTCTGGATGCAACACATTGTCGAGGCTTACACTGAGATATGAAGTAATAATAAATAAAAGACTGGATTTCAGTATTTCTAGCAGAAAATGTTTCCTTCATTACTGAGAACTATAATTAGTGAACAGGAAACACATCTGTGGCAAGCTGGAAAGCTCTATGGCCAAAGAGCATAAATCGTAGCAGGAAGGTTTGAACCTCTGCATCCTGCATGTGACATGTGTAGAGGCCCATAGCTCAGTGGTAGAGCACGTGTTTTGCATGCAGACGGTTCAAATCTCTGGCATCTACAGTTAAAAAGTATTAGGGGATAAACAGTTAAAAAGTATTAGGGGAGAGCCAGTGTGGCGTAGTGGTTAGAGTGTTGGACTGGGACTCAGGAGATCCAGGTTCTAGTCCCCGCTCAGCCATGAAACTCACTGGGTGACTTTGGGCCAGTCACTGACTCTCAGCCTAACCTACCTCACAGGGTTGTTGTGAGGATCAAATGGAGAGGAGGAGGAGGATTATGTAAGCCGCCTTGGGTTCCTTGCAGGAAAAAAGGCGGAGTATAAATATAATAAATATATAAATAAACCTGCAAACAAGACAAGTTCATCAACGTTCTCCAAATTCCATCTCAAAACTCATTACATCTCCTGTCCGTATTAGATTGTGATCTTTGTTGTCGTTTTGCATGAAAATCCTGGCATATTTTTCCAAATGTAAACATCAATTTGAACTGTGCACATTCTTCTCCCATTGATTAAAGCATGTTTGGGCACATTTTTCAAAAGCAAACTTTTTTTCACATGTACCGTGTTGAACACATTTTTTGGGGTCTGTGAATCACATTGCAAGCTTGAAAATGTATGAACTTCAACCACAGATTGTGTTCAAGTCTGTGTTTGGGCCAGAAAGTATGAACTGAATAAATCCTGATCAAAAACTAAATGAAATGAATGTCTCATACATCCCCACAAAAGAATCAGGTTGCAGGTGATGGAAATGCCTCTGCCAGTTGGAATAAATGCTACTGGGCTAGATGGACAAGTCATCTGAGCTGGTATAAGGTAGCTTCCTATATTCTTCTCTTTGATATTATGCAAGTAGCATTCATTTCCATTTATCTCTGACTGGCATTTCAATAATGAATTTTTGAATTATAGAATGATCCTATAAAGCCCCCCTGTCCCCCACCCTTAGTGTTCTTGAAGGGCATTTGAGTGTGACGTGCATCTAGTCCCCGCGGAGCTTTGCACTGAATGATTTGTGAAGATCCAGACCGGCAAGAATACGCTTTGCAGTAATTGTAGTGGTTTCTCGAGAGGCAGCAATTATGTAACTAGAATCACAGGACAGGCTCTGAGAAAGTGCTTTATTGCGCCAAATTTGTAGAAGAAAACGAGTGCGCCAAAACACAATTTCCTCTCTTCCACTGTAGGGAATCATAGGAATGATCAAATGAGGAAACTGGACTTCAGGTCTTACTATGATTTACTTTTCTTTTATTGATGGCATGCTTCAGCCAGCCTACATCAAATCTTTGAATGTCACGAAGGCAAAAAACAAGGAAAGGCTAATCTGACGTCATCTCATGATGGCAGAATGGGAACGGCCTATAGGATAACCAGGAGTCCAAATGATATGATTTGTATTTTAATGTGTCTTTTATACTGAGGGAAAATAGTACACAGCAGCAATGATGGAGGGGGCAATCCTGTGGCCCCCTAGACAGCATCCGAGGAGCCATAGGATATTTCGGATTCCCGGATCCGAGGTCAGAGACAGCGCTCTGACCTCAGAGGGGGGGAACTGGAGCTCCGACCCCGCTCCCCCGTCTCAGCCAGTCTGGGAAGAACCGCACCAGCTGCTCTCCAAGGTGACCTCAGAGAGGGAGTAAGCAGGGCATTCTGGTGGGCAGGGACGGGAGGAGACTGGAGAGGCCAGGATACGAGCCATCCTGAGGCCTCTCCAGCCTCCTTCCCTCCCTCCGGAATGCTCCGGCTATATGGGCAAAAAGCCCATCTAGCGAAATATGCGGGGCAGGGGGACGGGGAGGCGAGGATCGTCTCTGCCACTCCTCCCGCTCTGCACAGGATGATTGTAAGCCTCCGAGTCCGGGTGTGTGTGTGTTATGAGCATCATGATAGAATTTTGCCCTTAGAATCATGTAGTCCAACAACCTCCTGATGACGCTGGAAGTCTGCTGCTTGAGCATCCCTGATAGAGCCAGTGTGGCGTAGTGGTTAGAGAGTTGGACTGGGACCCGGGAGATCCGGGTTCTAGTCCCCGCTCGGCCATGAAACTCACTGGGTGACTTTGGGCCAGTCACTGACTCTCAGCCTCACCTACCTCACAGGGTTGTTGTGAGGATCAAATGGAGAGGAGGAGGAGGATTATGTAAGCCGCCTTGAGTTCCTTGCAGGAAAAAAGGCGGGGTATAAATATAATAAATAATAATAATTTTTAAAAAATAGGTTGCCACCCAACCTCTGCTTTAAAAAAATGCCTAACTTGGGATCTATGAGGAATGTGTTTCAGTTAATTTTTTTTAATCAGGATTTACCCAGTTTGAACCTCCTTGAGCAAACATGGAATAATTGAGCACAATCAACGGTCTGTCCGTACATTTCTGAGCTTCCAGCGTGATTTGCAGACCTGCAAAAATGTGTTTGACAGCATGCATACATTTGGGGGAAAAAATGCACATGATAAATGTGTACTTTTGAAAAATGTGGGCACACACACATGCTTTAATCAATGGAGATGAATGCATACATTTTAAAGGTGTGCACAATTGATGTGCGTATTTCCTCGGCGAAAGAAAAACACGAAGCTCGCCATCTGTTACGGGATGGCATGAGCTTAGAGGAGAACTTGGAGAACTTGGATAAGCTTGAGTTCTGCTTGTATGGACGTCTCTATCTCTAACAAAGGAGAGTCAGCCACCTTCCAAGGCAGTCTGCGCTACTGGCAAGCAGCTGTACCCTCAAGAGGTTCTTCCTAACATTCAGTTTAAAAAAAAAATCTTTAAAAATTAAATTAAATTGTCATTCAAGCAAGTGCCTCCTACTAAAATTTAAGGTTAAACAACCCCGGCCCCTGAAATGTTGGGTTCTAGACCTTTCAATATTATATTTTAATAGAAGTGGAATATTGGTAGCTTGTCAAATAAGGAATACTTGAAATTCAAATTTCTGTTACAAAGTTCCTTTAAAAAAAGGAAAAAGGAAAATCAAGTTTGTAGAATTTTTGACATTCCAGACCATGAGCTATTTCCCAGTGTGGGCCTTTTAATAAATTCAGAGCAAAATATATGTGTTCAGTTCCTGATGGGCATAAGAAGCTGTCTTATACCAGATCAGTCCATCAAGCCCAGTATTGCCTACTGTGACTGGCAGTGGCTCTGGCTTTCTAAGGTCTTAGGTATAGGTGTTTCACATCACCTGCAACCTGTCAGATATGGCAGGGATTGAATCTGGGACTTTGCATACAAAACATCTGTGCTCTGATGGAGCATAGTCCCTCCCCAATATGTATCCATTGCTGGATAAGGAAATGCGCAAGTAAAGAAAACCTGTGTGCACAGTTCCTGATCCCATCCAGTGTGGTGTGCACAGCTCTAGTCAGATCATCTATGACAGCACCAATAATCAGAGTATGGAGGCAGGTTGTTGGATGCAGATCCTCCTTCTCCCTCATTCAGCAAAACAGAAGAGCAGTCTTATCACAAATGCTCTGAGCCAGGGCTATGTCCACATGTCAGCCTGCTGTGGCAGGTTGTGCAACTGGAGCAGAGCCTTGCTGCATTGTGGCTGATGGATACACCACATAAATCTATGGCTTCCACCTCTTTGGGACTTCTTTGTGGTCTACACCTTCGACAGAGTGAGGTGAGAATGAGGTGGCAAGGCAGGGGGTCGGATGGGCCATCATCTTTCTCCCTAATCGTATGGTGAGTCTAGAGTTGATTTTGTTTTGTACTTGTAGGGAAATCTTTATATGAGGAATGTTTAAAAATGTGACACCCAGCCCTGCAGTCCAAATAGTACAGTCCACTCTACCGTATCCTTATTTTGCATATGTAGGCCTGGTCTATCCTGTTGTTTGAACTGTAAAAAACAAAACAAAAAATCATTGCCACCTTTTAAGGACTTGGTTTTGAACAGTGGGGTAAAATGTCTAAAATGAATAATACATACATTTCCTAGATGGAATGAATTCCTAAATCTTTGTGTAGATTATTTGGGTTGCTCTGTCCTAATTGCATTTAAATGTTTCATGAATTATGGCACCCCACCACACTCTGCCTGCAGCTGCTTGTTGCCTGTGAACTAGAATAATCATTCTGGGGGAATCATGGTTCTAGGGGGGCTTCCAGACCATCTAATCCAACCCTGTGCTCAATGCTGGAAATCCAGAGCGAGAGCATCCCCAACTGAAGGCTGTCCAGCGTCTCTTTGAAGACATCCAATAAGAGTGCACCCACCATGCCTCTAGGTAATGGGTTCCATTGTTGACTGCTCTTACCATCAGTAAATTTCTCCTAATCTTCAGTTGAAATCTCTCCTCCATGATGTGTAACCCCATTAGATCTAGTCCTGTCCTCTGGGGCAATAGACAACAAGTCTTGGTCCTCTTCTGAGTTCTTCTCTTCTGAGTTCTTCTCTTCTCCAGGCTAAACTTATGCAGTCCCTTCCACTTTTCCTTAAGGACTTGTTTTCTGTACCCCAATGGATCTTCTTATATCCTCCTCTGAACCTGTTCCAGTTTGTCTACATCCTTCTTGATATGTGCTTGCCCACAACTGGGCACAGTACTCCAGAGGAGGTCCAAGTAGTGGAACTAGTTTTAAGCACATTGAGCAACCTAAGGTTTGTTTGCAGTACATAGTCCTATAAATAAATGATTCTGAAGTATCACAGTGACAGCTAACAGCTCTCCCCTGCATCACTTCACTGTACTGTCTTCATTTAGCCCATTATCCTCCAACTTTTATTCATGCTTTTGATCTCCCTCCCTTTCTTTTGCTAACACTTTACAATTTGTCTTTATTAAATTTCATCGCACTGCATTCCAACCAATTCTCACACCATCAAGATCACTCTGAATTCAAATCCCATCCTTATAGTGGAATACATGAATGTTAAAAGCCATCACTTGCAAATTGTTGCAATTTTCTAGCTTGTCTTAGAGTGCATAAACAAAGCCTTCTATAGCATGTCTTAAAAAAAAAGAGAGAGAGAGAAGGGTTAGCACTTGTAATTAAGTTAAATAGACACAAAAAGGGAGAAAATAACCAGATGAGCCAACTGCGCAGCAGATATACAAGAGCGGACCTCCATGCAGACCTCCATGATCTGTTGCAGATTTGGGCAACAAATCTTACCACAAGTGAATTTGTTATTTATTTGTAACAAAATTCATCCATGTGAGCTTGGATGAGAGTTCTCCTTTAACACGAAATCTCATTCTGGGTAATGGAGGGGTGGTTTTTTTGCACATGTTCAATATCAAGGTGTATCTTGGTAGCTGTATTTTGGTAGTGCGTAGTGCGGCATGATGTCTTGCGTCACTATGTTGTCTGGCCCCTACCTGATTGGTTGTTTTCATCTGGCTTGCCTGCGTGGTGATGTCATGTGATACTTACTTACCATTGTTGAACGCTGGTATCATGATGGGCCAAGAGAGTCCTCCTCCTCCTCCTCCTCCTCCTCTTCCTCCTCCTCTTCCTCCTCCTCCTCCTCCTCCTCCTCCTCCTCTTCCTCCTCCTCCTCCTCCTCAGAGCCAGAGCTGCTATGGTGGCAGCAATGATGACTGGGGAAAGAACTAATGAGGCTGCTTCAAGTAATTTGGTGGTGATGGGGAGAAATCTGTGTACTACTTCACTGCACATGCTCCAAAGTTTGCTATCAATTCCAAACTTAACAGTGAATGCATAATACCTCGATCCAGGCTTGCTACAAAGGTGAGTCTTCCAACTGAACATGTTTCAACCAATGAGCCAACTAAGAATGAAATTCAGCAACATCACTGTTTGGCATCATAGAAGTATCTGCAGGATTAAGATCAGTGGTTGGAACCATGTTTAGTCATACTTGGAGCAGACTCACTGAAATTTGTGTGACCCAAGTTAGCCATGACCAACTTAAGTCCCACTAATTTCAATAGCTTTACTCTGTGTGACTAAATGTGGATCCAACCCCAGGTGCTGGAAAGCCCTTTGAATGTCTAATAGCCCCTATGGACAAGCTGTAGAATTCTAGAGGGCTGAACGTATGGCAGCTATGGCAACCATTGCCTGCTGGTAATATCTTCCTGTGCTATGCCTTCTCAGCAATTGGTTTGCACCTGAAAATGGACATATCGCTGAGCCATCATGGCTAAAAGCTGATGATAGGCCTGCCCTCCATGACTGTGTCTAGTCACTATGTCTCCTAAGCCAGGCCATTGCCTCATCTTATGGCAGTGAATTCCAATCATGTGTTGTGCAAACGAAGACTTTCTTGTTTATCCTGAATCTACTGCCAATTTATTCCACTGGATGACCCCAACATCTGATTGTTATGATACAGGGAGAAAAATGTTTCTCTGTCCACTTCCTCTCCACAGCATATATAACCTTATAAACCTCCATCTCCCCCATCCTGTTATCATTCCCCACGAAATGAAAAAGCCCCCAATGCTTTAGAAACGTTCTTCATCCCATAATAATTTTGGTTGCCCTTTGTGTAGGAATGTGCGACTCAGTAAAACTCAAGCTCATTGAAGATACCTGATTTCCACTTCAAAGCTCATCTTGACTCACATCTGTATTGAATTGTTCCATGTAAACAAGCTTTTGCGCATGCGCGATATCAAAGTGCATCTTGGGAGCTGTAGTTTGGAATCGTGTAGTGCCTCCTCATAGCCAGAGCTGTGGTGATGGTGGTGACAAGGAGGAGGAAAGCTACTAAGAAGATGACTGGACAACCAAAAATGGGGGGGGGGACTGCCAAGTCCTCCTCCTTGCAGAGCCAGAGGCAGCAGCGGCGGTGGCAGCAGAGAGGGAAGCAGCACCAGATTAGGCAAGGAAGGGGTTAATGCAACCACCGCAGTGCATGCACAGAAATGTCATTGTTTGGATACAGACTGCACATGCTCAGAAGCTTGCGATCAACTCCATACTTAATAGCACATTCATCAAGCACCGGTCCAGGCTCGTTAAAAAGATAAGCATTACAAACAGGCAAGGTTCAACCAGCGAGTGGATTCATTATGAAATTTGGTGGCATCACTAATTTTTGTGCACATTTCTCCAACTGCATGCATCAACTGTGCACGTTTTTGGAGTGTTCACTTTTTCTCATGCACCTTATTCAAATGCACACATTTTTGAACACTTTTTTTTTTTTTTTAGTTGTGTGAATTGCATTGCAAGGTTGGAAATGTGCAGACTTCGGACTGCAGATTACATTCGGTTCTAGGTGGTATGAATTTAATAAAATTCAGTCGAAACCAGACTGGAACAGATTTCTTGCCCATCCCTACGTTGGGGCACTTTTCCCATTTCTACTATATCCATGTTGTGATGGAATGAGAAGTACTGTGTACTGCATTATAAGTGTGGCCGTAGCATTGATTTATATAAAGGCATTTTACCATATCGGCTGCCTTATTTTCAATCCCTTTCCTAATAATCCCTAGTATGGAATTTGCCTTTTTCCCTGTTGCTATGCACTAGCTGTATGACTTGATTCAGTAGAAAGCGGTGATGCCATCTCTCTTTACGGCTTGAATGGCTTTCTTCTCTCCTTTTTGCAGAATAAACAATCCTTATTTCCTAAACTCTGCTCCATATGCCCTGTTCATGGAAATAAGCTCAATTGACACTTGAGACCAATATTCTATTCCTCTTCATCCAAAACTTGGGGACAGATATACTGCATCTTTGCCTTGTGGATTCGATGCACTGGTTGTGTTCAGCCTTATATTTTATTTGGGCCTGTTTTCTTTTCTTTTCTTTTTTTCCCAAAAAAGAGAGAGAAAGAAGTAGAATAAGAGAAGGGACATTTAATAGATCTTCTTCTAGACATCCTTAAGGGAGAGAATCTTTGTGGGAGGAAAATATTCAAAATGATAGTATCTCAGTAATTGAATGCGCTACCAGGAATAATGAAGAAGAAGAAGAAGAAGAAGAAGAAGAAGAAGAAGAAGAAGAAGAAGAAGAAGAAGAAGAAGTGGTTTCAGTTTTGTTCAACCACTGTAGTGGTGTGTCAGATCAAATTCAGATAGTTTAGACGTGAAATTTGTAAGTGATTTTAATTTTCTTGCAAAAGAACCCTAGCCAGTTGTTGTTGTTGTTGTTGTTTTATAAAAAAAATAATCCAATCAGTTATGGGAAATAGCTTTTAGAAAGCAAGCTTCATTCAGTTTCTTCTCTCCACCCCCACCACACTTCCATGATTGTACCCCAAAGCCATTATCATTTTCTCAGCCCTGACTCACTACTGATATGTGGTAGTACAGATATTTAATTTGAGCTACTTAATGCAGCTTTGCCAGGATAACAGCGGACTTCAAAGAAAACATTCCCTCTGTAACCTCGACAAATGTACAGGGCTAAGGGGAAGATATTTTCAGTGAAGGCTAACTTTTTTTTCTTCCCCCTGCAAAAGATGCAATATGTCAGAGAACAGCATGGATTGGGGAAGTCTGTTAATGCATGCACAACTGACCCAGAACAAATTGAGGCTGCAATCCAATGCACCTGGGACCAAGCCCCATTGGGACTTATTTCTGAGGAAACATGCATAGGTGTGTGATGTTAATCATTAGATAAGTGAGAACTGAGGACATCTGGAGCATTGTTTCCTGTGCAGTTCACCATTAACTCTGTGTGCTGCAGTGAATAATCAAAGGGTCATTCAAGAAAAAGAGAACAAAGGGGAATGAGTTGCTCCCCACACTGTGATCCAGACCACACATGGTTGCTTTTCAGGAGCATTTGGGATGTGCACAAGCCACAGTGGCTCCCTGGTTTGCATGTCCATGGCCTCTGGTGTGTGTGTAGTGTTGAAAGTTCACTGAGGAGCCCTAGTGGAAGCAATGTTCGAGATCACCAGGATTTTCCGAACATTGCCTTGTCGCTTGTCTCGTGCCTGATTCCCATTTGCAATCACTGCTCACTCTGCGTGAATGGGAAACTTGCAAAAATCAAGCAATGATCTTGATCAAATGGGAGATTTGCGCTAGTTTCCCCAAACTGGGGCTGATTCAGCCTACAGGGGAAATTCATGCAAAACGAACTGGGAATCGGGAACGAGATGAACACAGGCACGTGTCTGACAATTTGCAACTATTTGTGGTAGACATGTGCTCACACTCGCATTTGGGGCCTTGAATGGGGCACACTTGCACCTTTTGCAAACAAAAATGAAATTCTCATACATCTGCAGGACCTTTTGTTTAGCAGGGACAATGACACAACTATATTTTACTGTGAGCTATCCCTGTTGTAATGCAAAATATCCAACCCTGGTGTTGGATGGGCAGTTAAGACCCATTATCTTTACAGAAGACCTAGAAATGGGCCTAGGGATGGATCCAAGAGTCTTGGGGGGGGGCTAAAAGTGGGCCGAAAGCGGCCCGCTGGGGGGGGCAAGACTCTAGTGACTTACCTGGCCACCGCTCGATCCAAGATGCGCCGGGGAAAGGAGCTTCAGGTCCCCGTCGCGTCTGTTACCGGTTCCCTGGCGCTGTGTTTTAAACATAAAAACCAGGGCAACCCAGCTTGAAATGGGCGTGATTTGCTATTCGCGGCCGTTTTAAGCTGGGTTGCCCTGGTTTTTACGCTAAAAACGCAGCGCCAGGGAACTGGTAGTGACACGACGGGGAACCTGTCGCATGCGTCACTTCTGGTTCCCTGGTGCTGCGAGTGGCGAGAGTGGGCGGGGTGTGTGTGTGTGCTCCGGAGCACACACACCCCAAGCAGGTAAGTTACCACTTGGTCTACATCGCTAGAAATGGCATATATATAGAGAGATAAATCAACACAGAGAGATATAAATTAACACAGCTGCCTGCATTTTTGGACTCCCCTTGGGGATGCGCTATGGGGGCTGCCATGATGAGCACCTGCACTTCAAAATGTGCCGCTACACCACCACTCATGAGATTTCTCACAAGCAAACTCTTTTTCACGCAGAAAACGGCCTTGTCTTGTCATGAAGATGGCAAACCCTCAAATGCTTCCTAGAACCCATCCTAGAAACTTGCCATGTCAGGGAATAAATCTACCCTAAAACCCTTCTTCCCTGACCAGCTAGCTTTCAATGTGGAGAGCAGTTTTTGGATGGAGGAACCATCAGTCATGTGAGTCCCCACCTGCTGTCTGAAGTGACACAGTCCAGACATGAGTGTCCCAGCTCAGTGAGAATAGATGGGAGAAGCAGTGCCATTTAGCTGCTCTGGGAGGTGGTTCCACCATGACCCTGGGCCAAGCTTGGATTGCACTTTGTGTCTGATGCCTCCAGGAATATCTCCCTTGCTGTGTCAGAGAGGCTTCAGGCATGCACTATAAGACCTAGTCATATTCTATTCCAGCTTCCACAATTCCTACTTTCAAAAGTAGGACGGCCTTCTCCTTATCCCATCAGCCAGAGCAGCCAGGCTGGTGGGGACTAGGAAGAGGGCCTTCTCTGTGGCAGCCCCCAAGTTATGGAACTCCCTCCCTAGTGACCTTCGCCATACCCCCTCCATGATGAGCTTCCGCCGCGCATTAAAAACATGGTATTTCAGGTGGGAATATGGGGTGGGTTAGGATTTTAAAAGAATTTTTTATACTGTTTTAATTATCATGTTTTATTGTATTGTTTTAATTGTACATCGCCCAGGGTGGCCGGGTGGCCGGCCAGATGGGCGATTAACAAATATAATAAAGAAAGAAAGAAAGAAAGAAAGAAAAACTTTGCAGAAACAAGTGGAACCAAGGAATGGAACCTATCCTTAGGTATAAGTACGAAAATCTACTAAACTAGTTCTACTATGGAAGGACACCCACAGTGTCCTTTTTCAATGGGAGGGAAGGGAAGGAAAGGGAATATAGCTTAGTGATGGAGCACATGCTTTGCATGAAGGAAGTTCCAGGTTCAATCTCCATCTCCAGTTAAAAATACATCAGGTAGCAGGTGTTGTGAAAGACCTCTGCCTGAGAACCTGGTGAGCAAGATCTGCTGCCAGTCAGAATGGACAACACTGGGCTAAGTGGACAAATATTCTAACCTGGTATAAGGCAAACTGGAAAGAGCACCTACTCCCTTACCAACCTGCCCAGTCACTGAGGTCATCGGATGGCATGTTCCTGCCTGGTGATTCCACATGGGCCTATGGATTGGATTCCACCCAGAGAAGAGCCTTCAGTGTGGCAGCTCCATTTCTGTGGAACTCCCTGCCTCTGGAGACATCTCTATTTCAGGAAGCCTTCCTTGACTGGCCAGCCGCCATTATATTGATATCCGATTTTTAACGTATTGTTTTATTCTTTTATATCTTCTTGCTGTTCACCGCTCCGGAATCTGTTTAGATGTGGAGCAGTATATAAATGTTGTAAATAAATAATTAATACTAAATAATAAACTCCCATGTTCCCAAAATGAACATGCGAAGTACAGGCAGTGCTGGGTCTTCAGTGCCCACCTCAACTGCACGCGCCATTTCCCCAACCAGTAATCATTTGGTGGGTTCCAAGCTTTTATGCAGTTTTTCCCCTATTCTAAAAGGTTGAAATGCCTCTCCTAAGGCTTAGTTACTGGCAGCAAGATCATCATCATCATCATCATCATCATCATCATCATTTTATTTCATTTCATTTCATTTCTATCCCACCCAATAGCTGAAGCTCTCTGAGGGATTTACCACAATTATACAATTTTACAATAAAATACAATTTTACAATAAAATACAGTATAAAAATACAAACAATAAAAGCATCAAAAAATTTACACTAGACATTTTTAAAGCAACAATTTTGGGGGGGGGTATTTTTGGTCCTACCCCTTGTGCCTTTAGCTCTGTCCTCTGTGCTTTCAGTCCCACCCACCACTGGAATGTGTGGGGCCCCGAGAGCTTCTCTGAAATTGAATTCGGCCCTTGGGCTGAAAGAGGTTCCCCGCCCCTGATCAAAGGAGATGTCCTTTGAAAATACTGATAATAAACTCATCCTCAGATGAGACAATTGAACATTAATGTAACCGCGGCATCTCAGGTCAGAGTTGACAGTCAGATGCTTTCGACTGTAATTCCCATGAAGCCCAGCCAGCATGATTGATGGGCAGGGATTATGGATGTTGTAGTCCAAAACATCTGGAGGGCACCAGGTTGCCTACCCCTGAATTAAATGATAGTGGCACTGGCAATAATGTTGATACTATACGTAAAAACCCGTGAAGGTTCCCATTTGGTTTCTGTAGCTGAAATTGATCCAGGTTTCCCTGCTTGTGAACTTCCCTGATGCCTGGGCACTGTTGGAGCAGAATGTCAAACAGGATGAACCTCTCATCTGACGTAGCAGGGCGATTCTCATGCTCGTTATTCAGAGAAAGTGCATGCCCTCATCTGCATTGTGATTGATATGGACGCATCCAACTCCCAAATAACTCTTGTTCAGAACCCATTAAGAACGTCCAGAATGGACTGATTAACTTTTAATGCTCCTGTTTTCTGAGAAGTGCTATGGTCTCCTAGGAGCATCTGTTTTAATAGTGTGGGATAACCCACGATCCATTAAAATTGAGGCTTGCTGGTAGCAGGTTATAAAGCACCTAATCACATAAACAAATGTGCCAGCTCCATGTGTATCATGAAATCAGAATTGTGACGATAGTTATACTTTATGGAGGGGGCGGGAAGGCAAAAATAAGACTTTCTGAAATCTATTCTCCCCCCCCTCTTGGCACATATGCTTACACCATGCTTTCACAATGAGCCTGGGGTTGTAAGTAGCAGACTGGAAGTAATTCCTTTGATATGTTTTTTTAAAGGTTGGAAATCATTTCTTACTTTTCTGAATGCCACTCAGCTGCAGGTAAATTAGAATTCTACAGCTTTAGGATTGCCAATTAGAGCCAATTGTAACCTGAATGGCATGCCTTGGCATTAACATGCTTAGCAGGATCTCCCTCTCTTCCCCCACCCCATTTCCACCTCACCCCACCTCCGTTCCTGTACTAAGTACAGATTGTTTCAAATGCCTACGTCTAATTCAGGAAGCCCTGGATGCAGTGGAGAATTCAATGGGTGGGTTGTTTTGGTAGTTTGTTTTTTGGTAGTTCTTTAAAAAATTAAAAAAATAAAAATAAAAGTTAATTGAAATAAATACTTGAGGCTTCAAAAAGGCACCTCGGTACTCAGGAGCAATGGAGGAGCATTTGAACATTTTGTGATTAAGAACCAGGGTTCTGGGTGGAGGCTGGGTGGGAGAGCGTATTGCAGGAGGCATGGCGGAGGGCTCCAGAAGATTGGCTTGCATGAGGTGCGGTGGGAGTCCAATTGGCATCTAGCTGCAGGTGTGGATGCAGAACACACGTCGCCCTGTGGGAAGGGAAGATGCGCCTTTTCAGGTTGGACATTCTGAGCAAGTATGGAAACAGGAAGCACAGCTCAGTCATGCTTCTTTGTCTCTTCAGTTTGAGCATGCCCAGATCTGCTTTAGAAAACGGAGCTTCGGCTGTTAGAGGTACTAAGATGTGCATTACTGTAAATGTCTTAAAACTTGGCATTTACATGCTGACCATTCCACACCACATCTGAATACTCTGGGATAGACTGATGAGCACCGAAAGCCACCGAAATATGATTCTCCACATGCATTTGTGCATGTCCCAGAGTGGGGAAATAGGTACCCGTTTTCAAACTTTCATAAAAATTAATCTGGGGTCGTCAACATTCTCGTGTCAATGTCAATATTTGCCAGATTTTTACCTTTCTCTATGACACATAGACCATTTAACTTCCATGTCCCCAATTTATTGCCCACAGATGTCAACAGGTCTTAATACAGTCTTAACAAAATGAATCCAATGTAAGGAGCTACCTTTTATTGGATCAAGCCAGTGGCTTATTTATCCCAGTCCTCCCCGACTGGCAGCAGCCTCCAACCCCCACGCCCGGATCTCAGGCAGAGGACTTTCCTAGGCCTGCTACCTGAGATAGTTGTGCATAAAGCCTGATGAAGCCCAATTTACAAGAACCAGCATGACTCTTATAAGGAAGAAAGGTAAAGTGCCAGGTTTATTAAATACATCAGCCTTCTCCAACCTGGTGCCCTTGAGATGTGTTGGACTCCATCTCCCATCATTCCCATTCATTAATTCTGGAATGCAGAATGAAAAATCAAGGAGCTCACACACACACACTGCAACGTAGGGTGATAGTTATGAAGATTGTTGTGCTAACTGAGTGCAGAGGGGATCATGGGTCTGAGCTGATGACAGAAGCTCCACACTACGTCTGGGTTGCAGAGTTTCTTGCCCACAAATGGTCTGAAGATGCTGGCTCCAGCCTTTGGTTCTTAGACCCCTTTGCCAGCTAGCAGAGGGACAATTTCTCAAGCCCCCCTCCTTTCTCACCCCCCTTTTTTTTATCTTGACCCACAGGATGTTAGCACATGGTCAGAAAGATGTCAGCTCTGTAATACCGGTAGTCTCTGCATGTTATGCTTTTAGGGAGGTCTTCCAGAGATAATCTGGCTTGGTGCGGTGCTTCGTCTGGAGTAGATGAAGCTACCTTCATCTCTTGGACATGTGCAATTGTTCTTCATCCAGTTTCTTATCACACATGGTTTGTTTGTTTCTTTTGCTGACCTAGGACCAGAAATTGAAATCAGAGAGAGCGAAACAGACAGATTTTTCCATCCTTAGTAAAAGAATCCTTTCCCTTGGCTCACACAACAATGACTCAGTGGGTGGAGCTAAAGGTGATGTTTGCCGGCCCCTAAGCCCTGCTCAGTTTATGTTACAGTCCCAATAATAATAAAAAAGTTGCTAATGGGGACATTAAGGTTAGGGATTGGTTAGACTTTCCTTTGGTTTGGGTTTTTCCATAAGAACTTACCAAAATTTGCAAATCTATTTATAAATGGGAAAGAGCTTTGGGTTGTTGTTGTTTTTCAAATGAATGTGAGAGAAAGAGCCATTGATTCATCCACAAAGGCAAACAGATTTGAGTGCTGACAGGGATGTGTGAATGAGCAAAATATGAGCTCGCTGAAGTGTTCTGAATTGCATCTTGAAGCTCATTCCAGCTTGAGTCCATATCTGATTGCAAGATTTGTTTTTTTTCTTTTCACATGAAAATCCATCCATATTTCTGCGTGCATTTTTCCAAATGTACACATCTTTGAAATGTATGTATTCTTTTCTCATTGATTGAAATGAATTTGTGTGCATTTTACAAACAGTACACATTTTTTCATGCACATTTTTCAAATGTATGCAGGCTGTCAAATGCATTATTTTTTTGGTCCACGAATCACATTGCAAGCTCATAAATGTATGGACTTCGACTGCAGATTGCGTCTGACTCCATGTTCAGTCTGAAAGGTGAGAACTGGGGGAAACCTTATCAAAAATGAACTAAAACAAATTTCTCATAGGGATGTATGAGAAATTAGTTTCAGGTCATTTTTTACCAGAATCTACCCAATTCGCACCATTTGTAAATGATCTAAATGCAATCAGTGGTTGAAGTCATTTCTGAGCTTACAATTTAATTTACATAAGAAAAAAATGTGGTCAGACGATGTGAATATATGAAAAAATGTGCATTAAAAAGTGCATACTTTTGAAAAAATGTGCACAAACAAATTATAATCAACTTTCCAAACATTCAGTATTCGTGGGGCAGAAAGAACTTGAGATTCAAAGAAAATGAATGTGGGAGAAATCAAAAGTGACAGATTTTATTTATCTATCCCTCCTACAAAGGGTTGAGCCTGGTACCTCTATGCCCCTGCCCAGCCTTGACTTGAAAATGAAGCCATGCTGAATTCTTCTGTACTTAGAGCAACACCAAACACTAATGAGTTCTGTAGAATGTCCACTGTTAAATTGGTGGGGTGCTTCCACCATCGTTAAATTTAAAGCTTTCCTCTGAAAGACAATCTCATTTGCCTGCCCGCAGGGCACAGTATCCATTGAACATGTTTGTTAAGATTCACCATTAAATTCTGTTCAGCTTCTCATCTATTTGTGCACAGATCTAGGGCCAACTCTGCCTATGAAAGTTGTGTCAATTGCTGGCATGCTCACCGTTTCTCACCGAGCCCCTGTAATGGGGGAAAAAACTGGTAACCACTAAACTGAAGATTGTTTGAGGTTTGTTTGTTTGTTACTGCATGATTAGAGTTTTATGGCATGCCGTTTGTACTCTTTTGCTCTCTTTAAAATTCTGTAAGCTTTGCGCTTGGAAAAATAACTGCTGTTACAGTATACTTGTTACTTTTATATAGTGTGCATAAATGACATAAAATGGATGTCCCAGGGATAAAATTACATGTTTCATACTGCTCTGTCTTGTCTCGAGGATTTAAGCTCAGTAATCTTTCAGAAATTGGTCATTAGTCACCCATCTTTTATAATGCTGCAATTGGCTGGAAACTTGAGAAACAGTACTTAATATATATATATATATATATATATATATATATAAAAGAGTAGGTGGTGATAGTGGCCAACACTTGTGGAGGTTTAGGGTTAAGATAGTTTAAGATAAATAAGCAGTGGGGGTGGGGGGAAGGAGAGGAAAAAAACATAGATCCAATACAGAGTTTTACACTCAGAGAGACACAAAAGCCCCCAAGTTGCAAAAGCAGCAGTTCAACATTCCTTCAAGATAGGAAGCCATCCAAATACAGATAGAGTTGCATTGAGAGAATGGTGGAAGTCCAGGTTGTTTTTGCAAAATAAATTATATTTATATATTCATATTTTCATTTCATTTATTACATTTCTATACTGCCCGATAGCCAAAACTCTCTGAGCAGTTTTCAGAGATTAAAACCCTTAAAAATGCAATATTGTGCATAATATAAGAACAGTTTATATACAAACATATGAACAGTAGGCAGACATGTGTGCACGCACACGCACACATAGATATCTGAAGAATTTTAACCATCAACAATAAGAAATCCCATGAACTGATTAAAAACCTTATCATATGCTGCCAAATGCCTGAGAGTAGAGGAAGGTCTTAACCTAGCACCAAAAAGATAATGATGTTGGTGTCAGGTGGGCCACATTGGGGAGCTCATTCCACAATTGGAGGGCCACCACCAATAAGGCCCTCTCCCTTATTGCTACCTTCCAAGCCTCTCTCAGAGGAAGCACCTGGAGGAGGGCTTAGGGGATGAGCAGAGTATACAGGTAGGTTCAGGAACTTGGGAAATGTCACCTCACCTGCTTTATCATTTATCCCTAGAAGCTCAGGCACTAGATTACCAATCAACAAGTGGGGGGGGGGGATTGGATTCAGAAGTGGGATTGCACCCCAACCTAGAGTGTGCTGCATCACATCTTGGAGCAATAAATGCATGTACAGAGAAGAAGATAGGTGTGGGATTAAGGAAAAAATTGGCCACAACTTTATTTGGTTCTAGCTGTAACTGTTTATGGCAGGACTCAGGGTCTAGAATTAGATCCCCATTCATCAGGCAGCTTCCCATTGATTTCAGCCTAACATGGCTCAGGAATAACAAAAAGAACAAAGAAGCAGACATATATCAGGAGCCCCCCCTGCCTTGAGAAGGGAGAAGGCAGAATTGTTGTGATCAGAAGACTATATTGCTCTCAGAGAGCCTGCTAGGAGGGAAGCAGAAAGCAAGAAGCGCAGACACAGGCAGAGACGTGAGGTTACCACAAGGCAGCTCCTAACCTTTGCAATTTATGCTTTGTGACCCACAGTGGTGTAGCATCCCACAGCAATATGCACATCAAAGGGAGAACCCCCTCTTTCTTTTCTTTTCTGTTGCTTTTTGTGTTTTATGTGTTCCTACTGCTTTTTCCTTCATCAACAGAACCGAGGGCAGTTTAGTCACAAAGCACCCAGGTTCACAGTGAAATACCAAATGTGATTAACACCTCAGGTTAACTTATCGCAAAGGGCTGATGAATAGACAATACCGTTTTCTCAATGCATCACCAACTTTACTGGGAGGGGGGACCCCAAAACAACAACAACAAAATTGGAACTTGCAGCCAATCCTAGGTATGTTTACTCAGAAATTAGTCTCACTTTTTGCAATGGGTTATACACTAAGGTAAATATACATACTAGAACACATTTCTTCCTCATCCCCTCCCCACTTAAAGTAAAAGTTATAAGCATTCATCACATGAGATTTTATCAGTGAGGACTTGAGCATTTGGTGGACAAGTGTCTGAAATCAGATCTCCCACTACTTATATTTTATGTACTAGGAGCAGGATGGAAGATGCAGGCTTGGCAGAGCTATTTAGAAGCCAGGAAAAGCAAGTGACCAATTAACCCCCTTCCTTCCAATCTAACATCAAAAAGGGCAATACCCAGAAACTAGTGTTAGAACATTTCAGCCTCCCATGACATTAATCTTACGGGCCTTAAAGTGGCCATTGTTGAGCGAAGGAACTTCAAAGGGAGGCTCCAGCTTGAAACTACTGAATTACAACTGATCAAGAAGTTTAGTTTAATTCCCTGTGGCCTCAATTGAGATCACAGGTTTTTAATCCCACTAAGTATGTTAAATAGCTTACCAATGCTAGGGTGCTTGTGTTATTGCTTGTAGACGGTCACTCTAATTATTTTACATACCTTTAAGCTCCAATGTAATTATCACACTCTGTAGGTTTTGCATTTCATTTCATCATCATCATTAAGTTTATTTATATGCTTCTCCTGTCCCCAAACTATACTCAAAATGACTCAGAAGAACATTTCCCACTGACTTCACTGCACACCTTTTTCCAACACCTGTGTGTACATATGCCAGCTAGGGATGTGCAACACTGGAAAACTCATTCTGTTTGAGCTTGACAGGCTTTCGACACATTTCCGACACAATGGCAAAAAGCGGTCCGAGTTGGGGGCTTCTTTTTCGGCTTCTGCAAAATTGCTTGACATAATTGCGCAAATTTGGAGCCAAGAATTGTGTATCTATAGCACAATTTGCACAAATTGTGTAAATTTGTGCACATTGCGATTTGTGCAAATCAGGGCCAACACATTAGATTCAAGTCGTTGTTGTTGTTGTTGTTGTTCTTATTGTAGCATTGAACATGAGAAGTATAGAAACATCCTCCTCTCTCTGCATATGCATACATTCCGCCTTGGCCACCTTGAATTTTCTGGCAGTTAATTTCAGAATTGTGCAAAATCTGGGCCTCCACGCTGCAATTTGCACAAATTGCAGAGCAGAAGCCCAAATTTTGCACAAATTTCCCTGGCTTTTAAAAAATATATACACAAATTGTATCCCGTATTAAAATGGAAGTCTGCATGATGGCTTGACCCATGTTACATCAAGTTGGGACCAGCACAGGATTGATGGAACAGAATCCGCAAGGCCAAGTCAGGAAAATCCATTGGATATTCACCTACCTATCGGATTCCTCATACATCCCTGAATCCAGCTTAGGGCAATACTTCATGCATTTATGCTTATGTAGAACTAGACTTACTAGTCCACAAATGCATAATAAGTGTATCAGTCTTCTAAGGTGCTACAAGATTCTTTGTTGCTTTATCTGCAATAGACTAACATGGCCACCCCTCTGGAAAGAGTACAGCTCTGTTATATTTGATATAAATAGACTGCAGAAATGGGCTTTGTTTGGGAACTTTATGTCAAATGATAGATCACTCATTATTGTGTAATATGTATTAGATATTTTTTGTCATTTAAAATGCTTTAAAACATTTCATCATACCCAAAATCTGAAGAATAGTCTATGAATACACGGGAGGGCTGGGAATTCTAAGCCACATTATTGATCTTGAGTACAAAAACTGGGAGGGATAGTAATTTCATGATAATACAAGGATGCAATCTTGTGTGTGTGATGTGGCTTTCATTCTGCCTTTGAGGTAGCCTTGCCATCCATTTTCAAGCATTAAGAAATTTAGTTGTAGTCACCTGAAGTTCAGTAAGTGAGTAAGAACATGGTTTTTTAATGATTTTAACTGTTGTAAACTGCCCAGAGAGCTTCGGCTATTGGGCGGTATAAAAATGTATTAAATAAATAAATAAAGATTTTAACTTGAAGCTCTTTTCTTGGTGATCAAGGGCAGAATCCAGTGGGATGCTTACGCCCCCACCAATTCCAATCATTTCAGGGCTTCCCCTAAAAAGCACTAAATCTCCCTTGCATAAGTCATGGGTCTTGCTTGTGCAATGAAATTGGTGGGACCCACCTAGGGATGTGCACTGGAGCTCAATTGGGGGGTGGAAGTCCGGCAAAGTCGCCGGGCTCGACCCGCCAAGCTCCGCTCGCCCTACCTTTTCCCCGGCTCAACTTGCATTCTTGCGAGCCGAGCTGGGGAAAGCTACTTCCGGGTTCCAGCGCTAGGTTGTTTATGTAGAAAATGAAAATGTTTATGTAGGCCGTTTTCTACATAAACAATGTAGAGCCGAGGGACCCGGAAGTCCGGCGAGTGCCTCAGCTGGCGCGCGTGCTCAGCTCAGCTCGCACAGCAGGAGTGCTTGGCTCACGGGCTGCGAGTCAAGTGCCAGGCAGGTTGCCCAACCCTATAAAAAACCGATGAAGGTTGGAGATGGAGATTTGGGGACATACTTTGGAAGCGAGAAATTCTCCAGATATTTGCCGGTGGAGAGAATAGTACTTACAAATTCCATTATCAGGTGGTCCAAGGGCTTCTAAATCCCCTCCCCATTGTCCTAGACTTCTAAAGTGCCACTGCGGCTCAGCTGTTGACGTTGCTCACTACAAATGCCAATCTCCCCTCCCCCCCGTGGAGGACTGAGGCCCCACAGGGACAAGTATCAGTGCTTCAAGGTTTGAGATGTGATCAGTTAAATCTGTCAGGATCTCATGATGGCTTTGAAACAATGCAAAGCCCTTATCTCTTCCACACACACACACACACACACACCCAAGCCTTTTCTTTGACTGAAAATAAGAGGCACGACTTGAGGGGAAACTTGCTCTCTGTAGTGTATGTGTGGAGATGAGTGTTGCTAGTAATTATCATGCAAAATAAGGGCTTGGTATTTAAAGGCAATGTCTGAAATTCAGCTAGGAATTAGTATGACTGAGGGAAGACAACATCGCTATAAGGTATTTTGAATGTACAAACGATGATGTTGGCTCTGCTGCGTCTTTTCTGAAACATAATCCTGTTTGTAATATTATTTGGAATGCATCCTGAATTTATGTCTTTTTATATAAAAATGTGCCCTGCCTGCACACTTATGGTGTTGTTAACTGGTTGCTGAGGAAAAAGAGAAAATAAAATAGGGGGTTCTTCTTCTGGAATGCCAAGTGAGAAAAGGGTGCAAATAGAGCAAAATGCAATCAGTGCTCTGACAAATTGTGGGAGAATCCCAAAAGGGTCTATGCCCAATCTCCTCCCTTAGAACTAGCCTCACATAGAATTGTTCCCCATTCACTACACATAGCAGCAACCTTTGAAAGATAATCTTTAGGCCAGGAGCTAAAGAAGCTTGCTGCTAGTTCTGTGTGCTCCAGGCTGAGACAGCCGGGGCTTTTAAGAGAATTGAAAGAGGTTAGAGAGAGATGTCACTTTCCATGGCTTCTACCAATGTAACATTTCTTTTGTTACATTGCTGTCTCTGGTTAGCAGGCTTTCACAGTGCTTTCCCCAGAATTTGAAATTATGGAGGATGCTTCAAGTTTCAGGGGGTGAGAACTAGGGATTTATGAGAGTTTTGCTCATAACACATGCAAGCATGCCCTGTTCAAAGACCTGAATGTGATCCTGAACGTGAGCGCATGTTCAACGGAAATATTCATCAATTGCCAAACTTGCGTTCACCTTGGATTTGTGCAATTTTCCCGTTTGATTTCCGCAAATTTCCCCCCATAGATTGAATGAATCCCACTTTAGTCTATGTAGGAAAGTTGCACAAATTTCATGTTTGATCACCGCTCGATTTGCACCATTTACCCATTTGCAAAGAGCAAGCAGTGATCACAACTGCAAATGGGAATCAGGCATGAGTCAAGCGGTGATATGATGTCTGGAGAATCCTGGAGATCTCGGACTTCACTCGCTTGCCCGTCCCTAGGCCACTGCAGGCTAAGGGGTAGGACCTTTTGCCCTTGATGAATGTGGACTCAGGTTGCTTGGCACTAGAATATAGAAGGAAAAAAGAAAATGGTTCACAGTCACAATGATTTCATTAAATTTACATTAAGTCTCAGTTAAAGTTTGTTGCAGTTACATCTTCTTGTTCTCTTGTCTTGATTTTTTTTTTGTTTTAAGTGCCAAATTTCATAAATTTTGGGAATGGGATGAAAATCCTCCCCAAAGATTGGATTAATTATAACCATAGTTTCCCACAAGAATGCCGCAGGAATGGCACCTGCATTATGATGTAGCATTGATCTCAGGGGCATTCTGTTCTAGAAACTCAGGTAGGCTGGTATGAGCAACCAAGCCACCATTTAAGGCCATGGCAAGCTGCTGCTGCTGCTGCTGCTGCTGCTGCTGCTGCTGCTGCTGCTGCTGCTGCTGCTGCTTCTTCTTCTTCTTCTTCTTCTTCTTCTTCTTCTTCTTCTTCTTCTTCTTCTTCTTCTTTTTAAGTTAAAAGAGAAAAAATAAAATAAACCTTTCAGCCACCTTGTATTTAAAGGTACAACCGTGCCTTGAAAATTATAAGAATTGGCTTCCCACCTACCCCTGAAGGTCTCCAAATTTGGGGACGTTCTGCAAGTGACAATACCCAACAATGTCATGGGAGGACAATGTTGCAGGTCCACTTCTGTGTTAATTCTGCAATGTACAGTGCACTTGGGGTATGTTTGTCAGCCCGCCTGATTGGAGGCGGGAGCCCTTTAGTCACAAACCCAGGTTCACTCCCATGCCATGCATGGAAACGTCCTAAGAATATAACAGAAATAGAGACAGAAATAGAGCAGTCATAACGTGAGAACAGTTACAGTGTACGGGCTTTCACCTCTTCCAGACTGGAAAAGCTATTGTGATTGGATTCAGCAGCTGTTTGAATGAAATTTGTTTCATTATTTCTTTCTCTACCATAATTCACTAAAGTAAATATTATTGCGTGCAGTTTGTTTGTAAATTGTGTCTCACGCCTGTAATTTCCAGCTTGCAAGCTGGGGTGGGTTCCCCTCCCACTCCGTGTTTGAATGGAGACAATGCATGCATAAATTCACAGTAAATAAATATGCAGTCTGCTGATCAATCTACAATTGAGAATAGAGGAGCTACTTGCATAAGCTACTATAATCAGGGATAGCATTTGGGTATAGAGTGGGAGACATGATGGTGCCACAGGAGGGATCAAACCCTATCGTTTGCTCATCAACCCAGGATTACGGTAGACAGGAGCTCCAGGCTTTTGCTGGAGCTGGAGATTTATTTTATTATTTATTATTAATATTTATTTATCGCCCATCTGGCCGGCAACCGGCCACCCTGGGCGATGCACACACAATAAAATACATAAATACAATAAAATACATTAAAACAATATAAAAATTTTAAAATCTTAACCCACCCCATATTCCCGCCTGAACAACCAGGTTTTTAATGAGCGACGGAAGCTCATCAGAGAGGGGGCATGGCGGAGGTCACTCGGGAGAGAGTTCCACAGTATGGGGGCCGCCACAGAAAAGGCCCTCTTCCTCGTCCCCACCAGTCTAGCTGCTCTGGCTGAAGGGACAAGGAGAAGGCCATCCGTGGCAGATCTTGTTGAGCGGCCCACTTGGTGTTGCTGGAGACGCTCCTTGAGATAAACTGGACCAGAGCCGTATAGGGTTTTAAAGGTCAAAACCAACACCTTGAATTCGGCTCGGCAAGCAACTGGTAGCCAGTGCAGCTCCTTCAGCACTGGCGTGATGTGATCCCGCCGGCGGCTGCCTTTAACCAGGCGAGCCGCCGCGTTTTGTACCAGCTGCAGCTTCCGAACCGTCTTCAAGGGTAACCCCACGTAGAGCGCATTACAGTAGTCTAGGCGAGAGGAGACCAAGGCATGAACCACTGATGGGAGCAGGTGATTAGGAAGGTAGGGGCGCAGCTGCCGTATCAGATGGAGTTGATACAGCGCCGCCCGGCTCACAGCTGCCACCTGAGCCTCCATGGATGATGCCCAGAGTGCAGCAGGCAGCAGAGTCTGCTCTGTTGAGGAGTGACCATAGCTTGGAAGGACCATTGCAGTATAGGCACACACAGCCCTAGGTTTGGTCCCTGCCATGTCCAATTAAAAGGATCAGGTTGCCCAGGGGTGCAGAACCACTTTCAGACCAAGGGCCGAATTCCATTTTGGGGAAGCTCTTGGGAGCTACATTCTAGGCTGGGCCAAAGGCAAAAGGGGTGAGGCCAACATACACAACTATCAGCATAAATTAGCTTAAAGCTCTTACCACCAGTAACTAAGCCCTAGGCGAAGCATTTCAACCTTTTAGAACGTGTTCGTGTGTGTGTGTGTGTGTGTGTGTGTGTGTGTGTGTGTGTGTGGAAACTGCACAAAAGGCGGGAAACCACCAAACAATTGGTGGATGGGAAAGGGAGGTGGGGCCAGAGGAAGGGGATCTGGCCCATGGACCTGAGGTTCTGCACCCCTGAGGTAGCAGGTGATGTGAAAGACCTCTTTCAGACAGAGTGGACAATTCTGAGTTAGATGGACAAATCATGGTCCACTGACAAACAGGGCAGTACCTGATGGAATGCCTCTCCTGGCAAAAGTGTCCCCATACACCACAATCATCATCTAAGGCCCGCCTCCTGGTGCATCCTCTGAGGGAGGCTCTGTGGGAGGGTGACAAAGAGGGAGAGGGCCTTCTCAATGGTGCCCCCACAATTCTGGAATGATCTCCCTGACGAGGCCCACCTGGTGCCAACGTTGTTATCTTTTCAGTGCCAGGTTAAGACCTTACTCATTTAGGTGTTCCCCAGCCAGAGGAGATGAGATTCCTGGAAAGCTACCCCAAACTTCTCCACAAACTCAAAACTGTTTCTCATAGGGATGGGTGAGAATTTTGTTTCAGTTTGGTTTTGATAAGAATGTAGCAAAATTTGAAAATTTCTTCATATTGGAGATGGAAAGAACTTAAGATTTAAAACAAATGAATGTGAGAGAAAACAAAACTGAGATGTGCATCCATCCAGACCAAGAGGTTTGAGGGCTAAGCTCTTAAATATGTGAGGACTCTATTTGGGGGGTGGAAATGAACAGATTTCCCCAACACTGCCTCTGGATTCTGTTCCATTTTTCCCATGCTGGCACTGGGATCCCATGCTTGAACTGATGTGAGTCAAGCCAGCACATGGATTTCCACTTTCATAGAATCATAGAATCATAGAAAAGTAGAGTTGGAAGGGGCCTACAAGGCCATCGAGTCCAACCCCCTGCTCAATGCAGGAATCCAGGTCAAAGCATCTCTGACAGATGTCTGTCCAGCCGCACCTTGAATGCCTCCAGACTGGGAGAGCCCACCACCTCCCTAGGTAGTTGATTCCATTGTCTTATTGCTCTGACAGTCAGGAAATTTTTCCTGATGTTTAGGTGGAATCTAGGTTCCTGTAACTTGAGCCCATTATTCCGTGTCCTGCAAACTGGGATGAACGAGAAGAGATCTTTGCCCTCCTCTGTGTGACATCCCTTCAAATACTGGAAGAGTGCGATCATATCTCCCCTCAGTCTCCTCTTCTGAAGGCTAAACATGCCCAGTTCTTTCAGTCTCTCCTCATAGGGCCTTGTTTCCAGTCCCTTTATCATCCTTGTTGCCCTCCTCTGAACCCTCTCCAGTTTGTCTATGTCCTTGTTAAAATGAGGTGCCCAGAACTGGACACAGTACTCAAGATGAGGCCTAACCAGTGCCGAGTAATGGGGAATTATCACTTCCCGCGATTTGGAAGCTATACTTCTATTAATACAGCCCAAAATTGCATTTGCCTTCTTTGCAGCCACGTCGCATTGCTGGCTCATATTCAGTTTGTGATCTACCACAATTCCAAGATCCTTCTCACTTGTAGTATTGTTGAGCCAAGTGTCCCCCATTCTGTAACTCTGCATTTGGTTTCCTCTCCCTAGGTGCAGCACTTGGCATTTATCCCTGTTAAATTTCATTCTGTTGTTTTCGGCCCAGCGCTCCAGCCTATCGAGGTCACTTTGAATTTTGTTTCTGTCTTCCAGAGTATTAGCTGTTCCACCCAACTTTGTGTCATCTGCAAATTTGATAAGCATTCCCTGTACCTCCTCATCCAAGTCATTAATAAAAATGTTGAAGAGCACCGGGCCCAGGACCGAGCCCTGTGGTACCCCGCTCGTTACCTCTCCCCAGTTTGAGAAGGAACCATTGATAAGCACTCTTTGAGTCCGATTCTGTAGCCAATTGTGGATCCACCTGATAGTTGTTCCATCTAGCCCACTCTTAGCTAGCTTACTAATCAGGATATCATGAGGCACTTTGTCGAAAGCTTTGCTGAAGTCCAGGTATATAATGTCCACAGCATTCCCACAGTCCACAAGGGAGGTTACCCGATCAAAAAATGAGATCAGATTAGTCTGACAGGATTTGTTCTTGACAAATCCATGCTGGCTTCTAGTAATCACTGCATTGTTTTCAAGGTGCTTGCAGACTGACTTCTTTATAATCTGCTCAAAAATCTTCCCGGGGATTGATGTCAGACTGACTGGCCTATAGTTCCCAGGTTCCTCCTTCTTGCCCTTTTTGAAGATGGGAACAACATTTGCCCTCCTCCAGTCGTCTGGCACTTCACCTGTCCTCCATGATTTCTCAAAGATAATAGACAGTGGTTCTGAGAGTTCTTCTGCCAGTTCCTTTATTACTCTAGGATGCAGCTCATCAGGCCCTGGAGATTTAAACTCGTTCAGAGTAATCAGGTGCTCCTTGACCATTTGCCTATCAATCTCAAGCTGCAATTCTGCCCCTTCAGTCTGCATTTCAGGTTTGCCAGGGGGGTCATAGACCCTCTTTTGGGAGAAGACCGAGCCGAAGTAGGAATTGAACACTTCTGCCTTTTCTTTGTCTTCTGTTATCAATTTGCCATCCTCATTGCGTAGTTGAACCACCAGTTCTTTCTTCTGTCTTTTACTGTGCATGTATCTGAAGAAAGCTTTTTTGTTGCTTTTAGCATTCCTCGCTAACCTTAGCTCATTCTCAGCTTTAGCCTTCCTGACACTATTCCTGCAGTTCTGTGCTACCTGCCTGTACTCTTCCCCTGTAGCCTGTCCTTCCTTCCACTTCCTATACGTGTCCTTTTTTTTTTTCAGGTCATCTTTGAGTTTATTGTGAAGCCACATTGGCTTCTTCTGTTGCCCTCTGCCTTTTTTCCTTGTGGGAATTGTTTGCAATTGTGCCTTTAAAATTTCCTTTTTTAAAAACTCCCACCCCTCCTGGGCTCCCTTTCTCGTGAGAGTCATTTGCCATGGGATCTTACTAATCATTGTTCTGAGTTTGTTAAAATTGGCTTTCCTAAAATCCAGGGTACGTGTTTGGCTACACTCAGCTTTTGCTTCTGTTAGAATCAAGAACTCAAGTATAACATGGTCACTTTCCCCCAGAGTTCCCGAAACTGCCACTTTATCCACTAACTCGTCTCTGTTGGTTAGAATCAGGTCAAGGATAGCCGATCCTCTAGTTCCTTCCTCCACTTTCTGTAGGAGGAAGTTATCAGCAGCACAGCTCAGGAATTTCTTGGAGGGGCCATGTTTGGCTGAATAAGTCTCCCAACAGATATCAGGGAAATTGAAGTCTCCCATTACTACCACATCGTGCCTCCTTTAAAACAGGCCATGATTTGCACAGAGTTTATTTAAAAAAAAAAAAAAAAAAAGCTGAGGAAATTTGCACAAACTGCAGAGCCCGAAATCCACACAAATTTCTTGAGCTTTAAAAGAAAAAATTGTGCAAATCGTGTCCGATTTTAAAAGTGAAAGAAATCAGATATTGTACAGTCATGCCTTGGATTGAGAGCATAATTCGTTCCGGAAATGTGCTTGTAATCCAAAACACTCATATCAAAACGAAATCCCCCCCAAAAAAATATGTACAGAGATTTTTAATTTAAGCCGTACTACAGTACTTGTATTGCAAGACGTCGCTTGTATATCAAGTAAAAAAAAATTTAAATAAATATTTAAAAATTTGCTTGTCTTGCAAAACGCTCCCAAACCAAGTTACTTGCAATCCAAGGTATTACTGTACACATAATATTGGTGGGAAGAATGAGCGCGGGGGGGGGGGGAGAAGCTATAAAACCATGACCCCGTTTGCACAAATCATGGGAGCTGAAAAATAATAACTGAAAATAATAATTAAAATGTGTCTATCTGATGTGCGCAAATCACATAACCCTAGTAGAAAACCGTAGTGCCGATCCGAACTAAACGTTATTGACAATGACAAGTTCTTCGTGAAGCAGGGAATATGGCAAGCTAATGACAAAGTAGTGAGAGGATGAAAGTGACAAGGATATTTGCTAACGGAATATGCTGTGCACGGGGTTACATTATGGCCTTGCAAATATAATAAAATATTAAAAACAGCATGAACCCATTAACGCAAATTTAAAGATTCAGACCCCATTTGCGCAAAAGACCCGATTTGCACAAATCACCATTTGTACAAGTGGCACTATAAATACACAGATCTTAAAGTGCGCAACTATTTCGCACATATTTCTGGAACCTGGAAAAAAAAATCTTCAGCATGGTCCATTGCCAGTTGCTGGATCGGAAACGCTGCGGAAGTCTACCGGGCTCATATGAAATGATTTCCCAGTGTTTCACATCCCAACTTAAAGGTTTGGGTATGAATCCCTGTGTATTCAACCACGTTAGTGCTGAATCAAAGTTGCCACTACTTTTTTTTTCCCTGACAGGCTCCTCATTTTTAACCTCCATGTGGCAAGAAGGTACATCATGGTCCTTCATGCTGGTAATGGCTCATAGAATCATAGAATCATAGAAAAGTAGAGTTGGAAGGGGCCTACAAGGCCATCGAGTCCAACCCCCGGCTCAGTGCAGGAATCCAGGTCAAAGCATCCCTGACAGATGATTGTCCAGTTGCACCTTGAATGCCTCCAGACTGGGAGAGCCCACCACCTCCATAGGTAGTTGGTTCCATTGTCTTATTGCTCTAACAGTCAGGAATTTTTCCTGATGTTTAGGTGGAATCTGGGTTCCTGTAACTTGAGCCCATTATTCTGTGTCCTGCAAACTGGGATGATCGAGAAGAGATCCTGGCCCTCCTCTGTGTGACAACCCTTCAAGTACTGGAAGAGTGCGATCATATCTCCCCTCAGTCTCCTCTTCTGAAGGCTAAACTTGCCCAGTTCTTTTAGTCTCTCCTCATAGGGCCTTGTTTCCAGTCCCTTTATCATCCTTGTTGCCCTTCTCTGAACCCTCTCCAGTTTGTCTAGGTCCTTCTTAAAGTGTGGTGCCCAGAACTGGACGCAGTACTCAAGATGAGGCCTGACCAGTGCCGAGTAAAGGGGAATTTTCACTTCCCGCGATTTGGAAGCTATACTTCTATTAATGCAGCCCAAAATAGCATTTGCCTTCTTTGCAGCCACATCGCATTGCTGGCTCACATTCAGTTTGTATCTGTTGAACTTGGCCAGTGCAGATGAGTGAGAACTTCATTTCAAATTCTCCATATTTGGAATGGAAAGAACTTGAGATTTTAAAAATTCACACATGGGAGAAAGCAAAACTGACCATTTTGTCCATCCCTACCTGATCAGCATCAAAGTTCAAACCCTCTTTCAGCTCCCATCCAGGCAGAGAGATGTGATATCCTTCACTGGCCATGATTGCCCATTAGTTGTCCAATAGCCACAGCAAAGTTAAATGGAGATTCATTTCTGAACAACAAGGTGGAACTAGTGTGGATGGTTGCGCATGGAATGACTCTATTTGACTATATTCACTTTGGCAATCACTTCTGAAGCCCTAGTAGGGAGGCAGGTGCGCCAATGAATATTTAACTCACTAAGCCTTCTCTTTGAGTTCCAGTTCCTGCTTGACTTACTCCAAGGTGCCTGTGCCTGTGGCTGTAGACTCATTAGAAATGCACGTCCTGATCTCAGTAATTGGAACACTTTCTTTGGGGCAGCTGTGCATTCAGCCACTCATGCTGGTTATGCAAGTCATGGTCATTGGCCAGACACAGAATGCTGTGTGGTCAGATCTACCCTCTCTTTTAAGTTCTCCACTCAGTGGACTAAAATGTAATAATAATAATAATAATAATAATAATAATAATAATAATAATAATAACAACAACAACAACAACAACAACAACAACAACAACAACAACAGGGCAATCCTACACATGTCTGCTTTGAAACACGACCTATGGAGTTGAGTGGGACTTATGTAGGTAAGTGTGTATAGGATTGCAGCCTAATTTTATTTATATTTACTGCACTTTTAAACTGCCCAATAACCAAAATTCGCTGGGTGGCATGCAATATATTAAACACATAAAATACAAATATTAAAACAAAACAAAAAAATGAAATAAAAACAGCGCAGAATGAAACCAAGATAAAACCAGCAGCAAAGACTACAACCATTTCAGTGCATAAAAAATAAATTAAAATCAGCTGCAAAGAGTAAACCCATTCTAGCACATAAAAACTAAATTAAAGTACTAAAAGCACAAAAAAGAGTTATTAAAATGCCTGGACAAATAAAAAGATTTTCACCTGGTGCCGGAAAGACCATAATTTAGGCACCAGGTGAGCCTCTCTTGGGAAGGCATTACACAAATTGGGTATCACTGCTGAAAAGCCCCCCTCCCTCTCTCATAGCCACCTGCCCCACCATCCTTATTTGCTGGAGGCACCTGGAGGAGGGCATCTGAAGATTATCTTAATGTCCTAGTACATTCACTATGATGTGATGCTCCTTGTTTGTTCCTGATTTCACCAATGACACATTAGGTCCCAATTATGAAGGCTAATTTCTGGGAGGCTAATCTGGGAGCAGAGACTGGACTGGAGTCTCTTTCAGTCACTTCCATCCTTGACTGTGCAAACTCTTCCCAGTCTGTAACTCAAGAAGGCCAATATGTATGTTTGTTCATGGAAATATAGACACATACACACACACGCAAGCAGATGAGGGGCCAGAGAGAAGAATCTCTCCCTAAGTAGCTGTCACTTGACCCGTCTCCCAGACCCCCAGCACCAATCAAAGCAGAAATTGATTTAGACTTTACTTCAATAGTGCAGCAGCCCCTTATACATGGCTGCTGCATCACATGGCACTCTTCAGGGGTGATGCTAGTTTGAGAAAGAACCATGTAAAGTGCCATACCCATAGTGCCATGTCAGTAACCAAGGCCAAGCTGATCATCCTTACTGATGTTCCTAAACCAGTGTGCCATCTAGCCACACTGGTTTCTACACCAGTCAAGTAATGTATGAATCA
The DNA here is from genome assembly GCA_021292165.1 of Shinisaurus crocodilurus. Taxonomy (NCBI): domain Eukaryota; kingdom Metazoa; phylum Chordata; class Lepidosauria; order Squamata; family Shinisauridae; genus Shinisaurus; species Shinisaurus crocodilurus. Next base: position 26,988,392 of record CM037879.1, on the reverse strand, counting down.
GCCCATAGCCCAGTCCTGCACAAAGACCCACCAAGACAAATGCAGCCCACCAGCTATAAACTGAGGCTTGCTGGGTGCTGTACGACACCCCTGTTCTTGCAGTCTCATGCAGGCAGCAAAAATAGGAGGTATTTTAAGCCCCTGGAGGGACGCCCTACAGGGCTAATTGGCTGAGTTGAGTATGTGCAGTACTGTAGTGGGCACTACAGTACTGCCACGGCACTTTTTCACCCACCTCTTATTCAAGTCAATGGAGTGATACTTATGTATTACATATATATCCCACCTTTTTTCCTGCAAGGAACCTAGCTAAGGCGGCCTACATCTCCTCCTCTCCATTATATCACTCCATTGACTTCAATAAAAGGTATGGGAAAGGGTGCCCTGATGAAAAATGGCTGGGGGGGGGGAGCCCACTCCCCCCAACAAGGACTCTTGGGCCACGAGGGTCCTTGGAGGTGAGTGGGTGGGCTTTCCTCTCCCTCCAGCAGGGAACCTTCTCCCAGCTCTGTTCAAGTCAATGGAGCATATCACTCCAATGACTTGAATAGAGGTGAGGACAGGGCCGGTGCTACCATTAGGCCAACTAGGCAGCTGCCTAGGGTGCAGGGCTAAAGGGGGTGCCAGAAATAGGGAGGGAGGGCTCAGGTGGGAAGGGGGGGGGCGCTAAATATCTGATCTTGCCTAGGGCACCAAACTGCACCAAACTGCCTTGCACTGGCCCTGGGTGAGGACAAAAGTCCCCTGTCAAAAAAATGTGGGGGGGGGGGAAGGAAAGAACTGTGAGGATCCAAAGAAGGGGTGCAAGAAAAGTGAAACTCCAGAGCAGGATTTTTTTTTGTCCTCACCTCTGTACGTTTCACAAGCTCCGTGTTACATCTCACAATCTTGGAGGAATATTTTTAAACTAATTATCGCTATCAAGCATGTCCCTGAGAATGGAAGACACTGAAGTTCCCAACACTGTATTTTGTCACCTATTAGATCAGAGTTTAATCATATTTAAATGAAATCCAGAAGTAAACTTTCCCCCCTTCCTTTGAACATGAAGAATGACAAAGGTCTAAACTTTATCCTTCCTTTAAAATTTTGGAGATCAGTCCTATGAGCAGGCTGGGAATAATGGTGGTGGTGGGTTTTTTTCGAGGAGGATTGCTTCTCCATTCTCTTTAATAGCATATTAATAGCATACGTTATGCTCTAAGACCATCCAGTGCACTCTCTCTGCTCAGGCCATGGATGGAGGCTGAGAGGCCTTTGGATCCAAGGGTTCCACAGTTTCTCCCCTCCCTGCCCACTGGCCCACACCCCAAACACCCATTTCCTCCCTTCCCAAGGTCAGAGTCTCAACCTTGGGTGAGGGAGCTGCTGTGGAGCCTTCTGCAGCAGCTGGGAAGGCCTTGGTGGTGGAGGGAGGGAGGGGATGAGAACAACTGTATCTACTCTGAGGTTGGGGCTCTGTCTCCACCCTTGGGGATGAGATCTGCTGCATCCTATGGCCTCTCTGATGCTGTCTAGGGGCCACAGGATTGTTCATTTGTTTTAAGCGAAAGTTAGAAAAAACAGCAATATGTTGCACACTTCTACATGCAATGATATTAATGGAATTTGCGTAAGAATACAAACATCCATATCGGTGTAATACCTTTATTAGGCCCACCAAAAGGACACAAAATGTGTGCAAGCTTTTGAGATCTACAGGTCTCTTCATCAGGCATGACGTTTCAAAGAGCAGGTTGGGGGTTGATGTGATGTTGAAGTCATGGTGCCTGCATGATCAAGTTCTGAGATGGAATGGGGGAGGAAGGGTATGCAGATATTAAAATAAGGCTCTAGCACAGGGCTAGATGTTGCTGGACTACAGGTCCCAGAATCCTTTGCCATTAGCCATGCTGGCTGGGTATGCTGGGTGCTGTAGGCCAGCAACATCTGGGGACCCAAGGTTGGAGAGCCCTGCTCTAGCAGGTAATGTGATGGTTGGTTTCAGGTTTTACCTGGAGGTGCCCCTAGAACTGCTAGGAACAAGAAAGGCAGAAAGGTTTGATCCCCCATTCTTTAAAATATAAAATCCAGCTGTTAACTAGAACTGAATACAGCTCATGGCTACATGGATTTTCCTTCATTCAGCAGATGAAGTCACTTCTAAGCGTGACCAAGCATAGGAGCTAAGCCCAACCCCCAGCTAGGCAATATGTCAATCAGTGTTAATCAGTGTTGATCCAAGCTTAAACCCTCCTCTCATCCATGCTGTTGGCCTGCAATCTTATCGTATATACTGTAGATAGAATGCAAAGGGCCACAGCATTTCCCCATTTTAGACGTTTCTAGCCCACATGGTTTTTGTGATTTCTGAGTTGACATACTGGGAGGTGTCTAAGGGCCAAACCACACAATGCATACAGTAAACATGCATACACAGTAAAAGCACACACAAACGTTGGATCAGATGGATACACAGCTGCATTTCATGTAGTTAGTTTGACCATAACGCAAAGGGTTGTTCTATTTCTATCTAACAGTTGACAACTGAAAAAGAGTGTTGTAGAAAAAATGCATTTTGTCTATGAACCATGATTTAGTTTAGTAAGGAAAATAATATGGCAGTTGTTTGCATGTTCATATCTAATAGTTTTGCCACAATTTTTAGCTTGGCCTTTTTTCAAGAATGTTCTTTCAAGGCCTCTGGGAGAACGAAGGTATTCAGGGAAACTCTAATGACCTCAAGGGGTGTGCGTGCGTGTGTTAACAAAGAGAAGGATTCAGTGGCTAGGGTATCTATTAATTAGTTTTCCCCTCTAAGCAAATAAGGATTCTCACATTACTAGTGAGAATAGCAACTCCACTGGGTTTGTAAAGCTACTGCGCAGGGCTGGAGGATACAAGAAAGAAACTTGAAGGAATGGCATCTAATGTTAGATTTACAATTAAAGTGCTGGGTTGAGTCAGTGCAGTTTGACCCTCACTATAGCAATTAACAACTAACCATAGGATCAGATACGGATGGATGGATCAGTCTATTTCCAGTCCATGCCAGTTTCACATGTGTTCATTCATAAATCCATTCTGTCTTGTTTCTGCAATCTGCAATTTTTTAAAAAATGCATGCAAATCCACATTAGTTTTGAATGTGTCTTCTTTACAAAATAAGTGGTTTTTGTCCACATTTTACCATAAAATACACTTTGTTTAATGTATCTTATCCCCCATACACATTTTATGTGTGTTTTGAAACAAGAACTGTAGTATCACAAAATTCAACGAACTGCAAAATTCAATTGATAACTGCATTCTGATCCACCCACTAGTCCGGGAATTGCAATCAGGTTGGTTCCCTTAAACATGCGGATTGAACAAAATCCTTGAGCATCCCTAGGATCTGGCTGCTGTGTGCAGTTATAGCACCCTATCATACCCACCACACGCATAAATCCTTTATATAGACAGACAGATAGATAGGTATAGTTTTTGTTTTGTTTTTTTCCTTCCAAAGCTGAATTTCTCTAAATAATACATTGTCTCATACATTTTAAATTTGGCTGTATGTCCGCCATAGAAAATGCAATGCATCTTATTATCAGTCAGTTCCAGTCAAACACCTTGTCTGCAACATTCCCTTGTGGGAAATGTAGGTCATGGATAATTTACTGATATGGAAGATCCTTGACCAAGTATGTAAGATTATGTATGAGTGTATCATCATCACAATGCACCATAACTGTAAAATGCCAAGGAACAATTCTGGCAGGGGAGACAGATAACACTAGACGCTTCTCCTCCTCCTCCTTCTTCTTCTCCTTCTCCTCCTCTTCTTCTTCTTGAAAGCTCTTTCATTAGCTAGCATGAGAAACTTCAGCGTAATGCGGCCATTTCATTAGAGAATCTCTGGTAGATTTGCCAAGAAGTATTTAAGAGTAAGCAAAAAGGCCTTAACTAAAGGCTATGCAATTTCACGGTGAGTTATGTGTCTGGAAAGCAATAGTTCGTCACCTCTAAATTCACACGGTTCATTACTTGCCAATCCAACATACAGAGACATCACTACGGAGGAATCCAAATGGACGCTAAATCGACATGAGCCCTGTAATTATGAGGCAATCAAAATAAAAGTCACTGGTTTCAAAGTTAAAATGAAAATCCGTAATTATGTTCCTTTTTTTCTTTTTCTTTTTTTTTTAAATCAAAGAAGCTTAGATTAAAGAGAGGGAGAGGGAGGGAGGGAAAGACAACTGCATGTAAATCAGATGCAGGCAGCACAGTAGAAATATATTGTTCTCAGGCCTGTGCTTTCTAAATAATAGACAAGGTAACTGTATAGACTGATTCCTTTGAAACGTTTGACAACCGTGATTTATGGTGTTCCTCAAGCATATTCAGTGCCTGCATATTCAATGGAGAAGGCTTGTCTCCCCTCCTTCTAATCTAATCTTGTACAGAATTATATTAAAAAGGTGGCTTAACTTGGAAAGTCACAGAAGGGAAGGTATGAATTGCATTTGTGCAAGGGGGAGAAATCGTACAATTTGAAAATTGCTATTTTCACATGCAAGGCTGCAAACAGCAATTAATCACTGTTCTTCCTCTCGTCAGAACTCAGCTGTGAAGTTTTGAGAGACAGAACACTTGAAAGGGCTCATTTAGGAGCTTTTGCGGATGCCATAAAATGTCAGGAGGAAGGGGAAAAAAGGTGGCGGGATGGGGGGAAGGTGTCCGTGTTCATCATAAATCAGTCAATAATGTAATATCTTTAAGAGTTGCGGATTAGCTTCGATATGCCTAAAGCAATTGGCTCCCAGTGCTAGTTACAGATTTATGACTCCTTACACAGCGTATCTTGAGGATACTCATTGACTCACCATGATCCAGCCTTTTATCTTCTTAAGTTTCATTGGCTTTGATTACATTCACATACTCAGACTTACCTAAGGGTTTGACCCCAGGGTAATTACTTTGGAGTAGCTTTGTGTGTTGCTGCTGAAAGCATTTCCGTATAGTAAATTCAAAATTCCACCTCTCTGCACCTCTCTTTCCTCTTGGACTGATGCGGAGGTTAAGGCTGCAAATCTACACACATTTACCTAGACGTAAGTTCCATTGAATTCAGTAGGATTCAGTTCCGAGTGGACACGCACAGGTTTATGCTGCGAATGTACTTACTGGGGCATATGTCACAGTGAAGTTGCTGGGAATTACTTGTGAGTAGCTAGGGATGGGATTGAGCAGCATTGCTTTATTTTGGCCTTGTTTGCTGTGTGAACAGCGGAGATCATGCAAATTAGTAAGTGTGTAGAAAAATAGCCTTCCAACTCGTGGCATCACCCGCTTTGGAATCTGAATTTGGAATCTGGAAATGCCTAATTCAAAGCACTCATAAGTAATACAAAGAGAACATGAATTCCCTTAAAGCTCTTCTACGGCTTAGAAGGGCTCAGATTCAGAATGGAAAACAAGCTTTCCAAAAATACTTGTAATTGATGACCCATTCCCAAATGGAAGGAGAGGATTGCCCATCACTTAGGACAGATTCGGACAGATCTCCTTCTTTGCCCTCATGACATTTGGAAGAGACATGGAATCTGAGACCTTCCCAAAACATTCCATGATAGAAGCTGAAGCGAACGTCCACCACCTCTCATGGTAATCTGTAAGCCATTCTTTAGTTCATCTGTAAACACCAAGCGGAATGCACCTCACTATCCAATCATCACAGCCCACTTGGGGTTCAGTAAACCTCATTTTGCTACTTGCCCAAGACTGTACGAATGGCGGCAGGTGTCAAGCACCTGGCTGGCCACAATACATAGCTGGTGAGTGACTTGCATTTTTCTTGGTGGGCCACACTTTTGTGTAGGCCTGATCCAGTGCAGTCATCTGCCAGAGCATCTGTTACTGTTGACATCCACCAATTTGCAAGGAGTACACGCGCCATTAAGATGACAAGCCTAATCATGGACTACACTCTGGTACAATATGAGCTGAGATTTAGAAGTTTAGACTTCGGTGTGCCCTGAAAATGAATCTACCCAGCTTCTGCTGCTCAGTTCTTTGTCACCTGAGAAGGAATTTTCCCTAGCAGCTGAAGTTGTGGGATTCCATTCTGCAGCTCCATGTGAGCAGATGATGTTTCAGGCATCAGATACAAAAAGCTGCCCTCCCCAATTTGTTTAAGACATACTGCCTGCTGCCCCAGGTAATATGTCAGAGGTCTAGGCCTCAGCCAGACCTGCAACCAGGTCCATCCAGTTCCCGTTGCTCATTTTCATCTGTCCAAAGAGTCCCTGTGGCTGCTGTTCTTTCTTCCCTGTGGCCCCTATATGGAATCCTACAGCTGGGAGAGACTGACTCTAAATGCAGCAGCCAGCTGGCCTTATAGTTATTGCTTAAGATGTTGTTATATAATGATACCCTTATGAGCATTTGGTTTTTACAATGTCCCCATAAAATAATCATTTGCAGGGTTCATCTAGGTGTGCTTTCATTACTCTACTCCTAGGGGCTTCTTGAGATTTGCCTGTCTCAGTTGTCAAGAGGGCTGTCTGATGACCGGGTCACTCTGTTTTTAATAGCAGCCCTGAATGTTCTGCTAACCATGCTGTTTTCTGACCTGGCATGCAAGGATAAGGCAACATATCAGAAATGGTGTGTAGCTTTCTTTTTCTTTGGGAAAGCATGCATTTTATTTTATTTTATTTTATTGATTTTATAACATTTATGGGCCCGTTCTCTATTAAAAATATATAATGCAAAGTGATGTCTGAACATTGAAAATGTGTAAACTAAAATGGTATCCCAATAGAAACATAATAACAATAGCAGAACAGAAGTCAAAGCAGCATGAAACAAAATCCAGAAGCATTCATATTACTGTGTACAAGGGTTATGTGGACCTCTCTATCTCACTCCAAGGAATTTCTCTTCTTTTTGTCCCTTCCCTTGGGATTGCTTATGTTTTTTTCCCCCAAGCAGAACTCTCCAAATATTCCTCAATGTTGGAGAGTGAGCAGAGGACAGTCCTCTATTAAAGGTCTCCACTATTTGAAGAAGGGTACAGTCCAAGTCTGGTTTAAAATCAAGGAACCATAAGGAGAGAAAGCATTAACCTTGAAGTTTCCCATCAACAGCTACTACCTGGACAGCAGACTGAACTCCAGAGGGCCAGATATGGACCCCGGGGCCTGAGGTTCTGCACCCCTGATGCTTTCTGACAGGGGAGAAGCAGCTCAATCCACTATGAAGGGCTCTCCATTTCCCATGCTCCCTCATGACAATCTTGCCCATGCTTGGAAAATACTACCACCTATGCTTTAAACACGAGCCCTTGTGTACTGGCAGAAGCCCTCGACACCAGAACCCACTGCTGGTTCCCCTCTTGGCTAGGTTAAGTCTGAGGATGGGCAAGGACCCAGTAGGGATGGCTACAGTACTACAGCAAATTATTATGATATGGGTCCAAAATCCAGGAGAGTTTGGGCCTGGCTTGCAATTCCATGCCATATCCTGACCTAGGACAGTTCCATTTCTGAAAACCCAAAGTTCCCAGTTTTGGCTCCATCGCTAGTTCTGAACACTTGCCTGCAAGTCGTACCTTTACTTTAGGGCTCAGCACAGAGCTGCCTCCTCTGAAAGTCTGGCCCTTCAAAAATGAATGGTACATAGCAGATGCTCAATACAGGTTTTTATTTCGAAAAAAAGAACAGCAGATGGGCAAGGTGGTGAAAGTGGGTAGGACATGCCACAGCTTAGCTAGCGGCTTCCAACAGCAAACATAAGGAGCTGTTCTGAGGGAAAACAACATTTGGGGTTGGGTTGCAGCAATGAGCTCAGACTTCACAAGTGTCATGCAGGAGCTGTACATTTTCATGCTTGCTCAGGAACAAAGTGTGTCTCATTTACTAAGATGGAAAGTCTCTCCTTAGATCACACAGGGCAGAAAAATTCTCTGCTGACAGGGTAATATTTTTTTTAACAGTGTCCGAACCAGGAATCTATGTCATGTTCTCAAAATAAAATGAAGAGGGGCATGTCATGAGATCAAAAGGTGTATCAAAAAATGGCTTCCAAAGAGATAAGGCAATGCATTAGAAGTCTGTTCATATGACACATACAGACACCCAGAGGCTACTATGAACTGTCAACACACAACTGCTAGAAGGCTGCCAAAAGCCTATTTCAAGTAAATAAATAATATAAACTGCTGGGTATCTGGACCCTACATAGTTCCAATTGTCATTTGGCAACTGTATGGGAAAGTTTCAGTAAAGGAAAGTGTGTTCAGAAGAACTTGACACTTGGATATTTTCTAGATCAATGTTTTCTGACCTCCTGACAGCTGAAACACACTTCCCCCCCCTATATCAAAATAATACTCTTAATATATCCCCAAAGGTTTACATTATATATAATGTATGACATTATATATGTAAAGCAACCGTGGGGGGGGGATAGGAGTAGATGGCCACATACACATCACCAAAAAAGAGGAAATGTGTCACCACAAAATAGCATGAAGGCCTTCTCGGTGGTGGTGCCCACCCTCTGGAGCACCCTCTCCCTTGTAGTTTGGGAGGCAGAAAATGTGGTCTGTTTTAAACATCTCCTGAAAATGGGACAGCCTCTTCTTCACAAAATTGTCTCCCTATAGTGACTACCCATGGAAATAGATAAGACGCACTAGCTTTCTACTATGCTACTTTCTTTTTCATTTCCTATTTCATTAACACAGCAGATCCAATGTAACCTCAAAATCTAGGAAGTGTACTGTTAAGTGATTAAAATTGGCTGCCATCAGTCAATAAACATCCAATTGATTAATCTACCAATTAAAGCTTGCAGTCATCCGCTCTATCTGCAAATACTAGGCCTCCTCCTGCATGGAGAAATGAAAAGAACTGTCAATAGTAAACTTTCCCCCCCCTTTACTAGCTAATAATAGGCTGGTATTATAGTCCAAGCCTGCTCATTATCTCCTGCGGGAGTGGTTTTGCTTCCCATGGCATATAGATTTCATAGATCATAGAGTTGGAAGGAGCCTACAAGGCTATCGAGTCCAACCCCCTGCTCAATGCAGGAAACTAGAGGAGGGGTCTCCCATCCAAGTAATAACCAGGTTTGACCCTGCTTGGCTTTCCACGCTCAGACAAGCTGAGCCAGCGTGAGCCACAGGCCTACGTTTCTGTTTTGTTTGCTCTTGTCCATGGCTCCTATGTCCATTGATAGTTGGGTTATTCTGGGGCAATTTGGTTTTCCTAACTTCTAAGGATGCGAGACTGTGGATCTGTTGCCGTGGCTCAAGCTAGGTCCTCCAGTGTTTAAGATCTCAAGTTATCATGATTTGCATGAAGACCTTGCTTGTGAAGGGTCCCTTCTTCTGTCATAACTTAAGAAATGCTGTTTCTAGATGCAAATACACTGGAGGGGGAGGGGAAGCATGGTGCCTAGAAGACATCCTGTCAAACAATTTACTTATCAGGCAGGCTTGCAAACCACCATAGCAGGCTGCCTGTATGTCCCTGCAATGAATGTCCGCTTCATATCTGCAGCATATGTCATGCTTTTGGACAGATTTGGACACTTACCTGGGTGGCTACAATCTCCGCATAGTAAAGAAGCACATTCCTTCACCCACTGATGTCATGGCTAATATGGGCATGGACACCAAATCACACATGGGTAATATGTGCATGGACACTGAATCTCAGGAGTCTTGCATTCTTCCACCTAAAAAGGTGACTTTACTCCTCCACACAATGACTGTTGCCACCTGGGCAATTGTCTGAACTGGGCCTTTATCAAGAAAGACAAGGAAGTTTTCTAAAACAGCCAACTGACCTACAATGCTGAGCTTAAAACCTTCATAGTGGATATAGACTTCTGAGCTTTAAAACTCCGAAGGGTAATAGGAAGGGGGATCTATTTCTGCTATAAAAAAATTAGGTCTGCTATTTTTCTGTTGAGAATGAGTGTTAGGCACTGTCCAGATGAAAGAACAAACCTTGCCCACCTCCTTTCTTCCCATATCTTTAATGATAGAGCTGAAGTCTAAAATTAAACTCAGCAGGTAGGAAGATTGATTCTACAAGAATTTCAAAAGGTTTTGCATAGGCTTAGATTAACACTGGATTTATGTGGTACAGAAAACTCATGGAAGAAGAAATGTTATAGAATAGCATAAATGGGGACACCCTTGCTTCCATGATGACCAAGGGAGATATATGAGCTTTTCCTGGTTTAATGAAGGGACTCAGCTAACATGTCTCTCTCATATTCCAACTGGTACATCTGGTAGCAGTTCAAGGTACCTTCACATAATAATAATAATAATAATAATAATAATAATAATAATAATAATAATAATAATAATTATTATTATTATTATTATTATTATTTACATTTATATCCCTCCTTTTTCCAGCAAGGAACCCAAAGCGGCTTACATAATCCTCCTGCTCTATCCTCACAACAACCCTGTTGGGACCAGGAGCCAATACAATAACCTCCTCGGCTGCAATCCAACACAGACTTAGGTGTGCTTAGGCTCACTATACTCAATAAGATTGAGCATGCTTAACCATACCCTCCAACATTTCACAGATGAAAATAGGAACACACATGTGAATTTGTAAGAGGTATGGTTAAGCAACATGAAGGTGTGATCAAGAGGGTGTGGCCAGGCAACATGAGGGCATGGCTAAGGGTATGGCCAGGCAACCAAAGAGCATGGTCAAGTCAAGTACAAAAGTTATTAGAGGAAACACAGAAAATCTTATATATTATAATTATTACATTATTATATTATATTATATTATTTATTTATTTATTACATTTGTTAATCGCCCATCTGACCGATCACCCCCAAAAAAAGGTCATACATATATTATTATTATTTTATAATATTTTATGAGTGGCTTTAAAAAATTTTTTTATTTAACTTGATTTCAAACAATATATGTAACACAAATGAAAAAGAAAAAAACCCATACATATAATGAAAGAAGTGCACCCACCACCACGGAGCCAAAAAAAAGAGGTTTCTAATATAATAATCCATTATTATTAATCATTCCAAAAATACATCTATATAGACATGGCTTACTCTCCTTTCCCTCTACTAAAATATATGAGTGGCTATATGTATATGTATATGTATATGTATATGTATATGTATATGTATATGTAAATATTTACCTTACTTAAACCCTTAATTGTTGATATCTGGTGTTTTTCGGGGGTGGTGGTCAGTGCTTGCAGGGCAATCTCTTTCTTTTGGTTTTAAAATGGTCAGGACTGGCACAAAGTTCTCCAGTTCCAGCAGCTCTGACTCTTTCTTTCCTCTAGAACTAGGAGCTTGCTTCCCCAGCCCCCCTCCCTTTTCTCTTCTTCCCTGCCTTTCTGCCTAGGCTTTTATCTCTTAACAGTATTAATATTTTCCTCCCCAACTCCAGCCAGTATGGCAGTTTCTTGTTCATTTCTGCAAGCTGTGTTTCTATTTCCCAAGGTTAAAACTTTTTTTTCTTCCCCTGACCTTCTGTTGAACTTCCTATTCTCCTGTCTTCCTGAGCTAAACCTCTTGAGCATTCTACCTAAACTTTGGCTGAAACTGACTCTCTCTCTCTCGCTCTCTCTCTCTCTCTCTCTCTCTCTCTCACTCACTCACTCACACACACACACACACACACACACTTAACCCTATAATATCCTAAAACCCACTAAACACAAAAGCAGAGGACAGCTCTGTTCCTTCACAGTAAGTAATACCTTCTCTTTTATTAACAGATTTTTGATTATACAAAAAAGCCCTTAAGACAATAATGTTAATCATGAACAGGGACATCATCCACACATCACACAGGCAAAAGTACTTGACTGATAAAGTGGATAATTTAACTCTTCTTTATATATTTCTCAATTTGTGTGGTTACAGCTGCCTCAGTGGTTGCAGAATCTTCAGAGCAGGGTTCTGAATTATGGGAATCATTACATTGGACCCAAATTTCACTTTAAGTGAATTTTGGCAGCTAGTCTAATTTTAAATGTTATGTAAAAATGGTTCATACTTTGATTGATATCTGCTTTCCTGTTTCACAGCTCCACTTTCTCACATTTTAAAAATAATCTCCCTAAAATGGGATGTAATTCTAATATCAGTGCTGTTACAGCCTCAGCAATAAATGCTGATAGGTTGTCGGGGTCCTGATGAAGTAAGTCTCTTTCAAGAGTATCTTTTAGCACCTGCCACTGCTTCTATCCTCTTTCCTAGCCATTTTTCTTTTCTTTTTTTAAAAAAATTCAGATTCTATAACAGGAAATGTGCTAACGGGTTTGCCTCATTACTCTGTAATCAGGATTGGTGAGATCAATAGCACAAATTATTTATTTAAGGTGAGATGGCCCCCCCTTCCTCGTTCGACACACTTCAGCTGATGTACCCCTCCACATGTTGTTGTTTTTACTCATAATGCAACAAATGACTAAATGAGCATCTGGCAAATGCACATTTAGGCCTCTTTTTTCTATAGTGTAAGAGCTACTCAGGATGTTGGTTTGATCACAGACACATGCCTTGTCCAGAATTCTCTCCCGCTGTAGGACAGGGTAAGGATGCATTCCATAGGAGGGGCTGATAACAAATGGGAAACACAACAGAACACAACAGATTTTGTAGAGAATAATTTGCCCCTATATTTGATGGCAAAACAGGCTCTTTTCAGTGGGTTGGATCATTCCAGTTGGTTGGTGGGCCTCAGAATTAGTTGTTGGGCTGCTGAAGAATAGCCACAACCTACCTGTTACCTCAGTGAACACAACCTCTCTCAGAGATAGTCTGGGAGTGGACATAGGTCTGTGGCAGAGTACATGTTTTGCAGGCAGAAGGTGGTCCAAGGCTCAATCCCTAACACTTGTTGGTGGGTGCTGTTGTTGTTTTCAAATGAAAATGATCAGGTACCAGATGTTGTGAAAACTGCTAGTCAGAGTAGGACTAGAATTGGCCAATGATCTGACTTGGTATAGGGCAGGGTTGGCCAACTGTGGAACTGACTTGGTATAAGGTAACCCGCCATTGCCCCTCCCCCCTGCCATGCCATTGAATTTAGTGATGGTGTTGTTGTTGTCTTTACGGTGTCTGTAGAGCTATGGAGTACTGCAAGGGTCACATTTAGCTTGCAAACAAGCTAAATTTGACCCTTACAACACTCTGTAGTGCTACATTTTCTTTCTTTCAAAAATATATCTGCCACCAACAAATTTGGCTGTGTGGTAAAGCCACACTGGGGGTGCTGGGGGAGCAGCAGGGCTTTCATGTGGCTGTGTGTTGGCCACACCTGGTATAAGGTATCTTCCAAAAGATGGCAATAGTAGGGTATAGAAGAATCATGTGAACCTTTCTGTGAGATGTTAAACCACTGATTTAAACTTTTCCCAGTATGTCTCAGCTAAAGAAATGTGGCTAGGATCTTTCTTTGGGTATTTTTAAAATTAAATCTAATTTTATAGTGATCTTAAGATTTTTGTGATCCAGATTTACTTCTTTTTTTTCCTTTTTCTTTTTGGCTGGGACCTGTTAAATCTTATGCTCTCTCAAATCCTTTCGTGTTAAATAATTTCACATGGAAGATATAGTTATTTAGAGAATCTACTTTGTCACTTGCAGGTTCTTGACCTTTCTGATCACTTATGAAAGGTTTAATTTTGAGTAAACTCATTCTCATGACTTTGTTTAAACTTTTCCATCTATGCTGTTTCTGGCATATTTTATGTGCAATCTAGCTAGGAAGATCAAATATAAAATATACATGAATTTACAATAATGCATAAGAGGGGGATAATTTCTCAATAACTGAAGTGCAATGGAGAGGCTGGTAGTTTTGAGATCAGGTTAAATTATTCATATCTTTTGGACAGTCATTTTATTATGATAAATTTCAGATCCTTGACTTTTTTTTATTATTAGGACAAAAATAGTCTCTCTTTTCACTTCTATTTTACACTGACTCTCATCTTCCACAGTCTTTGGACAAATAGATACTTTGGTCCTATCTGAGTTCTGAAATACAGTTGAACATCAAATGGCTGATTAGAAAATACATTGATCTTTGTTTATAGTGGTAATTAACGGTTCATCATTTGATGACAACAACATCAAGTGATGACCTTCATGTGTGATCAAGCCATCACAGTTTTATGAACATCACAGCAACAGCTTGCATACCCTCCTTCCCCTTCAAACCTTTCCCAATGCCAGCTAGGGATGGGCTAATTCTGGAAGCCCAGCTCATTTGAGATCAATGGACTTCCTGCCCGCTTCCAATCCGGTGATCAGAAATAGGCCAAGTCAGGGGGTTTTCCGCAGACTTCCCTCCCTAAGACAGGCTGCTGGTTGTCTATTTTTTAAAAAATGCTAAGGAAATTTGCGCAAATGGCATGATTTGTGTAATTTGCATAACTTTACTACACAATTTGCACAATTTTATGCAAATTGCATAAATTGTGGTATTTTGTGTGTTTTGCGCAAATCAGCACCCAAAAAGTATGTGGATCTAATGTGATTTGCATAAAATCAGTTGATTTGTGCAAATGGCGCTAGATCCACATGCTTTTCGGGTTCCATTTGCACAAATTTCCTTAGCATATTAAAAAAAAATGCGCAGACTGTGGCCCATCTTAGAGACAGAAGTCTGCGAGCTGACACGATTCGCATCATGGCAAGCTGGCCCCAGTGCAGCACTGGTGAACCAGAATCTGGGGACCAAATTGTGAAAATCCCTTGTCATCCCCTTATCGGATTCTTCACACATCCCAGCTTCACTCATCCCTGTCATGAAACTGTAGCCATCAAGAGGATGGAGTCACTGGTGTTGTATGATGGGTACTTTTCAGAGTAAAATCCAGAGTGGATATGCAGCCCCGCTGACATTGGAGCCAGCATCCTCCACTGGTGGGTGGTGGTCCCGGCTCTCAAAGAGGTCTGGCAGCACATCCTGTGCCAATGGCACCATCCCCTTCACACTCCTCTCTTGCCCCTGAGATGGCAATTGGCGGGGAGGCGGAGATACCTTTATGGAGCTGGATTTGGCCTTGGGCCCACCAATGGGTAACTTTCTACTCTGCTGCCAGAGCAGTTGCTCGGGCTCCCTTTGCCTCCTTTCAGTCGCTGGGCAGTAGCATGCCTATTCCTGACAGCAGCTGAACAGAGCAATATCTTTCAGGTTCCATAGGAAAAATGGAGAGACCCGTCAAAGCGAACGAATGCACTCCTGCTCTACTCCTCTGGCTTTCCCGCAATTTCACTCAGATCCAGCCTGCCTGCTGATCCTTTTTGCAAGCATCATCATGAGTTGATCATTTGTTTCTTTCAGTTTGCTTTGCCGTTGTCAGTGCGTTGGGTAGAGGCTTCGCTCTTTCTTCTCGGCTGGGTACTGTTTGTCACAGCCATCTGTCAAGAAATGCCTACGGAGCCCGCCAGAGAGCTGTTAGCAGTTGACATGGTGATAGCTCGGCGATAGCTCGGCAGGGCGGTTCCTTTCTCCTCTTCCTCCCCTCCCCGCAACTTCCTTTGCCACCAGAACTATCCAAATGTGACATCAGGTAGAGAGAAGAAGCCGCAAACTGGAGGGGAGGGAAGCTGCCTGCCTAGTTAAGCCACTTATTCATCCTAACTGGAAAATGTACCATTGCAATTTCTGGAAGGAGAGAAATAAAATGTTTCATTTTATTACAGTTGCTGTTCATCTCGCAGTACGGACCTCTAGCTAACATCCTCCACAGAGGGAAGCTTTTGAAGCCACAAAGGTCTAGTTTGACTGTGTAATGTGACCTCTAGCGTAACAGAGGCCTTAACCTATCCATCTGTCAGCTACACAAGATGAGCCTTGATCACCTTTCGGGAGAGATTCAGTGATGACTTACACCAGTATTGTTCATTAGCTGGACAGAATGCAGCCACTCAATTCCTTGTGGGGCCTGCTTCAAATGTGCCATTTCCCCATTCTAAATTACCGTCCGTCCCGCCTGCAAAAGAGCTTGTATCATGCCTGTTTTTCTCCCTCTAGCAGGGCTAATAGCAGCTTCTAGTGGAGGCATTTAGATCAGGTAAATAGCACAGGGCAAAAGAGCTAAGCACTGCCTCCCCAGTGCTGCTATTTCTATCACTATCAGAGCCACCCACAGTTGCTTTAAAGCAGGGGTGGGCATCCTGCAGTCCTAGGGCCTGTGGCTCACGCTGGCTCAGCTTGTCTGAGCATGGAAAGCTAAGCAGGGTCAGACCTGGTTATTACTTGGATGGGAGACCCCTCCTCTAGTTTCCTACATTGAGCAGGGGGTTGGACTCGATGGCCTTGTATGCCCCTTCCAACTCTATGATCTATGAATCTATGAATCTGGCCTTTGGCTTAATTGCATGCAGCCCTCAGCTTAATTTCAAATGCACCTTGTGTGCAATCAGTTCAGACCTCTGGCAAGAACTATCTGTCTCCTCCCTGGTAGCCCACTGCATGGGAAGGAAGAGGAAGAGAGCGCGCAACAGGGGTAATAGAGAAAGAGCCAAGTGTTGACCCACCCACTTTTGGCTCTGACCCTGGCCACTGCTGGCTTTGGCCCCACCCATTGTCAAAATGCAGTCCCCAACAGATTACCCATGAGGGAATGCAGCCCTCGGCAGAAAAAGGTTGCCCACCCCTGCTTTAAAGTAAACAAACAAACGGGCGGTCCCGTCACAGCTCTACTCCCTCACATCTGTTTTGGACCCAAATGGCTACTGTTCTCAACTCCGCCCGTAATCCTATGCAAGTTTAGACAAAAAAAAAAGGCCTACAACTCCCAGCATGCCCCAGCCAGGCCTTTTTAATCTAAACTTTGTAGGCCTTTTTAATCTAAACTTGCATGGGATTGCACCCTAAATGGGTTTACATATTAAGTATATAGACCAAAAGCACCCAAGAAAAGTGCTAATTTGGTTTATACCTTGCCATAGGTATAATGCTATTATATGCTATAGTTATCATAGGGTATGTTTTTTTTAAAAAAAAAAGTTTCCTCACAGAGTTGTTGTAAGGATAAATATTCTACCTGCCCCAAGTCTAAATGGTGAATCATCTGTAAATCTAAAATTAAAGAAGAAGGGGGAAACAGCTCTGTGTGTGTGTGTGTGTGTGTGTGTGTGTTGCTCTTGGTTCAGTACAACGCAACCCTCATTGATACCGTATGGGCTTGCTTCTGCTCATACCAGACAAAAAGCTAATCACCATTTGCAATAAATGGCAGTGTCTACATTCTATCACGTTTACCATCTGCCTCTTAACGTCGTCATTGTCACGATAACCAACACACCGTGCTAGGAACTGAGTTCTTTTCTAGTCTCATTAACTGAGTGCTCTCCACAATTCTCTGCCGTGCTGTTTTCTCTGCCAGTGTTTCCCAAACTTCTGATTACTGGGGCACAATTACTACTACTACTGCTACTATTCCTGCTGCTACTACTACTACTACTACTGCTATTACTACTACCTTTTCATCATCTCCTCTTCCTCCTCCCCCTTCTCCTCTTCCTCCTCCCTTGCTGTGCATGCCGCTTTACAGAGCCCAAGAGAATACAGCCCTGCCCTCATGAGGCTTACAATCTAAGGTTTGATTGGACACAGGGGAGACAACAGAAGGAGGGGATGGAAATGGAGGCAGGATCCACTCTTACACTCATCAAAATAACTCTGTGCATTTTCCTCCATCAGCTCACCAAATAGCGGACAGACATCTTCCTTGAAACTGGAGGATAGTCCATTTAATGTTGCCTCCTTCCATCCCATACTGTCATTATTCAGAGCTGTGTTTTTATTTTATTTATTTATTTAAGACATTTTTATACCGCCCAATAGCCGAAGTTCTCTGGGTGGTTTACCATAGTTAAAATCATGAAATACAATATAAAATATAAAATTTAAAACCACAGATTAAAAACAAACAGCAGAGCTAGCAGCAGCAGTTACAATAACAGAGTTAAAAACAACTACAAGATTAAAATGATTAAGATGATTAAAATGATTAAAATGCCTGGGAGAATAGAAAGGTCATCACCTGGTGCCAGAAAGAGTGCAATGTAGGCACCAGGCGAGCCTCTTTGGGGAGCTCATTCCACAACCGGGGTGCCACAGCAGAAAATGCCCTCCTCCTGATTCCGCCTAGATCGATTAGCTGTAGCACAGGCCCGGTCAGGGAATCTCTGTGCATTCTTCTTACTCTGTTGCTGCAGGAAAGTTCTCTGCCCATATTTTGGTAGAGAGAGTGGGGATCGATGCTGAGCGGAGTGTCCCTAACTCCCAAAGGGTACAGACTGCATCCAACATGATGGTGGCATAATTGTTTAGGCACACGTCAGCCATTCTTGTGGAACACTGATATTTCCGGAACACCACACGGATTACAAATCACAGCTCTACACTGTGCATTCTCAAATTCTCAAGATCCAGAACTTTCCAAGAGGTGCATGATTTTCTTTTGGGTGGCTTAGTGTAGGGATGTACGGATGGTGTAACATCTGTTCCGTTTACATTTCGCAGATTGTCAGGCAACTTTTGTTCCATCGCCCACTCATTGACGGAATAAAATCTTGCAAAAATGCAATTGTATGCATTTGTACAAATTTGCAGTTGTGCAAATTCACACTCAAAATGTGCAAATTCTCCCACATATTCAAATCTCTGAAAAATGCATATTTTCACATTTTAGCCTCTGGGGCAAATGAACATTTTTGGTTGGTTGTTGTTGGGTTTTTTCCTCTTCCATATTGTTCTATGATTAAATTTGCATAAAATTACAGAAAGTTTTTTAAAAAAACAGTCTGCAAGTCCATGGAATCCATGCGATTCAGGAAAAGCCAGTCCGCTGTGCAATCTGCGGGTCAGATTCTTAGAAATTTGATCTCATTTGACTCTGTTGCGGATTTCTCCAACTTGCCTAGGATCTGGTTTCCCTTCAGAACTTGTTTTCATTGCTTATCCATATGCAAAATTTGTCCAAGTCCCTATAATCATTTTGTTTTCACATCTCCAGCTGCTTACCGTATTTTTCCATCTATAAGACGCCCCCATGTATAAGACGCCCCATGTATAAGACGCCCCCACTGGGCAGTTTCGCAACCACGCTGTTCTCTCCTCTGCTTACTTCCGTGTATAAGACGACCCTCAATTTTTAGTCTAACGATTTTAGGAAAAAGTATAGTCTTATACATGGAAAAATACTGTAGTTAGTAATGGAGATATGCAAAAACGATTCCTACATTGTCAAAAAGGGGCATCACATATATGGGGCATTTATCTGCCAAAGCAAATACGTTGTTGTTGTTGGCATATACTTAGTTCCATTTTGAGTCCAATTTAGTGAGGGTCATAACATTAGTGTCCATTGTTCCCCATTGATTTCAAGGTGCAAAGATATTCAGTTGTTTTTTTAACAGAACTACAAATATATACATTGACTCTGTTGTAAAAAGAAATGTTATGGGACTGTTCCTGATTGTGTGTGTGTGTGTGTTTATTATTTCTTTAATTTAGGGAGCTTATATCTCATATTTCGATTCAATAACATTCTCACAGCAGTTTAAAAATTAAAATTAAAAAGAAGATCATTATTAAAACAACGTAAAATTGTTATACATCATATAATGATAAATAGCAGCATAAACCAGCATACTATATGAAATGCCACAATAAAACTTAAATGCAGCAGTAAAAATCAATCACCTTTCAGTTAAAAGCACAGGTGAATACAAATTGCTTTGACCTGATGCCTAAAACGTAATAGGATTGGATATCGTATGGGTGTAATACAGTCATAACAGCCAGGCCCAGTTAGTAATTTTGCAGTCACATGCTGCACTAACTGCAGTTTCTGAACAGTCTTCAAAGGAAGCCCAACATATAGTGCATTACAGTAGTCTAACCTGAGGGGGGTGTTCGAACTGCTAAATGACTGCCTGTTCATCTAATTTATTCATTCATTTAACTAAGCTGTGACTGTCTTGTAACATATTCCCATTCAAAGCTCTTTTGCATAAATGCTAGATTTGCTCGGCATACTGGGCTCTATTGAGCATTGGCCCATTTGAGAGGACCCTGTTTTTCCAGAGATCCCACATGTCCATTGAACACACACACACACACACACACACACACACACAACCTCGGGGATGTTTTGGGACATTGATCTGCAATTGTGAATATCAATTTCCCAGACACATATCATAAATGTTTGGTAGATCATGGAGGATGCTGTATTTCCTGGTTTGTTTATCTCATATTATCACTCCAGTGCAGATAAGGGGCCATAATCCTTGGAAGCCAGGTTGATTGCAAACTACAGTAAATTTGACCTCGTTAGGGCTCCATAGCAGTTCTGGATGCCATCTTTTCATTATTATTTTTTTAAATAATAATAATAATAATAATAATAATAATAATAATAATAATAATGGGGGATGGAGGGCAGGGGGCATAACACGGGCTGCCCTGGGAGTGGAGGGGCTGCATGTTGCCCATGGACCACATGTTGCCCATCCCTGCTCTTTTTGGAGGGCTGCCCAAGGACTGTCCTGCATTTGAAGGTGTTTTTCTGTTTGAAGGGCTGTCCTGTCCAAGCCTGGCTTAAACATAAAGAACTTCAAGAACTGCCCGCAAATAGCAGATTGAGAACAGGCCAGAACACAGGTCACCCCCACCATGGTGAGATGTACTGTGTTTCTATTTAAATTATAATACTTATTTCTACATTTGCATCTCTACATCTACATTAGCACGTGCAGATTGTATGCAAATCACTGTCCTCTCTTGACCTCTTTTTGGGCTATGCATTTCCTCTTTTTTTTTTTGGCAATTCATAACTGATCACTCTAGCCCAAACTGCTGCAGACAAGAGATGCACAGTTAGGACAGGGCCTACATATTCCTTGACAGTACCATGTCCTTCTGAAGATGGTGTTTTCATATGCCATACAGGAGCTTCCCTTCTTTATGTCTCGATTGCCTGGGACTAGATCATAGAATCAGTAGAGTTGGAAGGGACTTACAAGGCCATTGAGTCCAACCCCCTACAGGAGAACAGATGTGGGCTGCTCAGAGTCAGGCAGTCACCCATCCAAGCACTGACCCGGCTCATACCTGCTTAGCTTCAGTATGTGTCGCCTGCATTATGTGCTCTCAACACCACCTGCAGGTATTCAAGTACAGTAATACCTTGGATTGCAAGTAACTTGGTCTGAGAGCATTTTGCAAGACAAGCAAATTTTTTTAATAAATTTTGACTTGATAAACAAGTGACGTCTTGCAATACAAGTGTAGGGATGTAACCGCTCGCCTCGAGCGGGCTGAAATCGGCCCTGCTCACGCCCGCCAAAGACTCGCTTTGATATAAGAGTGTTTTGGATTACTAGCACGGTTCCAGAACGAATCATGCTTGCAATCCAAGGTATTACTGTATATCCAAGTATATATTCAAGTATATACTTGAATATACAAGATATTCAAGTATATACTAGGGGTTGGATCCAGGATCTGCAGTGGAGGCTGGTGACTCCAATGTCCGTGGAGCCGTGCATCCAATCTGGGTTGGCACCTGAACTTTTAAGGAGCTATCCATGGTTCTGAACCTATTCTGGGGATAGGGTTAGGGTAGGGCCTGGCACCATGGATGGCTCCTTTAAAGTTCAGATGCTCTGCTTGCAGAAGGTTCCTCTTCCTGATTTTTAGGGATTCCCTCTCCCCCACTACCGCCACAGCTCACCCCATTCAGCAGGGCCTTCTACCACTCTGTGTAGCATTTTTAGGGATCTGGAGGGGCTACCATGGGGAGGCGGAGGCAGGGAAGTCCACCCCTGCCAGCATAGTTGATCCAGCTAAACCTGGATCCAACAATAGGTGGGTTTTTTTTTTAAAAAAAAAAGTGTATGTGCCAGTGCCCCCAGCAGAAGAAAAGTATACTGTAGCTTCTGGTTCACCTTACTCTGTTCTCTGGCTCTACATCAGGGGCAGGGAACCTCAGGCCTGGGGTCCCAATCTGGTCCTCTGGGTTCCCTCAGATGGCCACGCCCCCTTCCCCATGCTTTCTTCTTTTCCCTTCTCTTTTTCCCCAACCACTGGTTTCCCAGAATATGTGCATCCCCCCACCCCATTCCAGAAGCTCAAAATGATTCTCCTAAGGCTTAGTTACTGGTAATAAGAGCTTTAAGCTACAATATGCAGGCATTTTTTTGTACTTTTAAAAAAAATTTGGCTCCACCCCTTTTGCATTCAGCCCCACCCACCACTGGCATGTGGCCCCCAAGAGCTTCTCAGAAATTGAATACGGCTCTCAGGATGAAATAGGTTCCCCACCTCTGCTCTGCATTCTGTCCAATATGCTTACTCGGCAGGGGAAGCAGTTTCTTTGAACCTTCATTAAAAAAAGAAGAAGAAAAGAAAGCACTTTCTCATACTGATTTCAATCATACACTTTTAAACCTTACCCCAACACGCACACACACACCCTTCCTTCACTTGCAACATCCATCAGCCCGACTGAATGACACGGCATTAAAACCCGCAAGGAGCTCCTTAGTTACCTGTCATTATCAGCTCCCCGTCCGTGATAGAAAACAATCAGACTTTCGGCGCTCGTTGGATGCTGAGATAATAACATGGCAGGCACAATGGCCGGTGAGCATTACGCGTAGGCAGGAATTAAAATATCCCATGCTGTCAAAATCAGTGATAAAGGGTATGCTTAAATGGAGCCTCCAAATAATGCAGGATTAGTAAGCAGTTGCGTGTCAGCTGGAAATAATGAGGTAACCTCAGCCAATTCAAGAGTTCCATTTAAGCACCACACAGCAAAGGAAATCTGTCCGACCTGAGGAATTTTAGATCTTCCCAGGGTACGGTAGCTAGGGCTTGATGGGATCTTAGCTGAAGCTTTGCCTACAGAAAATGTCTGATTGCACAAATTCTGCACACATTTGCGGGGAGCGTGTGCTCATCCAGGAGCAAGCTTCCTAGCCTTGTTTGAAATGGATCTCATATATTTTAATTTTCCCTTGGTTAAATTGAGGCAGGTTGTTGATGCTGCGTGTGTGTTTTCTCTATGGAGGTTATGTTGCTGCCTTACAGTTTTGTAGGGGCTACACTGGTCTATCTACCCAGTGTTGACAGCAGCACCCCACAGTCTCGGAGGGAGAGGTTTCTTCCAAGCCCTGCTACTGAAGTTACTTTTAAATGGCGATGCTAGGACTTGAACCTGGAATGCTATGCATACAAACAATCTGCTCTACCAGTGAGCTATGCCTCTCCTTCTTCCTTCCAAACCCTCCAAGCGTTATTTCCATGCTATCCCCTTTCATTGCAGGAGGGCTTGTGTGAGAGCAGGACTTCGCCGATTGCTGCCTTATGTGCAGTGTGGCACAGTTTGGGAGAGTGCCAGCCTTCTCCCTTACCAACCTGCCCAGTCACTGAGGTCATCGGAGGACATTCTCCTGGTGGTTCCACATGGACCAATGGCCTGATTGGAGTCCACCGGGAGAAGAGCCTTCAGTGTGGTGGCTCCACTTCTATGGAACTCCCTGCCTCCGGAGATCAGGCAGGCTCCAACACTGTGTTGTTTTCAGTGTCTGCTAAAGACATCTTTGTTCCGGGAAGCCTTCCTTGCTGACCAGCCATGGTTTTAATGTCATCTTGTTTTTAATGCATGGTTTTTATTCTTTCATCTCGTTTACCTTTTTTAAGGGATGGATGAAATCCTCTTACCCCATCTCGTCAGGCGCTTGGCAAGTGCCCCCGCCACGCGATCCGTCTTGTGGTGGCAGCGCAGCGCTTGGCGGACTTCCGGGTGCCCGGAAGTGACATGCTGGGTCCCTGGCGCTGCGTTTTTTTACGTAAATACCATGGAAAACAACCTTTAAAAAGCTGCGATTATAATAGTAATACAACAACCTGAATCTTCAGAGTCCCAGTCCATTATGCCACATTGGCTCTCCACATCACTTTCTTGCACATCCCTAAAAACCCACTACAGAGAGAGAGAGAGAGGAGGAGGAGGAGGAGAAGAAGAAGTAAATATGCATTCATCTGATGTCAATACTCTCTGGCTCCTCAGACTAATCCAATCATAGCATTTTCCAATAGAATGTCTGGTTAACAGATCAGAGATCAGAAGAATCATGAGGCCCGCAATCAGGCCTATCCAACATGACCCACTGAGTGAGCACATGTTTCAGTCTTTCCAGTGAGTGGCAGCCTCCATCCTTCCTCCTCCTCCCGGGAAAAGGCATTCTTTTCCTTGGCAAGCAGGAAAATAATGCCTCTTGAGACCCTGTGACTGCTGGGCCATGTTCAGCTTGGAGGGTCGCAAGTTGTGTGGGCCTGTTCTGCGATGTAACAGGCAAGTTCCAAGCTGAAAGACACAAATAGGTATCTCTTGAAAAGGAATAGAAGGATGCGTTCTTCTCCTCTTTCTTGTTTTTAAAGCAGGATTTTCATGACACTTAGAATGGTAGAATGGAGAATGCAGGAAAAGAATATATGCTTCTCTTCAGTGTTTCATGTGTGTGTGTTTGTACCTTTTTTAATATAAAATACACAGCAAAGTTTGAATATTAGAATCCTTTCCGTATTTGGAGGAAATCAATGGATATTTACTCTTGCTTACAATAGAAGAATTAAGCAAAGCACTTAGTTACCATTACAGATACTGATCTGTATAAATAGCTCCTGTGTGGACAGGGTACAGGCTAATGTGGCGTAGTGGTTAGAGAGTTGGACTGGGATTTGGGAGATCCGGGTTCTAGTCCCCACTCAGCCATTAAGCTCACTGGGTGACTTTGGGCCAGTCACTGACTCTCAGCCTAACCTACCTCACAGGGTTGTTGTGAGGATAAAATGGAGAGGAGGAGGATTATGTAAGCCACCTTGGGTTCCTTGCAGGAAAAAAGGCGGGATATATATAATAAACTAGCTGAAGGACCTATTCTTTGAACGGATTAAAAAACTGTACATATTAGACCTAATGAATTGCGTAGCTATGTGGCTATTGCTTCTTGGTACACTACATCTGAAGTTTTACCCTCCAGCACTAATATCATCAAGTTATTTGGTTTACTAGCCCTTGAACATGCTACATAAAATTGCCCATGAGAGAAGTAGTCTTGCCTTACATTGATGCCAGCCACTGTTAAGGATTATCCCTGGGACTTATTGATAGTCATTGTGAAGCAGACTCTGAGCGGGAATTGCAGTCTTTTACATTCAAAAGGGTAGTCTGGTGGGATGACTGGGATGCATGGAATAAATACAGTTTCACCTGCTGCACATCCTGTAAAAACTGTAGTCTCCATGACATTGCACCTGAGGACCTTGATTTGATGTCTCATGCTATTTCAAAGTTATTATTGTTTACTACCCTGTGTTAGGCAAAGTCCTACCAGGGCAGGATTGTAGGTCTACCTATGTGTAAATTACATCACAGAATGTGAGCCTAGGGTAAGAAAAGCACCCCAAGATGCAAGATGAAGATTTATTTATTTTTTTCACAGCACAGTCAGTTTTTATTAGTGATCCATAAGCAACAACCATGCCAAATTCCAGCTTTCTAGCTTATATATTTCCCCAGGCTGTTAGGATCAGAATAAGAATGGATTTCAGGTTTCAGCTACTTAAGCTAAGTTCAGACTTAGTCTTTCCTTCATCAATGTAAATGAAGGAAATCTACATAATAAAGGTGAGGCCTAGTCCGAGCTATTAGGAGTTGATTAGCAGTTTGAAAGCCTGAGGTCTATAAGAGTCATTCAGCAGTTGAAAAGCCTGAGGCCTATAAAATTTTAAATCATCATAACAATGCTTTCCCTCAATGGATCGCTTTTCTTTTTGAAAGAGGTGAAAGTCCTACCAGGACAGAACTTTAGGTCTACTTATGTGTAAATTACACCACAGAATGTGAGCCTGGGGTAAGAAAAGCACCCCAAGATGCAGGATGAAGTTTTTTCCCCCCCACAGCACAGTTTTTATTAGTGATCCATAAGCAACAACCATGCCAAATTCCAGCTTTCCAGCTTGACGGGAAATAGGAGATCCATTGATGAGTCAGGGCTTTCGCTTGTATATATAGAGAGATAAATAAAGGAATGGTGTAGTTGTACTTCTGCAGCTAACCAAGTCTGGCCCTAAGAATTGCCTCGATGGGAGACTGGTTGGCAGCCATACATTACAAATGTAGCAAACAAGAAGGAATCCATATTCCCTGTGATGTACTAAACAGAACATTGGATTTACACTGGGACAAGCACATCATATCCATGCTCAGCCATAAACCTCACAGTGTGGTGGTGGGCAGCATACTATTATCTCTCAGCCCTACCTCACAAGGGTGATGTGAAGGTAATGTGGTGGCATAAACCCATGTAACTCCTTGAAGGAAGGTACAAGATTAGTGATAGAACTAAAGTGAAATAATACTTCACTTCTTTAAAATAACACCTAAAACCATCTTACTTCTTTTCAATGAAATATTGAATCTGGCCTACGTTGAAATGTAACCATCCCACTTACTTTTTTCCCGCCCACTTCTAGCATTGGGTGGGATACCAAAATGCAATAATAAACCCCCAATATTAACTGCACTGTTTTCCTCTTTTTTGTATTATTATTATTGAAGTGCTTAATGGACATCTTATCCTTATTCTGAAAACTCTTGCTCCCTCCTACTTAATCTCTCTTAATCTGTCTTTATGCTTTCTTTTGCATTCAGCTGGTTCTGAGCATCTTGTTACACACCATCTTCTCTCTGCTCTATTCCTTTACCCATCTGTCCTTTAAAAAGCCACTTCCGACAGGGTTCCGGTGATTTTCACCACAGGGGGGGAAAAAATAAATCACTTCCGCACAGTGTTCCATGCAGCAGTTGTAACGTTCCAAATTATTGCTTTTTCCGCACAGTTTGACTTCTTCACATGGTGACTTCTCTCAACACAAATGGTAGCATCTAGGAAAGGGTGAGAACTTTCGTTTCAGTTTAGTTTTGTTAAGAATTGATCAAAGTTCGCAAAGTTCTCCATATTCGGGGCAAAAAGAACTTGAGATATTTTTTTTTTAAAAAAGACATGAACATGGGAGAAACTGAAAATGAAAAGTGTTCAGTGCTTTGCTCTTAAAAAGTCTGACGGCAATATCCAATGGGGTATGACCATGAACATAAATTACTTTGTGCTAGCATAAACTACTCTAGCATGACACCAATTGCGTTTGCTGGTGTACTGTTTTCCTGGGGACATCAGCGTGCCAGCTAATGCTAATGGAGTTGCACTAGAGTAGTTTATGCCAGTGCAGTGTTACATTAGTGGTTGTGCCTTACTGGATACTGTCCTGGGTTTAAAATCCCTGTGTACTCAACCATGTTAGTGCTTACATCATGGCCCTCTCAATGCTTGGAACTGTAATTGGCTCATACTTAGTGAGAATTTCATTTCTGTTCATTTATGATAATAATTTACCAAAATTTGCAAAGCTCTTTATACTCAGGAGAGTGGGGGGACTTGAGATTTTGAAAATGTGAATGCAGGAGAAAGTGAAACTGACTGATTCACTCATTGTGATGTTGGAGAAATCCACAATGGATTCAACTGAGTTTGGAATTCCTATGAAGCTGACCTGTGTGTTCTGCAGTGGGCCATTTTTTCCCAACTTAAGTCATGTAGATTCCACAGACTTGCAGACTGGACAAAAGACCTTTGAGTGTTACTGAATGGTTAGCAAGGGGGGATGCTTCAAATAATAAATATATAAACATGGATGCAGTGTCATGATGAAAGCACAAAACATGAGTGCCACATGAGTGGCAGTATAACATGAGTATCACACACAACTCCGTGTAAAATTGACCTTTTAGATTGGGGTGGGCAATTTCCAGAGGTCGGGGTCATTTTCACCCCCGATCCCTGCAGCAAGCTGCAGTCCACAGGGTGCTGCAAAGTCCATGGGGCAAATCGCCAGATTTGCCAGTTTGCCACCATAGCAGCTGTGGTTGCCTTTTTTATTTACCATTTTATTTATTTATTTATTTCATTTTTATACCGCCCAATAGCCGAAGCTCTCTAGGCGGTTTACAACAATTAACAAGATAGTCCCTGCCCACAGGCTTACAATCTAATGGCTTACCGTCCCGCCATTTTGGGCGGGCACTGGAGGGTGGCAGGGGCACTGGGGTCACCAAGGGTCCATTGGGGTCCACATGCATCCTGCAAGCCACACCTACATTTTAGATTGTTCCCTGTAATAAAGACTGTTGTCCAAAAGAGCAGGATAAACCCTATTGGTTAATCACAGATTGGCAACGGCGATGAACCATACCTATTTCTGTCATATGTTTCTGTGCAGAGCAGTGGAGAATGATATTCTGCATCATTTATTTTTCCATGAGAATGACACTCAATAAACACACATGCTTCTAAATAACGCACCTTTGTTTGCTGACTCCTAATCTGGAGTCTTGACTTATATGTCTCTCCATGTGTCTGCTTCAGTAAAGCTTGAACCCTAAGAGGCTTGCGATGAGGGAAAGCCAGCCACCAACACCCCATTGGAGTCCAACCACAGCATAGGCACTTGATAAACTCCTGTCATGTGTTTATTTATAGAAACATTTTAACATCACCTTTTGGCCCCCATAAGGGCGCCCAAAGCAGTTTGCAACAATAAAAACCCAATCCTGATATGGTAAGAACAGTGAAACTACTGGAAAATCAAATCAAATAAAAACTATAGTTAGCAAAGTCAACAAACAGCTAGCTTAGAACCCATTAGAAGCCTGGCAAAATAAAAACATTTTGACCGTCTGCCTGAAACTAGGAGTGTGCACTGACCACAAGATTCAGTTTGGTCCCTCATTAGGCAGTCCAGAAAACAGCCTGATTTGGCTCAGACCGATTCAGAAGCCTCCCACTTGGACTTGGATCTGAATCCAAATCTTGATTCGGAAATCCAAATCTTCATGCTTCTTTTTGACTGTCATTGGAAATCAGCAAATGGCTATAATTTCTTTTCTGTTTGACAGAATCGTATCAAGCCATCAAACCATTCATTGTGATTAGGAGCCAGAGCTTTTCTAGTTCCTCCTTTCCCTCCCCCTCTCCCTACACTGGTGTTTTCTTTATATAGAGAGCTTGGGAAGAAATGTATCCATTTTTGCAGACACATTGTCTGTGTCTCTGTTTCCTTCTGAATCCCAAATCTTAAGGAGTGTTCAGATTCATATTGGGTCCATTTTGGATGAGTCCCGTTTCAGTTCAGACCTCTCCTGAATCTGTCCAAATCAGCCCAATTTGGTTCAGGATTCAACCAAATCTGCAGCACAATCCGTACTAAAAGCCATCAGTGAATGAGCCAGTGAAGGAGCCACTCTCTTTTGAGAGAGTGTTCCACAGCTGCGGTACTGCCACCAAGAAGGTAATATCTTATGCTACTGCTAGCCACACTGCCCTTCTCAGCTGAACACAGAGCAGGGCCTCCAATGATGACTATAATAGACAAGCAGGTTCAGGGCTGGCGCTACCGCTAGGCCAACTAGGCTGTTGCCTAGGGTGCGTAGCGGAAGAGGGCGCAGAACGCTGCGCTCCTCTTCGCTGCCGGCGCGCTCCTGCCCTGCCCGCCCGCCTCTCCAAGAAAGCCAGGTCAGGGATTGCGCCCGGAGTAGTGGTGGGGCCGAGCCTGGGCGCCTCCCCCCCACCTTGCCTCACCTCCGCGCCGCCTCCCCCCACCTCGCGCCGCCTCCCCCCACCTCGCCTCGCTTCTGCGCCGCCTCCCCCCACTTCGCTTCGCCTCGCACCGCCTCCTCCCCCTCGCCTCGCTTTGCCTCCCCCCCCTCGCCTCGCCTTGCCTCGCCTCGCCTCTACTCCGCGCTGCCTCCCCCCCCGACACCTACCTTCTCCGTGCTGTTTCCCGAGCCCCGCCCGCGCTCTGTTTTGGCGGGAAGAACCAGGGCAACAGGGCTTAAACAGCCCTGTTGCTCTGGTTTCCCCCGGCCAAAAACAGAGCGCGGGGGTCCCTTTTCGGAGGAGGCGTGGGAAGGTAGGTGGGGGGCGGCAGCGGCAGCGGCAGCGTGCGGGGAGGGGTGTCCAGTGGCGGCGGGGGGGGCGGGAGGTTGCAGAGCAGGGCTGCTTTCCGGAGCCCCCCCCACGGTACTAGAGGGGGGGCGCTAAATATAATCTAGCCTAGGGCGCCAAACTGCCCTGCACCGGTCCTGAGCAGGTTCATGCAAGAGCAGGCACTAATTCTATGACGATATCAATTATGATTTGGGCATTGGAGGAATAAATATGTTTTTAGACTCTCAGGTGCAGGACAGGGGAGGAATGTGGAAAAATACAGCGTAGAAGGGAAGTCCTATGATGCTATGATGAATTGCCTTGCTTGCTGCAGAAGACTGAAGGTCCATTCCGTTTCCTACTGTGGTCAATCACATGGAACATCTGGAAGTTCAGAAGCAGAGCATGAAGTTAAAAGCCTTCCCTTGTCACTCATCTCCAACATCTGTCAATCAGAGCTTTGCTGCTTCTAAACATGGGGATCCCATTTAGCTATTGTAGAGATGGATCCATCAGTCTATTTTTGCCGATATATGCTTTTTTGAATGCAACTATCCCTAATGTACACATTTTTTGCATGCAGTTTTTGAGCTGAGAACTGTGTCACAAAATTTGGAGGACAGGAGTACACATTCCAAAGCATAACTGTGTTTCAGTCAGCATATTAGTCCGGGAACTGCAAATAAGGTCAGTTTGCTTCAAGATGCAGACCGAGCGAAACTCTCCCTCATTGCCCATTGTGCCTAATCGACCTATCCTCCATGATTTTGCCTAACACTTTTAAAAAGCTGTCTAAGCTAGCATTACCCCCATCTTGTGTCGGTGAGTTCTATATCTATACATTAATTATGCTTTGTGCAATGGAAGGCATTGGAGGAGAAAGAAAGCAGATATGATGCGATGGAGGCAAAATACACACACTCTGATTTGTGTAATTGAGATAGTGTAACCGAAAGCATTGGAAAAGCAATCTCACTCTCACTGCAGAAGAAGTGTTCTTGTAGCTGATATTTGCTCTGCTTTGAAAATCAATAATGGATTTCTAAAACAACAACAACAACAATAACAGCACCCTACTGTTTATATATTTCTCTGCAAAGGGAGAGGGCAAGCTGTTTTAGTTTTGGGTTCAAGAAAATATGAAGAGCAAAACAATCTCTTGTATCCATGTTTAGAAAGATCACCTTGCCTTGTGACGAGGTCTTCAGCATTCAAAGACATGATACTCCTTTGATCATTCCACAAATTGGCCACCTCGGAGCACAGTGGAGAGTCTGGGTAATTAACAATGCAATCCTCCTCAAGTTTAGACAGAAAAAAGGCTGACAACTCCCAGCATGCCCCAGTCAGCACAGCTGGCTGGGGCATGCCGGGAGCTGTAGGCCTTTTTTCTGTCTAAACTTGAGGAGGATTGCACCCGAAGATGGATTGTTGGCAACTGAGCACATGAAATTGCATTCTAAGTCAGACTTTTAGTCCATCTGGCCTGGAGTCTCCAACAAGGTGTCCACAGAAATTCTCTTGGCACCTGCCATGCTCGCTGCTGCTCCTGATTTTTATTTTGTTTCTTAAGTTCCCCCCCCCATTTTTTAAAAAGATCTGGGATTCTGGCATGCTGCAAAGAAATTGCTGCCCTCCTGCACCTTCTTTACTTGGGTTCAAAAGCGTGTTCTTGTGTTTTGAAGCTTAGACCCCACCTCTCCCTTGTACTTAAGTTCTTAGGCAACTTACTTTTCTTTTAGTCTCACCAGTTTGTCTTCTGGGAAATGAGTGTCTTGTGACCTACTGGGTCCAACATGGCAGCCGTTTTATGAATGGGCAAGCCCCCTTGATGGCCGCCATTTTGTGAGAGCGCCTGTAGCACTCTCTCAGAATTCCAAATGCGCCTACTGACTCATAGGAGTTTTCCATGGTGCTGAACTCCACCCCCAAAATAGGTTCACCACCATGGAACACCATGGATAGTTCCTATGAAGCTCCAAATAAAAGCTGAAAAACCTGCAATGGATAAGGAGCCCCACTGAAAAAGGAGACACCAGCCTCCCCTGGAGCAGCAAACAAGGATGTCAGGCAGAGGTTTTGCCTACCCCTGCTACCTACAATTCTGAAACTGCTGATCCTGGGAATTGAAGCTGGGGCCTTCAGCATACACTCTATCCCTCCCCAATTTGGGCAGGCCATATCAGAAGTTTTGGTGCTGCTACCAACTGAGTGCAAGTGACTGAGTGTATATTCCAGAGGAACATAGTAGTGATTTAAAAATACAATTAGTTGTGTGTGTGTGTGTGTGTGCGCGCCGCCGCATGTGCATGTTTCTTCCTTTTCTCCCAGTGGATTTAATGATTAAATTTCCAGACAGGATATTGGATTAGAAAGACCATTGGTCTGGCCCAGAAGAACTATTATTAAGTTCTTATCGATGACTGCCTGCTTTGTCTGTGACATCAATCTGCAGGAACGTTTCAACTTTGTGGCATCTTTTGGCTGATATAATCATTGGGATGCAAGTAAGATTTAAAGACAGATTCACAGGATTATAGAGAGGCAAGGTCATCAGCAGTGATGATGTAGCGGTCAATTTTGGAGTGCGGGTGCTCATCGTGACAGTCCCAGTAGCCACATCCCCCAAGGAGAGTCCAAAAATGCTGTGTGGATCCGTATCAGCGAACCAGTTCTAGCAGTTTTCATCTCTGCCAGGAGCAGGTCTTTTGTAAAGCTCATGGGTCTTCATCGCCCATTCCAGACCAAGCCACCCCAACATTTTTTGCATTGCAACATGGAACAATATTATTGTTGCTAGGAAAATGCATTTCTGCCCCAGCTACTATGAAGATTATTTATTTATTTATTTATTTAATACATTTTTATACCGCCCAATAGCCGAAGCTCTCTGGGCGGTTTACAACAGTTAAAATCATAAAATACAATATAAAATATAAAATTTAAAACCACAGATTAAAAACAAACAGCAGAGCTAGCAGCAGCAGTTACAATAATGGAATTAAAAACAGCTACAAGATTAAAATGATTAAGATGATTAAAATGATTAAAATGCCTGGGAGAACAGAAAGGTCTTCACCTGGCGCCGGAAAGAATACAAAGTAGGCGCCAGGCGAACCTCTTTGAGGAGTTCATTCCAGCTAAGATTGCAGCTAAACTCAGAGGGAACAGGGAAGTATGGGGGGTGGGGAAGGTGATGACATCATTGCTCCTGCTCAACATAAAGTCCTGGTGCTTCAACCACGCAAGCCCTGACTCCACAGCATCACTAGTCATCAAGTCCAACATTCTCCCTTGAAAGGCAGCATACCGTATGCCAGAGATTTTGTGAAGTCGCACGCAGCTTCATTGGGACTCTGATTGATTGCCTACCTCTCCCACACACACACATACTTTTTATTAAGGTGCAGTAAAACTTATTATCCTTTATATATTACAATTTACAGTGTCATATAACAAAAAGGCAGGTCCCTGCCTCTAGGAGCTTACAATCTAAGGGTGACGTACACTCCATTTCCACTACCGGGCGCAACGTTGGATTCTTGCCACCATTCTGTGCACCCAGATCTCTGAATGCAGGTGGAGGAGAAGGAGATGTAATGGAAGCCTGGATTATCCCCTGAGTTCCATCCCTTATACTCAATCTAAAAACATTTGATTCCCCCCCCCCCTTTTCCTTGGCCCTGCTGGAGTATTTTACAGATATTGTTCTGAATCTTTAGGCTCGGTCTCTGAAGTATTTTCATTCTCTCCAACTATGGGGTCATCTGTGAGTTCAGTAAGTATTCCGTCTGCTGCTCTGTTCCTAAAGAAAGGGACTGATGCTACAATAGACCATTAGGCAAACCATCCAAGAATGAACTGAAGGGGAAGGACTATGATTTTCTTGTCCTAAGTTACTGTACTTCAGCCAACTCTTTCCCATCTTTACTTTGCTCTATTGGATATGGATCTATCCATTGCCTCCTCCTCCACCAGGCATTCTCATTGTATCTTGAGTCACATTGTTCTGAGATACTATTAATCTTTGGCGGTATACTTCCCTGAAGACAGTTTGTCAATAATTCCAATTACTAGGGTTTTTCTTCTTCCATTTTCTGATACTGGTCTTCTATGGGTAGCTTAAAAAATATATATCTGGAAGATCCACTGTTAAAGAACCATGCTAAGCAATTACTGGGTCCAGGATTAGGCCATTTTTGCTCTCTGCTGCCTAAAAAAGAAAAAGAAAAAAAAAGAATCCATTAGCGTGACCCAGCACTACAGGAAGATGTACTAGACCTAAACTCCCCTCAACATAGTTCTAAAGACCCATGAATAAAATAGCCTTTCAAGTGGATGGAGAGGCACTCTCTAAAACTTTCTCCTTACTATCATCCCCACCACTTCTAATGACGCATTCCCTCCTGCTTATACACGGCCCTGTCTCATGCATGTAGCTCTGTGCATGAGAAGGCATCCCCTTAGGCACTGCGTTATAGGGATGGGTTTGCAACTCAATGCGGACTTAACAAATTCTCACTTCTGAAACCTAAACACGAACCGGAACGCAGTTAGACATCAAAATCCGCACTCTTCTGAAGTTTGTGATGCAATTCACACATTAGAAACGCATACAAAAATGTGCACATTTGAAACAAGGTATACCCCCAAAAAGCATATATTTGGGGGCGGAAATACACACACACACACATTACTTTATTCAATGAGGAAAAATTGCTTGAAAAAAGGAGAAAATCCAAGAATTGCACAACAAAATGTCCTACAAAAATACGTATCTTTTTTTAAAAAAAATGCACACGAAAATACGTATGAACTTTTGTGCAGACTGAAAATATAGGCCATCCAATGTGGAAATGGGATGAAACAAACTTAGCAGTGGGAAAATGAGAACCTGAGCAAAATCCAGCTTGACAGATTGAACCATCCCTAGAAATGCAAGAAGGGGTGCTTTTTTTTCAAGATTTTTTTCTTGAAATTTGTGATTGCATTAAAAAAAAATGCTTTTTAAAAAAGAATACATGCACTTTTGAAATGTGTATTTTTCCAAAAATACACATTTCCATATTAGTCAATAAGAGGAAATGTACACTTTTTCCATTTGAAAGGCACACTTTTCCAGTTCAAATGAGCCCCCCAAAAAACAAAAATACCCAGGTCAAAAATTAGAAGAGGAGAGAGCCAAAACAAGCTTCATTGTGAATTTTGGAGAATTTTGACGAGTTTGAAAATACCTGGTTCTCCTATCCCTTCTTCTACATGTGTGCTCAGAAGTATGTCCCACTGAGTTCAATGGGGCCTACTCCCAGGCAGATGAGTGTAGGACTGCAGCCTAAAATTCTCCATTTATACCAATGGTTTAAATATAAATCCCTGTATAGATCCCTAAATAAATTATAATGGATGACAAATATAATCTATTGACCCGCTTGGTATATAAAAGGAAGGGAAATAACATTTTAAAAAATGAGGGGAGGGAGCACAATAGATTGCGTGTGAGGATGCTCTCCGTGCATACAGTGCAAGAGGGGATGCATGGCACCATTTATGAGAAAGGTCACCATTCTCATTTGCAAGCATGATTGCCGCACTGATTTGGCATGACGCGAGAATTCATCCTGATCCCATGAGACTCCAAAAGTGACTACTGGAGGGTTTAATCCCCTTCAGACTTCATCAGCCACTGTGCACATCTCTCGCTGTCATTTAAATGCCAAACTCCATAATTGGGCTATCAATGATGTACAGATAATAACTCTCCCCCCCCCCAAAGGAAACACCTCTGAGATTAACAGAGAAGGGGAAACTGTTTGATAAATTGATAAGCAAGTTTAATAACCTGCCTCATTAAGTAGAAGGAAGAATTAATCTGGGCAGGCATTTACATGTAAGAAGAAGTCAATTGCTCTGTGGATTACACACACACACACACACACACACACACACATATTTGATCAAGGTAAATGTATTATCCAATGAGGCTGCTCGTTTCTGTCTATCTCTGAGTTTGCTTAAACAAAGGGGGAAAATGTGTAATTTAAGGAAAGGACCATTCTCCTTTGGGAGCCATTCAGTGTGGCTGCAGCTTGCTCCTTTTTAACTCTTACCACTCTTGGGGCCGGTTCATACGACCCGGGCAGCGAGCGGGGGAGGCACCACGGGGCCGTCTGCGGGGTCCGGCGGGGCGCCGCAGACGACCTGTGCCCCGCATGCGTGGGCGGACCGTGCTGGAGCAGGCGGTCCCTGCACCGCAGTGCAGGCCTCCCGGCGCTAGGGGGTGGCAGCTCTGGATGCCCAGAGAGGCCATTTGCCCCTACAGGCCAGAGCGGCCGCAGCTCCAGCCGCTCTGGGCTGCCGCCTCTGTGTGGCCACGGGAGGCCCCCGCGGGACAGCCACCCGCTTTTCACATGGCAGGGTGGCCACATGCGGTAGGGGCTTACCCCTCTACCACCCATGGTGACTTTCACACGACACGGGAACCACGGGGGACCTCTGCTGCCCCCGCGGTTCCCGTGTCGTGTGAACCGGCCCTTGGTCTCTTCAGAACATCATGGGCAGCTGCTCAGGGTCGAGATCCTGACAGGATTTCAAATGATCAGCTACCCAGTATTCACCAGTGCAGACGAAGAAGAAAAAAGTATCAAAAGACAAGGACAAGCTAAAGCTACTGCTGCTGCTATTCATCCCCACCTGGCTTCTTAACCCTGCCGGCTCTCTGCCAGTTTTACTTTCTGTTTCGCAGAGCTACAATTTCATACTTCAGGGGTGAGAAGGATATATATATTGCAACAAACAATAGCAAAACAAAAACAGAATGCACCCGCCAACCGCCCGCCCCACACGCACACATTTAAAAAAACCCACAAATAGATTTTAAGTGTCTTTGTTTCAGTGCATTTCCTCGTTAAGGAAAGGAACGCAGCTCAGTGGTGTGGCACAT
The DNA here is from genome assembly GCA_021292165.1 of Shinisaurus crocodilurus. Classification (NCBI taxonomy): domain Eukaryota; kingdom Metazoa; phylum Chordata; class Lepidosauria; order Squamata; family Shinisauridae; genus Shinisaurus; species Shinisaurus crocodilurus. The sequence continues at coordinate 26,951,373 of CM037879.1, read as the reverse complement.
GTTTTCCATGGAAAACGTCCCTGGTTTAATCCCTGGCCAGTGTAGAGTGGTTAGAGGGCTAGAATGACATGCGGAATGAGACGCTGCAGCGCAAGAAGCCTCCATGCATCTGTAGCAGCTGTCATTTCTGGCAACTGTTATAGCCACTGTGGAGAGCCCCCTTTCCCCATCCCTCAGTGCCACTGCCCACTCACCAAGTCACCTGGCAGTGTCTGGCTTCTTATACCAGCAGGGAGTAACAAGGAAGTTGCTGCTTTATAGGATGGAGGGGTGGAGATGGTTGGAAGGAGGTTCTCCTTGGGTGGTGTAGCAGCAGCCAGAAACAGTACTGTAGCTTCAATGGAATCAATTTCTGGACTATGTATTAATAAAGGGGAAGGGGAGTATGCCTTGTCAGGATATGTTATATTTTTGGAATGTGGAATTTAGTTGATCAAGGGGATGGAAGTATATTAGTTAGTCCTTAGGCAGGTGGGGGGGGTGCACCTTATGATTTATTCTAGTTGTACGTTTTTGGTTTATAGTTTTGTATGTAGTTTATAATAACTAAATAAAATTTATTAAAAAAAATAATAAAAAGAAGCAGTAGGTTCAACAGTCACTCAGAGGCTTCTCATCCCAGAAATCCATGCCCATTTCTCTAGTGTGGAGAGCCAGTGTGGCATAGTGGTTAGAGTGTTGGACTGGGACTCGGGAGATCTGGTTCAAGTCCCCACTTGGAGATGAAGGTCACTGGGTAACTTTGGGCCAGTCACCGACTCTCAGCCTAGCCTACCTCACAGGGTTGTTGTGAGGCTAAAATGGAGAGGAGGACGACCGCATAAGCCACCTTGGGTTCCTTGGATGAAAAAATGGAATAATAATAATAATAATAATAATAATAATAATAATAATAATAATAATATAATTATTATCACCATCATCATCATCTCCAGGTAGGGCTGGGAAAGCTGGGATGGGCAACTCTCTCAAGCTCAAGGACACCTGGGTTCTCATTTTTCCAGCACTAGCCTCGTTCCGTCCTGGTTTTGCTTCCGTGGTTATTTGCCACACAGAAATTTGTATGTAATTTTCTGAGTGCGTTTTTCAAAGAGTGCACATTTTTTCAAATGTGCAGATTTTTGTACACAGGCATCCATTGACTAAAGCATCTCTGTGCACATTTCTTAAATGCATGCATTTTCCCATGCACGTTTCCAAATGTGCACATTTTGGGACGCATTTTTGTTTTGTTCCGCAGAACACATCACAAACTTCACATCGGAGCTTGTGTTCTGGTCCAGGAGGTACACTTGAGGTGATCTCACATTAAAATGTGAACCCAGCAAATTTCTCACCCATCCCTATGGACAGGGAATTAATGACCCCTGTCTGAAACTCTGGGAGGCCGCTGCCCATGAGCGTTAGATGGACTGCCTCAATATAAGGCAGCTTCCTCTGTTGCAATTCACTTTTAGAAAGAACCTCCCAATCCCTATAGGAGGCTTATCAGCAGAAAACTAGCAAGCATCCCCTCTGTCTTTTATTGGAACCCAGGGATTTGTGCTTTTGGCGTGCTTTTGGTATACATACTACCAAAAGAGGGAGGGGCTGCTTCCCGAAATAACTGCTGTTGGACTCTTCTATACAGTCTCCCATGTTGCCTCAGTGGCTTCAACAGATTACAGCCCATACTGAGTGCTTCTCCTCATATTGCCCATTCATTCCCCATCTGCTTCTGTTGCCTGAGCAGGAGAAAAATTCAAAGTTGCCCAGGAAATTTCAGCTCATATTGAACACAATATTGTGATGACCTATTTCAGGGGCTGTGGGGTGGGGTTTGTGATGGACTGCTGCTTACGCAGCCCTACAAGGTAGGCCACAGTACCAATTGACCCGGGACTGCTCCCACCCTCCCGCTTCCTTTACACCAACTTGGTGTAGCAGCCCAGCCTTACAGACAAAGAAGGAACACACACAATTATTAAGATGATGGAGACTTTATCAAAACAAAAATTAAAGGTTAAGCAGTGTAAGGTCTCCAATACATATAAAAAATAATCCCTTATAAAAAGGGCTAAAAAGACGGTAGGGAAAAGGGGGTGAGGTAGGGTGTTGTGAGAAAAGGGGAATGGGAATAAAAAGGGTCTCTAAAAGATTATCTAAAACAAACCCCAAAAGTCTGCAAATAACTGCTTGAGCCAAACCAGGCCTAGCTCTCCCAGCTATCCTGCAATCCCGGCATACCTGCCCATGATGGAACTCCTATCGCGTCCGTCCAGGCCCGAGGAAGAACCCAGAGCCTTCCTAACCCAACTCCTTTATCCAGAACAAGCCCTCTTTTCCCGCCCAATCTCCACTAATCCCATCATCCTGCTAGGCAGAACTTTCCCTCCTGATCTCTGAAGGAGGGTGCCCCCCCTCCCTCCCAGCTGCGGGCACTTTCGCATGACTTCATCCCAATTAACTCTGGCCTTGGTATACAGCTCTGCAGATAACTTGTTGTCTCCCAGGTGCCGCTACACTATCCCACGCTCCCCAAGGACGCCTGGCACATTCCAAGGAAGAGCAGGAGAACAAGGGTAAAAGAAATCAGAATCAACCCAGAGGAGGGAGCAGGGGAACTTAGCTCAACCTCCGCCATGTTCCATCTTCACAGGGTTGACTTTGTAAAGAGATTATTTCAACACTTGTTTATGCTACCGCTGGACCTGGCAGCTTTGAAAATAATAGGATTTCTGTGTATATTTATTCTCCCATTCTTTCATGGAAGAAATTCAAATAACCAGGGGCTTAAGTAATTCCTGGCCACAAACACAAATTCCTTGTGGTAATACACAGTGTGTGAGTGTGTGTTTGTCTGAAGGGAGAAGGGGAACTCTTTTTCTTTTGTTTTATTTTGCCATTTACCGTATGTAGTTTTTAAAACCGGAGCCCCCTGCAAATAAATAAATACACCCTGGCATTTAAAGCAAAAGAACATCCCAGAACAGTCATTAGCATAAAATAATCATGCACATAGTGGATAAAGGTGATTGTTGTATCTTTTAGCACTCTAGGGGTGTGATTGTATGTTGGAAGCAACATCCCCTACTGTGGCCTGTGTCTTAATTAAGGAAGGATTTATCCACTACCTTTACAAAGCCTGTAGCTTTGTCTAAGACAGCTATTAAAAGGCTTAAAAAAAAAATATGTCTGTATGTGTGTGTTGTTCCAGTCCTGCAATTAAAAACAGAAACTCCCTAGTCCAACTTTGGTCACACTTTTAAAAATGTATTTCTAGGGATGGGAGAAGCAGCCATTTTTGAGCCTGCCTTAATTATATGAAAATCACTTAGAAGCTCATTTTGGCTTGCTCCCATTTTTGTTTTCTACCTGTTTTTGGCTCGTTCAAATAGGGAAAGTGTACATTTCAAAAGGGAAAAGTACACATTTCTGTGTGCATTTTTCAAATGCACATTGTTTAAAGTGTGAAAATTCATTTTTAATGTGCATTTCAAAGTATGAATTTGTAAAAAAAAACAAAAAAAACCCACACAATTTTTTAATGTGATCGCAAATTTGGGAATTGCAAACATTTCTCAGAAAAGCTCAAATGGTAGAGCCCTTGCTTTGCATGCAGAAGGTCTCAGGTTCAATTCCTGACATCTCTAGGTGAAGCTAGAATAGACCCATGTCTGAAACCTTTCATAGTAGTGGAAAAGTTTCACCAGGAAAGGTGGGATTACACTGGTTTGGGAAAGCTTGCATTGAAGATTCTGCTGGATCTAACCAAAGGCCCATTTAGTCCAGAATTATATTCCCTACCTTGACCAGCAAGGTGCCTCTTGGGAATTCACAGGGAAGGAATGAAGGCTCCATGCCTCCACTGTTATTTAAAGGAGGAGGGGGGGGAAGCATACTGGACCGATGAAGAGGCAGAAGCTATCCAAAGCACATGAAGTAGCGGAAGTGTGGAAACAATAGGCAAACATATGCCAAGTGGAGAAGATGAGGGAGGTGTAGAGCTAGGGAACAGAAAGGTGTAGAGCTTTAAACATAAGGACCTAATGTTTCTGCTAAGAACCTGTTCCTACAGTTGCTTCATCGGAGCTGCTTCTAAATGGTTGGGCTTCTTACTACTCCTGTAACATGTGTACACAGGAGGCATGTGGCATATATGGCTCCCATTGTGCTTCTTCTCTTCATGCTTCCAGGTCTCGTGCAAAGAAGGGAAGATGAATGTATCTCTTATAAGGAGATGACCATTTCCCCATAGGTAATATTCACATCTTCCCCTCTCTGGGAGCACGAGGAAAGGAATCACACAAACCACTCATGCTTCCTCTCTTGTTACTTGTATGGAACCTTCGGAACCTCCCAATGGTATTTCGTATGACCTTGTGGAAAGCGATGTAATGGCCGCTTCACATCTGACTGCATAGAAGTCACCCTGCATAGTGCACTTTTGCTATTAAAAAATTAATTGAACTTTTGAGATACACACACACACAAAGAAAGAAAGAATATAAGCAAGATAGACTAACAACAGAGTAATTTAAAATTATATTTAGAGCTAAATGTTTTGGCTTCTGACATCATCAGTAGCTGTGATGTGAGATGGTTACCAAGAGTGGCAGTTTGGAATCCTGGGAAATGAAAATTAATAAGGGGGGGGGAACCAAAGGTATGAGTGGTATAAAACTTATGAACTTTTCCTCGTGATTAAGGCCATGTGGATTAAGAGCTCTCTCTCTCTCTCTCTCTCTCTCTCTCTGTGTATAGCAGGCCCTCTTAAATTTGAGATTACAACATTGTGGTGAAAAGTGGAGGTTCCAGATTGTGAGGACCACTAGATCAATGGCTTGTTATGTGAAGCAGGCCTGACGTGGTCCAGCTATAAGTCTTTTTGCTTTAAATCCTAGCCACATTTGTCACGCATAAATATGGGCATGTACATGAAAAAAAATCCATTTGTCTGTAGCATAATGCTTGAGCAGAAATGTATGCATTTGGAATCAGCAGGCGTGCTTGGATGTGTAGGATAGGTTTTGCTCCATAAATGTACCTTTTGTTTCTCTACATTTGTTTCTCAGTATTGCAGGGTATTACACAAGAAGGAAATCTTTTTATAGAGTCAGTAACAGATGGTCAAACACCATGCTTACCTACAATTATACCCTAAATCAGTGTACATGATTATATCATCAAAGACAATAATGGAACAAATGTTCCCAACCAAATCTCAGACATTAAAGGGCTCATCGACTGTTGAAAAAAGTGACTCGTTCTCAGGCTCTGCCCAGAGCGGTTCCCAGCAGTGTGATGGTGGTAGGGGAGCCGCCAGCTGGAGAGTGGAGGGCAGCAGAAGGTAACGCTGCTTGTCCTGATCATTCCTTGGGGCGAGAAACTATGCACAGCTATGTACCGGTTACTCTGGGAAAATGCTGGCTCAGCACGTACCCTGAGGGTTGTGGGCAGTTGAAATAATAGGGTCTATTTGGAATAGTGCTCAAGTATAGTTCCTTGAGCAGTATCTAGAAACAAGGGGGACCTGCAAGAAAACACTGCCTCCAGAACGGTGCGCAAATGGGCTCTTGAAATTCTCCACCCTCTTCGTGAGCAGAGAAACTGGGGAAGGGGGTGCATTTCACCAAATTTCTCCGTAGGGAGGAGAAACTCTCAGCAGTTTCTGCCAGGTAGGGCTCACCATTAGCAGGGGTTATAGCACAGCCGCCGCCGCCTCCTCCTCCTCCTCCTCCTCCTCCTCCTCCTCCTCCTCCTCCTCAGGTTTTTTTGGGGGGGGGTTGTGCTGCCACTGCAAGTGGCAACAGTATCAACTGTGTTGGCATGCCGGCCACCATTTTTCACTCACCACAATGCAGCTGTGTGTGTGGGGACAGTGTTGTGTCAAGCTCCAGGGAAGAGGTGGAGCAACTGCTGTGCCGAAATCTGTCCTTCAATTTCCTGAAAATTTTCTTCCCCCATGAAAGAGGCTTCCATTGTTCTGCCTCATTCTCAGAGTGTTCTATAATTTCTTTTTGTGCTGTTTTTGAGCTTACTTAATCACTGTGCGGGGGCCGAGGGGGCCGTGTGCCTGTTTCTTTCTATTACGCACCTCTCCATTGCTCTGCAGCCTCCCAAGCTGCCTGCACTTCTTGATCTGAAAAATCCCTACGGGAGGAATTATGATATCTTCCCCTGGGCTGTAATTGGAAGTGTGGGAAGCCAAGGAGGCTGCCGGCTGCCGGAGAGGTGATCGTATAATGTAAAGCAGAAAACTCATGCACAGTCTTTGGCCATCTCATAAGTAAAGTAAGCATAAGAACCCTGAAACCAACCCATGGGAATTTCTCCAAATTTTTTCTTCACCATTTAATTTTTTTTCAAAAGCAGTTCCTTTTTCTATCAGATTGAATGAGAATGATCAAACAACATGTGGGAGAGATTTTCAGCACAGCACAAGTATCCTCACATCATGATAGTAGTGCTTATGTTCAGGGTCCCAGCCAACCAGACAGCCACAGGCACTCTTCTAGCAGGCCATTGCATTCCCCTCTGCCCGGTTTTCCTGTTTTTTTCCTCTTTTCCAATGGACAGTTGTGTCTACCGAGCATGCTCATTCCTCATCGGGCTGTGTGGTTTGGGAGCGAGATCAAAAAGAAGAATAAGAATGAATTGTGTACTTCTGCAAGCCTATGGGTTCCCCCGAGCATGCTGCTGATGCCTCCCTTTTGTTTCTCAGTGGCCTCATTTTAGCTACAGTTCTGTTGGCACTCACCAGTTGAGTTTGCTAGTAAAATTCTGACTAGACGGTGGCAACCCTACACACCTGCAATTATTGGAGCTTATGTAAACCAATTATGGAAGGCCCTCAACTGTTTTGTCTGCAAACGAATGGGAAAGTGGCACACGCTGAGCTGAGCATTATTATTAATTGGCGCATTGTGTCAGTGAGCTGATGGGCTGCCTTCCCTGGCAACCCTCGGCTGGAACATTGTTTATTTGGAGGGTTCACTTGCTCCAGGGACTGTTTAATTGGTCTGACATAAAGGAGCAGGCCAACAAATGCAGGCACCAAATACCAATGTCCCCAAAGTATGCAGTCTTTTCTTGACCTTACGTATAACGATCCTGGTAGATCAGTGTTGTTATCATCTCCTGTCACGAGTGCTTTATGTGATGTGTTCCCAGCAGCTGCTTTTAGCAACTATGAATGCTGGTGGTAAAATAAATAAATAAAACAGAACCTTAATTGTAGCATGGAGGAGTAAATCTCAAGCCAACCTTCATTCATTTTTTTAAAAAACTTCATTATACATGTTGAAGATTTTTAGACCCCCTTTCCACAGATGTCACCAAGGTGGCATATAAGAAATTAAAATAAACCAACAATAATACCAGTGTGGTGAACTGGTTAGAGTGTTCACCTGGGACTTGGGAGATCTGGGTTCTAGTCTGCACCTGGCCATGAAGCCCACTGGATGACTTTGGGCCAGTCACTGACTTCTCAGCCTAACCTACCTCAAAGGGTTGTTGTGAGGATAAAACGGAGAGTAGGAGGACCATGTAAGCTGCCTTGGGCTCCTCAATGGAAAACAAGCTGGGATGTAAATGTAACCATCATTGTCATCTCCATAAAAAAAAAACATAACAGCTGCTATACTACCATGCTAAAACAATAAAGGCTGCAATCCTATACCCCTTTATCTGGGAGTAAGCCCCATCGAAATCAATGGGACTTCCTTCTGAAAACACATTACTATACTTACTATATATGTACATATTAATTTACACACAATATCATGACGTCGTCACACTCTCCTAAGGCTGGAAGGAAGAGCTTTAAGCTAAGATATGCTGGGGCTTGGGGTGTTTTGGATTTTTTGGCCACACCCCTTTTGCATTTAGCTCCACACCCTTTGTCTTCATCCCCTCCCACCATTGGAATGTAGCTCTCCACCAAGAGCCTCTCCAAAATGGTATTCAGCCCTCAGGCTGAAAGAGGTTCAACACTCTTTGTGTAAATGAATGCACAATGATGTGGAGAAACATTCCCATGATGTAGTGCACCAAGAAAGCGGGCAGCTATTTCTGCAATTGTGGCTCTGCTGTGGCTTTCCCGTTACAGGCACAAGGATCTCTATTGTACCACCATGTACCACCCAGCTAACATTAATGTTTCACAACATGCTTATGTAGTAGTAGTAGTACTAGTAGTAGTAGTAGTAGTAGGCGATCACTAGTGATCGCCGAGTAAGATTGCCTTCCAGGATAAAATTACAAAAAGAAAATTATAAAAAGAGGAAATTGTAAAAAAAAAAAAAAAAGTGTAGACTCTAGCGATGGGTCCGTAAGTGACTGTGGAGGCCTGTACCCCATGCACATGATCGCATGGACCTTGCACTAAAGTGACAGTTTTAAAAATAAAGTGGGAAATATATGGGATGCACAGTTAAAATCAGTCACTACTCAATTATTGAAGGCGTCTTCAGATAGCACATTTCAGATGGTGATCCCCCCCCCTCCACTTCTCTCTTTGTCCCTGTAATTTTAGCATTTCCATCAAAAGAAATGGTATGGGGGGGGGGGATAAGAGCAGGAGGCCACATGCTTAGGGGATATGGCCTGTCATTGCTAGGGATGAAACTTGAAATAATGACTAAAGCCAATATGTATGAAGTGCATGTTACCCTTGTTCTGCCCGCCAAATTACTGCTGTCATTGCTGTGAAACCTCTTGTCATTGGGATTGTGTAAACACTGATGTCCTGTTGAGAGGGAATGAGATGAACCGGGTGGCAATTAATGAGCTGCTCATTTCGTTTGACAAAATTCATGCGCACATTGTTTCAAAGGTCACGACTGAAAGCGTATTGAAATAACATTTTGGAAACAAGATGGGAACATACTTTGGGGACTTTAAAAAAAAAAAGCTTGCGAAGGAATATGGGTCCACTAAGTAAGTCTGGAACTAGACATTCCATGGCAAATGTGAGATTCTGAACGGCTTGCCTGTTGAGTAACATGAATTTGTGAATGGGAGTGGTTTTGCAGGGGAGAAGCAGAAGGTGGGAGGGTTCTTAACCCTTCCTCACCTATGGCTTTCTCCTGATACCTCTTCTCCCTAGCCCCTTTCCCCCAGGGAAGAGGCTCAGAGATGAGAAAGAAGCCCATGGCAGGCGGGGTGTCCAGGCAGAAGAGTTGTTGGGCGGGACTCAATGGATGGAAGAAGAGTTCAGCATTCCCTCTCCATCTCCCATTTCTCCCCTGCAAATGTGACCTCCTGCCCCTGCATTCATGGCAGGCAACAAATGCAGGATTGGAAATACTGAACTGCTGAATAACGTCGAGTTTCTTCCTCAAAGAGGTGGTGATATGGACAGCTCAGACAATGCTAGAAATTAGAAGGCATCTAAGGTTGGGTCAATGCATGCAACGTAATCAGGTGATAGAATGGACAGTATTATTTCAGACTGCAGCTTAGAATCGCATTTTTAACGCTGCCCTGTGTAATGCCTCCCCGCATTACAGAGGACAAATGCAGAGAGGGGTGGGATGGGTTAGAACCTCTCTTCCTGATGTGCTAGTTTTCTACTTGCAGGGAGGAACATTCAAGGACGAGGTCCCTGACCTGCAGTCCAAAGTGGTGCAGTCCATGATTCTACCACTTTATTCTGCTTCGTGTGTAGACCAGGCCTAAGTATTGGGACAGTAGTGGTTGTGGTGGTGTGGTGGAGCTGCCTTTCTTTGCAGCCAAAGGGGCTCAGGCATGCTGCTCTTTTCTGCAGCTCTGGTGCTAAATATATGACTAGTAAACTCAAAGCCACCATACCCAAGTGTGTGTGTGTGTGTGTGTGTATGTGTACATGTGTGTAACAGAGAAGGACGTGAGCTGAGAAAACCCTGTTTTCAAGTCTTGCAATATCCAGGAACTCACTAGGTGGCCATATATTTATTTATCCAGATATTTATAAACTGTGCTTCATCAAAAAGATTAGGCGTGGTGGTTTTCTCACTTCAGAAAATTGCATTGTCAACACTGTTTTATTTTTTCTGACTGTGTTGATTTATTACTATTGGCTGCTAGTTTGGATGAAGTAAATCATGACCCAGAATCTTTTGTGAGAAACCAGTAGGACATTGTGCTTCTGTCAGAGCTTGTGTACTGCAGTGGACAGAATGTTGCACTGGGAGTTCTGAGTTCTAATCCTTGCATAGCCATGAACTCAATGGATGAGCGAAGCAAATTGTTCTCTTTTCAACTATCACATGGGAGCATGAAGATGACCAACTTCACGGCTGTTTTGGTTGGCTGAAATGAGATGAAGACTAAAGAGCATTGTTCAAATTAAAAGTGCTGGGGAAAGGGTTAAAAAGGATCAGCCTGAGTGACCCTATGTCCATTTTTGTTAAATTAGGTCTTTCTGGGGTCCGAATGGGTTTGCCCTTCGACAAGGGTGAGAAGCTGTAAGTGTGTGAGGAAAGAGAACAAATGGCAGACTTCTTGGAAGGGGATTGATACAATTTAAACTTGTTGCCACTCATGAGCTGCTCCCTGGGGGGACAAAACAAAAAACCTAGTTTTACTCTCAAAGGCTGAACTGTAAACATGGTTCAGTGCCACTAGTCACACAGCGGTGGAACTAGGTCTTGGAAAACATGTTATTGGGAGCCCCCATAAAGCACCTTCTTAATAAAATAAAGAATTAAAATACCCAATCTGTTCCACTGCCACTTAGTTAAAGTATTCCTCAAGATTGCTTTTCTTCTTGTCCCCTCCCCCCTGCTTAGTAAATTGCACATTAATATTAGAGTGTTTCAATATGTATTGCCTTCATGAGAAAGGCATCTGACTGAAAGCTTGCCTGGGGACCCCTGAGCATCTCTCCTAAGATTCTCTAAAGGGTACATAAACAAGGTATTAGAGCTCTTATTTCTCTTTCTCTCCTGCCCTCACTGCTCTTTCTTTATTGCATAGCTCCGTGGTCTGTTTTATAGCAGTGGTGCTTTTCCAAACAGTCAATACCCAGCCTTCAGGCTAGACACATTTTTGCACGCACACGCACACGCACACACACAAGTAGGATACAGTATTTCTAGAAAAACTCTGTGTGTGTGTACATGAATGCATGTGTGTCACCCGTTGTGGGGTGCACTTTGAGTGCTCTGCTTGGAGGGATATGTGCAGGAGAGACTGGTGACTCCCATTTCAGTGGGGCTCCTAATCCATTGAGCTTTCATTTTGAGCTTCATAGGAGCTATCCATGGTGCTGTACTCCACCCCAAAATAGGTTCAGCACCATGGATAGCTCCTATAAATCTCAAAATATAAGCTGCAATGGATAAGGAAGGAACCCCACTGACACAGGAGTTGCCTTGCCAGCCTCTCCTGGATACATATAGATATATTCTGTTTTCAGCTTCTTCTGATAATCAGAACATCTTGGAATACACATGCACCAACATTTCATACCCGTAACTCCTTGGGAAGTACTGTAAGAATTTCCATCCCCAGTCAACCAGTCATTGGCCAGGACCTGATTCTCTTTTTACACACACACACACACACACACACACACCCTATTGCAATGAATGTCCCAAATCTTGTGAAAGTCAACATTCACATCTGCATGCTGGCAAGCCCAGGCAACTTTTGTGACTATCTGAAATGAACACGTATTTTCTTACTTTTCAGACATACGCCAGTGAATACTGATGAACTCATTTAGGGGGTTGTCAACATTCATTGGCATGTCAGTAAATTTTCAAACATTGACAAGCATCATGTGGGATTGTCCACATCCCCATCTAAAAGTTGACGTTCATATAATCTGTGGGCTGTGGAGGGTGGCTGGGGTGGACAGATATTATATCCCCTTGTATATCTTTCAAAATTCCATAAACTCTCTGCTACCAAGCCAACATGATGATATTATATCAGAACAGTACGGGGACCTTACTGGAAGCCAGAAAGAACATGATGACTAAGAAAATGCCCCTCACTGAACAGACACAAACCATATATTTAATTATTGGAGAGTTACCAATCAATGCTACTGAAAAACTCTCTGATGCAGCTTGGAGAAAAGCCAAATTTGTTTCCTGCCCCAGTAAATTAGATCACAAAGGCTAGCCTGAGGAATGTTAAGCAAAAAACAAAAAAAATTGCTTTCTCTTTTGTCCTGGATTTCTCTTGGCACTCCTTCCTTGCTCTGCTCCGGAACGTTTTTTAGTAGTCACTGAGTGCTTTGGAAATGAAGAGGGAGTTCACCTTTCCCTCGCTAGATTAGGGAGGCATCCTTGCATTTGATCGCCAATTCTGGAATATATTGAGGGAATAAATAACAGTGAATAATGGCCTTCATGCTAGTAGCTTTTGCAGTTTCCGGGACTCCTTGATGGAGTTATTGCTCCTATCGCTCACATCAGTCCTAGGCCTTATTTTATATCACACATCAATCCTAGTTCTCTTACCCTTCTGCTGCCACCGTCTCTATTTTTCTGCCCTTTCCTTTCGTGATGCCATTCTCGCTTCTGCTGCAAACCTACCCTACCAACCCACCTGCCTGCCTCAATGTTGTGGGGTCAAATGTTGTCCCCCATCAGCTACTCCTCTCATTAAACCAAGACTCTGCTCACACAATCATTTTGACATGGCAAAGTCAACAGAAGGTTTTCAGTGGATTTGCCCATGTTAAGGACTAGTGAATGGCTGGCTGGGGGATGCTGGGAGTTGTAGTCCAACATATCTGGGGGGCATCAGGTTGGGGAAGCTTGGCCTAAAGCTTAATGGATGATGATGATTGGATTGCATTTATATTTATTTAGTGTATTTATTTTATTATATTTATAACCCGCCTCTTTTCCTGCAAGGAACCTAAGGTGGCTTATATAATCCTCCTCATCCTCTACATGTTATCCTCACAACAGCCCTGTGAGGTAGGTTAGGCCGAGAGCCAGTGACTGGCCCAAAGTCAGCCAGTGAGCTTCATGGCTGAGTGGAGACTAGAACCCGGATCTCCGGAGTTCCAGTCCAACACTTGAACCACTACGCCACACTGGCTCTCTATATCCCACCTTACTCCATGGAATCCAAGGCAGACTACATAGATTCCTCAGGCAGTCTCCCTTCCACATGCCACTGACCAGACCCGCTCAGTGCATGAATCACGGGATAGAATGTTGGACTGGGAGTTCCGAGTTCAGATCCTGACATTGCCATGTGGAAGCTGGGTGTCCTGAGCAAACGGATGTTGCTTTTTCAACTTAGTGGTGACTTTCCCTGCCAGGGGGGCAGGGGGGCATTAGAAAATGTCAACCCATGATTACTTTGGTGCAGCCTTCCCCAACGTGGTGCCCTCCAGAAACTTTGGACTATAGCTCCCATCATCCCTGACCATTGGCCACGCTGGCTGGGGCTGATGGTAGTTGTGGTCACAAACATTTGGAGGACACCAGGTTGGGGGAGGCCATTGTAGCACATAAATAACGGATCTGAATTGAGGTCCCCCTTTGGAGCATTCCTTCTGCCAGCATTCCTTCTGTGGACACCAAAAGCCAACCTACTCATTGAAACAGTCTTCCCCAGCTTGGCAGCCTCCAGATGTGTTGGACTGCAATTCCTATCACTCCCAGCCAGTAGCCATGCTGGCTGGGAATTATGGGAGTTGCAGTCCCAGCACATCTGGAGCGTGCGAGGTTTGGGGAAGGCCACAGTAAAGCCTTTCTCAGGCTTGTGCATTGGCAAGACTCCGTAGGAAGACTTGCAAAGGGTCATGATGATGATGGAGCAAGGCATTACTGCAGGTGACTCACCCTTGAAACTCACTGCTCACGCAAGTGGCCCTTCCTGCATGAGCAGTATCACTTTGGAATCGTAAAGTCACATGAGATCCAGTCTCCTTTTGCTCTGAACAGGAGAATCTGTCGTAAATCCATCCAGTTCCAAGATAAGCCGTGGTGGTCATTACCACAGTCCGAGGGTCGAAGGCAAAATATATCATTCCAAAATAGAGCAAACGTAAACCAGTTCGGGATCGGGCAAAGTCGTGGTCAAGGTCATTCCAAGGTTCAAACGTACAAGTCTGAGGTCGGGAATGTCAGGAGCATCTGGATGTAGCTGTAACAAACAACTGCTTCCAGCATCTGAGTGTGTTTGGGACCTGCCTTTTGAGCAGGCGCTGATTGGTAAGGCTGCCCAGCTGGGTCAGGCTGCACGTAGCTGGGCCCCACCCCAAACACACTCCGGCCCGGCTGGTCTCCGTCTGACCTACTGGAGGCACAACAGAATCACAACTTACAGTCAGACAGTTTATTACGGCCATAGACCAGGAGGACAACTTACACTGCTCACATGTCATTGGCCACTCTCAGGAGCCATTATTTGCGGTAACATGCAACAGCTTGGATACATTTGTTTGTGAGGCATCAGGGGTTTCCAGAAGGGGACTATATAGCAGCAGGAACCTAAGATGCTTTAGGATGCAATCCTATGCATGTTTAGACATAAAAAAAATCCTACAACTCCCAGCATCCCCCAGCCAACCATACTGGGGCATGCTGGGAGTTGTACGACCTTTTACCGTCTAAGTATGCATAGGACTGCATCCTTAATTGCTGTGTTGCAGTGGCAGCTAACCAGAGGAGAGAGTTGCTGAGCTGCTCTCTCTTCAATGCTTTAGTAGCATCACTACAGATGTCTAGAGCAGTGTTCTCCAACCTTGGGTCCCCAGATGTTTTTGGCCTACAACTCCCAGCATGCCCCAGCCAGCTACGCTGGCTGGGGCATGCTGGGAGTTGTAGGCCAAAAACATCTAGGGACCCAAGGTTGGAGAACACTGCTCTAGAGGGTTAGCTAGCCTGCAGCTTCCAATTCAGCAGCGGTCAGGTGACACTAGAGGCCAATGGGGTTCCCCCTAGCCTTACAAAGCTGCTGACTCCGGCCTCCTGGCTCCTCAGTCTGAGCAATGTCATTCAGGTACAGGCTGTGCTTGGACTCCCCGGAGTCTTCCTGATTTGACGCTCAGTTTGCCTCCAGACCTGACAGAGGGTTGCTTGCTGTCTCTGCCCGTGCTTCCTGTCTGAATGCAGTGCATACCTGGGAATTGCTAAGAGGGCCCTCTCCATTGATCTAGGAGATCACAGCTGGTCATACTGGAGGAAGACGCAGCCTTTTCAGGAATGGTGGACTGAAGACATTTATGATTTTATTGGTAAAAACACAATACAGGCAGTCCCCGAGTTAATGAACATCTGACTTACAGACAACCCATACTTAAGAACAGACTTCTGGGTTCCCTGGTGCTATGTCATTTTCGTAGAGTACATAGCGTAGTATGCAGCTGCTGCAGGAATCCTACTTGATGGGTGCTTCGTTGTTACTGTTGACTTGATCCAAAAAAATGAAAGGCAAGGTTAATTTGCTCCTGCTGCTTTTTTTTTTTTTTTTTTTTTTGCAGCAGTAGTAGAAAATTAAGTGCCTACCCTGGAACCATAAGATACAATCCATTTCCTCCTCTGATCTTGTGTTATAGCAAACTCAGTATTATCTAGGCCTTGCATAGTCCTGGGAGTTTTATTTTATTTTATTGATTATATTTATAGCCCGCCTTTTTTCCTGCAAGGAACCCAAGGCAGCTTACATAATCCTCCTCCATTTTATCCTCACAACAACCCTGTGAGGTAGGTTAGGCTGAGAAGTCAGTGACTGGCCCAAAGTCACCCAGTGAATTTCATGGCCAAGCGGGGACTAGAACCCGGATCTCTCGAGTCCCAGTCCAACACTCTAACCACTACACCACACTGGCTCTGGTACCATATCCGCATAAGGACTGGCAATCTGCAGCCACTCTCAAGCGCCCTATCCACCACTATACCTTAACTCTGGACCGGGCGTGCTCGTGCACTTTTCCAGGCTCTAGCTCAGAGAAGAACTTGGTGACTTGTCCAAGCCGGCCCCTTAAGCAGCCTCCTCCAACTTGGCACCCTCCAGATGTGTTGGACTACAACTCCCATTACCCCCTTCCAGAATTGGCCATTGGCACATCTGGAGGGTACTAGATTGGGGGGGGGGGAAGCTTCCTTACATTCTTCTCTGGCTCAGATTAAAATCCAAGCTGGAGAAGACGTGCTGGCTTCCCTGACAGCCCTTGCCGCCTGTACCCCAAGACACGTGCATCCTTCCCTTCCTTTCCATTCCCTTGCAAGCAACAGTGGCTGGGAATGAGCAGTGGAGAGAGGAGAAGGGAGGAGATCCCCCTTTCTTACTTCTCCACAGCCCCCCAGCATGCCCAGGAGACCAGCGGCAGCAACGGAAGTATTTCTCCAACTCCTTGGATTGCCTCGGAAAAATGATACAATAATACAGGCCTGTGGCTTATGCTGGCTCAGCTTGCCTGTGAGCGTGGAAAGCTAAGCAGGGTCAAGCCTTGTTGTTACTTGGATGGGAGACCCCCTCCTCTAGTTCCCTGCATTGAGCAGGGGGTTGGACTCGATAGCCTTGTAGGCTCCTTCCAACTCTATGATCTATGAAATCTATGAAATCATTTCTGAGTCAATCCAAGGCAAGCTTGGGAGGGCTCACCCACCTCGATCTGGAAATACTCACAAAGCAGACACATCTATTTTGAGGCAGCTCTCTTAAAACAGAACTTGGCCACCAACAATCTCAGAATAAATGGGTTGCAATAGTGTGTGAGTGTGTGTGTGTGTGTGTTAATGTTGCTAGGATACTGTTCGAATATGGATGAAAGAATAGCAGCACTTTGAAAACATCAGGGGAAGAAGAGAGAAGGCTTCTGTAAAAGATGACCTCTTGCTGGGATGCTCTATAGGAAGGAGTCGGCATAACAAGTTAATATAAATGCACGGGCGAATCCATTGGCACGTTGCTTGCAGCTGAAGAAGGGCCACAAGCAATTGTTAATCCAGGTGTGTGCATGGGTGACAGGACCCTAAGAGTCAATGTCACCTCTGCCTGGGTGGATCCCCTGAGGCTTAGTTGGAATAAAACTTGCAGGGCTTTGAATGGAACAAGCTTTCTTTAGTTAGCAACATAGTTGCTATACATAGAACAATGTAGGAATTGCACACATATAGAGCTAAATGCACGCGTAATCTGTTATCATATAATGACAATGCAATCAATAGACCCTATTCATCCAAAGAGAAAGATGTAACTCTTGCTGGCACGTTTTGATGTCACCCAGTACTAACCTTTCTTTTGCTCACCAAGGTGCCGGACACTTCAGAGTTACTCCTCTGCAGACAACTTTTGGGCCAAAGCAACCGGCAATAACAGCAAACTTCTAAATTGCAGCGTTTGAAGGTCATATCACAAATGCTAGAGATACAAATATGTGTTTTACCCATCCCCTTGCATGTCAACCATGCACATGCATCATTTCAATTTGCCTTACACAAGGTGATAAGAGCCGATGATTGATATTCAGCTCCCCAGCAGAACAAGCTTACTTCTCTTCCTCCTAGCTCTCTCCAGAATGATGACTCTGACCCTACTGGGCTAAACCAACCAGTTCATAGGGGTTACAAGAATTTAGGCTCTGAGGTGGAGTTCTCTTTAAAAAAGTAAGTCAAAGAGGCAGCAGCTTACCAGGGGGCTCTCATTGTGATCACGGACACAGGGGTGGGGTGGGGGGTGAGCAAGGAGGTTGTTGTTGTCCCTTGGCCACTCTGTGGCCTATGCCCCAACCCAGGAGCCAATTGGCTATGTGAGGAGGTTGAGCGGCAGAGAAGTCTGGCTCTTTTGAGTTTGATGGACTTCCTGCCCGCTTCCGATCTGATGATCAGTTTCTGTGGACTTCCATCTCTAAGACAGGCTGCAGTTTGTGCATTTAAAAAAAAAAAACGCTAAGGAAATTCATGCAAAAAATAGGGATGTATGAAAAAATTGAGGGGGGGGTTGAAGAGGGGGCGAACGTGCCCCGCTCAACCCCCTGAGCCCTGCATAACTTACCTTTCCCCGGCTCAGCTCACGTTCCTCGTGAGCTGAGCCGGGGAAAGGAAGTTCCTGGTCCCCAGCGCTACTCTTCTGGGTCCCTGGCACTACGTATTTTACGTAGAAAACAGGGGGGAGAACTACCTTAAAGCAGCCACGATTTGCGTAAGTGGTGCTTAAAGTGGTTTTTCCTATTTTCTACGTAAATTACGTCGTGCTGGGGACCCGAAAGAGTAGCGCTGGGGACCCAGAAGTGCCGCAAGCGGCTCGGCGACCGCATCAGCTGGTGGTGAGCAGCACCGGAGCAATCACGGCGGGGGAGACCAACGAGCATCCAGCACACAGACGAACAGGTAAGTTTACATCAAATCATGCCATTTGCACAATTTGCATAAATTGGAAGGAACAAACTCCATAGTTCTAGTGCAATTTGCACAAATCATGCTAGAACTGCATAGTTTTCTGCTTGTAATTTGTGCAAATCATGGAAATCGCATGATTTGGGCAAATTTCCTTAGTGTTTTAACAAAAAATGCACAAACTGTGGCCTGTCTTAGAGACAGAAGTCCGCGAGCTAGCTCGACTCACACAACAGCAAGTCGGCATCAATGCGAGGCTAACTGGAATCCGGGGGGGGGGGGGAATCATGAAAATCCATTGGCTTGTCACCCCCCCCACCCCATCAGATTCCTCACACATCCCTAGAAGTGGACCTAAGAGGGAATTTCTCCCCTCTGGTCTGTCCCTTGGCTATAAAGAGGAGGTTTAGCCTTAGGGTCTGACATTCCTGCTTGCCAACTTAGATTTTTTTTTAATTATTATTTTTTAGTTTTTACATTAAACCTGCAGGGTAAGATATGGAAGATTTGCTTCCTGAGGCCAGAACATGCCAACATGTAGCATCCTTTGAAAGTGAACTGTTGTTGTTGGGTTTCTTAGTCACCTTTCTCTTGTAGTGTTCACGCATGGAAGCATATGCTGGTGTACTTCTAAGTAGGAGAGATGTCATGTGGAAAGCGACTCTTGGTGCTAATTGAAGTCTGTGCTTTCTGGAGGTAGGTTAGGATAATTGTAAAATGGGCTTATTCTTGAGAAAGTTAAACATCTCCCTGCCAATGCTGAACCGCTTTCGTTAGTTATGGCTTTGCTTCATTTCGGTTTGAGTGGGAGTGAGGCATCTCTAAAGTCCATAAACATCTGTTGCATAAATGCAACCCACCACCAACAACAACAACAAAAAACATTTAAAAAAAATCCTCAGCAAACTTTGCAATGTGTGTGTTGAGCAAGTGGGAGAGTTGAAACTGTCCCAGGGAAATTAAACCACGTCTGGAGTCATTAAAATGGCATGTTTCCCACCAAACCATTCAACAACTCATTACCAATTAAAATTTCCAATTTTGTGCTGGAGAAAAAGCCAACCTCCTGGAAAAATTCTGGAAGAGACAAGAGCATGCATGGGATTTACTATAGGTGGGAGAAATAGGTCCTTAGTGTCACCGTTTTCAGATTTCATACCTGCAGACAACGCTTCCCACATCAGTTTGCTTGCCAAGGAAACCCTGCGCCTCTGCCATGCAACCCCTGTGCACTGGAAAGTGTTCCGCAACACATTCTGAATTCTTCTGATGGTGGTTTAAAGCACCCAACATTGCTACGTGTCGTAAAAACATTAGGTATAAAAAAAACAGGCCCTGCTTTCAGGCTTATGGTCAAACAGTCAAGTCAAAACACACTGAGAAGGGACGAAAAAGGGAGGGGTGGGTCAAGACTACACCTATGGCCCTACCATTAGGCAGTGAAGCAGTCACCTCAGGTGGCAGATGCTGGGAGGCAGCAACAAGGTGTTGGAGGAGAGACCTGTGCAAAATGTCTTGCTCTGTTAGCCTTCTGCCTTCAGGATCAGTGGAGGATGCTGCCCCGCTATCAGTGTTGAAGACAGAATCTCCTGCCAGTTCAGTTGGCTTTTGTACATGGAATGCAAGGGGGCACCATCTTGTTCTTTGCCTCAGGCTGCAAAATGTCTTGGGCTGTCCCTGAGCCTGACCTTGTCTACGGTAGCTTCCTATGTTCCTAAGGAGAAATTCAATCAGGAAAAACAAAGGTGAATATAGGTGTCTTCATAAGGAATCACTTGAGTGTAAAAACAGAGGAAAGGTCAGATGAAAGGATATTCAAGTGAAAGGATGTTGGGAAAAGGGGTGTAGGCCAGGAACAGAGAGGGTGATCATCGGCTTCACTAGAAGTCTGGCACCTGTAAAGTGAAAGTGAGAAGGAGTGTATAGAGAGAGAATGAAGAGAAGATAGATACAGAGCAAGACCATGGAGACATTGGAAAGAGAATAGTGAATTCTTCCTTTATAATTTACTGAAGACTGAAGTGAACTTTTCAGATCTTGGGGGGGGGGGAGGTGCCAGTGATCTCTGTTAGGCCTCCCTGCTGCTCCACATGAGCAAAGAGTGCACCCTAGAAAAGGGGTGAGTAGAAAGTAGGTCCCCAGATTTTGCACTCCAGCTCTCAATGTTGCTGAGCTTTGGTTTGGCCATGGTGGCAGGGCCTTCTGGAAGGTGAAGTCCCATCATCTGGAGATCTACTTTTGGCCCACCCCTATAACACACCCATCACTTGCACATTGTAGGGGAAGGTCCATTACGGGTGAACAAATCACTTCTCAAGGAAGTCTCTCCGTGCATTACTTCTGATCTCCTTGAGGAGACTGCGGATAAGCTTCTGAGGAATGCTCAGGTTCTTAGTAAAACTATTTCCTTACTTGAATTCTTGTAAGAGTGTTGATCTTAATCTCCTCTTGCTTTAAATTGACCATTAGCCAAGCAGGTGAGAATATATAACAAACTGTCTCACAATTTTATAGCTCATATTGATTGCTCTGAAACATTTTAGCACTAAGTAGACTGGCCAAGAGGCCCCTGCCGGTGTATGCTGCTGCTGGCACATCTCCATTAAGTTGGATGGAGCTGTGCCAATGTTACAGTAGCTGTAAAGTATCATAAAGTCCAAGGTTAGCCTTGAGCTTAAATGTTTTTGGCAAAATGATAATTGCTCGTGTGTCATTCATAAAGACAGGGAGGATAGCTCCGCTCTGTTTCCAGTTATTGAGAATCCTAGATATATTCAGGATACAAACAGGAATTGCTTTCAGTTACATTTTTAGTGTCGTTTGGTTTAGTTTAGTGTATTGTTTGTTTAATCGGGATATTTCTAATTTTAAAAGGAGAAGCAAGGGTGACATGAGGCAGGTTTATAAAATTATGCATTGGGTAGAGAAGTTGTTCTCCCTCTCTCGTGATACAGGAACCCCAGGGTCATTTATTTTATTTATTTATTATATTTATACCCCACCTTTTTTCCTGCAAGGAACCCAAGGCGGCTTACATAATCCTCCTCCTCCTCTCCATTTTATCCTCACAACAACCCTGTGAGGTAGGTTAGGCTAAGAGTCAGTGACTGGCCCAAAGTCACCCAGTGAGTTTCATGGCCGAGCGGGGATTTGAACCCGGATCTCCCAGTCCAACACTCTAACCACTATGCCACACTGGCTCTGTAGAGGGACAGGGGAGTGCACCATGTCAAGATTTGATGTATTTCTGGAATTTAGGATAAAAATGGATTATAGAGGATAATAAGTATTTCTTGGTCCCATGGTGATGGGAGCACTGTACTAGTTGTATTTTATTTGTGTTATTGTTTGATTATATTATTATTTTTTTAAAGAATTAACTGCCACCAGATGCAGCACAAGGGGTAGTCCACCAGAAATTGGCAAGCGATCCACCAATAGACTGTGATTTACCTTTGGTCCACCTGTAATCTAAGCCAATATTCTCTGTGCCAGGGATGGAACATGCCTCACTTTGAGGGAGCATGGAGTGAGAGAGTGAACATGCAGCCAGTGAAAACTGTTGGGATGCCCACTGACATATCAAGTATGGTCATATCCTCTGTGCCTTAATCTATCGACTCACAGTCATTAGCCCTGTAGAAAAATGGTGGGATAAGTAAATCTATAGGTTGGCTCTTCACAGCTGTCCAGACATAACCCAGACATAACTCGTTGTGGACATGATAGTAGTACATTTATATTTATGTATTTGTTCGTTTAAAAAAATGGGTGTTGGATCTCAGGCCCGTGAACCAAATCTGGCCCACCTGGGGGCACAATCCAGCCCTACGGGGTTCTCCTAGCCCTCCCCCTTCCCCACCCCACCCCACAGCAGGTCATTGATGGTTTCTGTTGGATAATAGAACAACTCTGCCTGCTTCCAGACACTAGGAGGCGATAGAGAACATGTCGTGTCAACAGCCGCTTACCTTGTTCATCCCCCTTGTTGTCCTGTAACCTGATTAGTTCCATCCTCCTACTCCCTCCCCTTCCTCTTCCTCTTTGCCTCTGCAAAAGGCAACATGTGCTCTTTCCCTGGGGGAAGCAAACAAGTAACCACATTTCATGCCTTCACTGACTTACACACTAATGCACTCAGCTTTAGGGGGTGCTTGTAGTTACGGAGTGTTAGATAGTCCTCTGTGCAGAAAGGCACTGGCCGGGGGCAGCCTGGGTGTCGTAGGCCTTCCCCCCCCCCTGTCTAAACTTGCATAGGATTGAGCCTTAAGTTGATTTGAACATCTTCTAAACTGGCTCTAGCCTGCGTTTATTCCCCGTAATACTAAATGTTGTGTAACCTACAGACTTTCCAATAATTTCCCGGCTCTTGCCCATTCTGCCCGCCCCCCCGCATTCTGATAGGCTGAAATGCCTTTCCTAAGGCTTAGTGAGTGGCAGTAAGAGCTTTAGGCTAAAATATGCCAGTACTTTTGGGGTTTTGGCCCACCCTCTTTTTCCTTTTGGCCCCATCCACCACTAGAAGGTGGCCCCCAAAAGCTTCTCCGAAATTGAATTCAACACTCGGGCTGGAAGGGGTTTGACACCCTGGACTTAACGGTTGCCTTTAGGATAAACGCTCCCAGGGTCCCATACAACAACACTTTAAAAACAGAATGATGAAAACAGAAGGTCAACATGAACAGAGACCAAGGTAAACAGGTGAGTCTTTGGGGCCTTCTTGAAGGCCTGTAATGATGGCGCTTGGTGGACATTAATTGGAACAGAATTCCACAAGTGGGGGAGCCACTAACAAGAAGGTCCTGTGTCCAGGGGAGGCTGGTGACTCCTGTGTCAGTGGGGCTGCTTATCCATTGAAGCTTTTTGTTTGAGATTCATCGGAGCTATCCATGGTGCTGAACTCCTTCCCCAAAATCGGTTCACCAGCATGGAGCACCATGGTTAGCTCCTATAAAGCTCAAAATAAAAATTTAAAAAGATGCAATGGATAAGGAGCCCCACTGCCATAGGAGTCACCAGCCTTTCCTGGCCCTATCCCTCATGCCTCCCAGCCTAATTGCTGCTAGAATGCCTAACAAAAAAGTTAGGGTTAGAATTAAAAAAAAAAAAAACCCCGTCAAGAATGCAAATGGACTGTAAGCAACGAGAACCCAAATGCCACTCTCATGAATGAGGGTACCTTGCAGTGCAGACCTAGCCCAAGGGGTCAAACGATCCTAGAGGAAATACAGGCAAGGCAGTCGCTGGCTGTGCCTGCTGGATGAGTTATGTTCAGGTTTATCTGGGCTGAATGTCCTAGCACTTTTTTTCTCCTTTTGCAACTTGTTATATAAATAAACAGAATTTGTCATTTTATTTAATTGCAGTATGTGTGCCAATTCTTTGCAAAGGAAAGGAAAATATGTAGCTTTTCTTCAGCATGACTCACAGAAAGCAAAAGGCGACTGTAGTTGAGGGGAGAAACCTTCTGGGCTCAAACCATTCATGTTACCAACTACCTTTATGTACCCAACACTAAAGGTGCCATCCTATGCAGGTTTAGACAGAAAAAAAGGCCCAGCATTCCCCACCCAGCTATGCTGCAGGCCTTTTCTCTGCCTAAACTTGCATAGAATTGTGCCCTTAATGACCATTGGTTGGGGTGGGGTCAGGGGAAGTGGCCAAGGCCATCTAGGGGGACCCAGGAGGGCTGAATTTGGCCCCTGGGTTTGAGGTTCCCCATGTCTCCTTAAGGGGCCTTAAGGGGGTAGGTTTGGCCCTGGGCTTCATGTTGCTGATCCCTAATTGTGTGTGCGCGCACACACCCACACACAGCATTGCCAGGCAAGGACCTCAAAATACTACATTATACTACTGTATTATCATCATCATCATCATCATCATCATCATCATCATCATCATCATCCAAACATGAAACTATCTCTGCAGTGCATTACAAACTTATAGTTGTCTAAAATCCACCCGTTTTTCCACCCTTCTCCAACAATCATAGCCCAAGATATTTCCGCAGTGCATTAAAATCCGATATATTTGTCCTCAAGAGAACAAAGGGATTCCCGTATCACTTGAAATTCTCCCTTGTTAAGGTAATTATCTTTGGCTTGTGTAGCAGCTTAATTTTTTCTTCCTCTATCAATGCGGCCTGCTCAAAGAAGGACAACATAAAGGATTTTTATCTGTGCTATTGATTGCTCAGGAAGCAACGTGTTAGGGATTCAGTTGTAGTTTCTCTGGAGACTATTTATTTAAAGTGTGTGTGTCGGGGGGGGGGGGATCAGTCTTACTGGGGGTGGGTTGGAAATAACTTAAAACTTTGATTTAACAGTACAAAAGAGAACACTGCTTAATCCCTGAAGTAGGAAATTGCTTTTCTTCATGATCCATTGCCTTTGTACTGTTTCTGGTTATTGGGGCTGAAGCAGGGGAGAGACGTTTCCTTGCCGTGTTATGCTGTCTCTATGTTGTTTTGTTTTTAATGTTTACCCTTCTTTTCTGCTGAAGACTGGCTGCTAAATTGTCACTGAAAGTAAAAAAAAAAATTTAAAATAATAACTAGGTTGTGGAGGGAAACCTCCCTGTGAAATGATCTTTGAGTCTCAAGTGGACATTTGTGAACATTGAAGCAAGGCAGAAATTTACATGGGAAAGAAACAGAAGGGGAAAGACTGTGCATTGCAATGCTCAGTGAGTTCCTGATAGAACTAATTCAGAAACACATTCCCAGAGAATGGCTTGCAAAGGAAGGAAGGAAGGAAGGGTTTTGCTTTTCTTTGCTTATTTCTTTGGCTCATGGTCCGATCAGGATATAGATTTCATAGATTATAGAGTTGGAAGGGGCCTACAAGGCTATCGAGTCCAACCCCTGCTCAATGCAGGAAACTAGAGGAGGGGTCTCCCATCCAAGTAATAACCAGGCCTGACCCTGCTTAGCTTTCCACGCTCAGACAAGCTGAGCCAGCGTGAGCCATAGGCCTGTATATATAACGGACAGTGAATTTCTACACGGCTGTTTGGAAAGCGATGCTAGTTTTGTTTCAGCTCTTGTGCAACCGAAGCCATGTGTCGGCTAGAAGGGCCAATAGAATTCGGCTCGGCTACCAGTTGCTTGCCGAGCCGAATTCAAGG
Organism: Shinisaurus crocodilurus; assembly: GCA_021292165.1. Classification (NCBI taxonomy): domain Eukaryota; kingdom Metazoa; phylum Chordata; class Lepidosauria; order Squamata; family Shinisauridae; genus Shinisaurus; species Shinisaurus crocodilurus. The sequence continues at coordinate 26,925,973 of CM037879.1, read as the reverse complement.
TGTTGGTTTTGACCTTTAAAACCCTACACGGCTCCGGCCCAGCTTATCTCAAGGAGCGCCTCCAGCAACATCAAGTAGGCCGCTCAACAAGGTCTGCCACGGACGGCCTTCTCCTTATCCCATCAGCCAGAGCTGCCAGGCTGGTGGGGACTAGGAAGAGGGCCTTCTCTGTGGCGGCCCCCACATTATGGAACTCCCTCCTTAGTGACCTTCGCCATGCCCCCTCCGTGATGAGCTTCCGCCGTGCATTAAAAACATGGCTGTTCAGGCGGGAATATGGGATAGTTTTGAGTTTGTGTTCTCTCGGCCTGTGCTATAAACAGAGTTAAATACAGTAATACCTTGGATTGCAAGTAACTTGGTTTGAGAGCGTTTTGCAAGACAAGCAAATTTAAAAATATTTATTTAATATTTTTTTACTTGATATACAAGCGACGTCTTGCAATACAAGTACTGTAGTACGGCTTAAATTAAAAATCTCTGTACAATTTTTTTGGGGGGGATTTCATTTTGATATAAGAGTGTTTTGGATTAGAAACACATTTCCGGAACAAATTATGCTCTCAATGCAAGGCATGACTGTATTGGGAAATGCTGATCGTACGTAACCAAGGAAGCATCTGAATGCTGCTCCCGGTTACCTGTTTGCACCAAGACCAATACGGTCCCAGGTTAACCCCACACTGGCACCGGGCCTGTTCCTAGTCCCCTTTCCTCCCACTTTCTGCATCTCTCCATGGGGGCATGGCCAAGGCTGTCCCTAGATGTTATACTGGAGGTGCAAAAACAGAAGGCATGGTCGCAGTGCTTGAATTAGGGGAGAGGAAGGACAAGGGTTCCTTTCCCCCGTTCCTTTTCTAATGGTCCCCTTAGCTACTGTTTTAGAAAGTATAAGGGGCATGATTTGGTGCCCTACCCATATTCCAGGCCTTCCCTGCCTGGATCTCTCTGCCATGTGCCTGTCCCTGGGCTCCAGCTCTGAATTGCTTTGTTTACTCAGGTTGTCTGTCTCTAGATCCACCCATCTTTGAGGACGGGACGGGACAGGGACCCCTCCCATCTACTTTCTTTCTGCAACAAGTAAAGCTACTCTCAGAAATCCAGCTGTTAAATTGGACTCCCTTCCAACCTAGCAGCTACGCTTAGGGACTGGTGGATCTACCAGGTCCATTTCAGCAGACTTTCTATATTTGCCACCTCCAAGTCCATTCTGTGCGGGTTCCAGTTGTTGTTCTTTTAAAGGGGAAAAAAAATCAGGACTGATTTTGGGGAGTCTTTTTAAATGTGCCTATTTGTGCACATTTTTTTTTTTCAAATTGTACATATTTTTTTGTATGCATCCATCCATTTGTACACATTTTTGTACAAAGTGTGTTTGTATACATTTTTGAAATTATGGATTTTTCTTTGCGCACTTTTCAAATGTGCACATTGTATCAGATGCATTTTCCTGTTCCGCAAAATGCATTGCAGCAAGTCCTGAAATGTATGGATTTCTGAATGCAAAGCATGTCTGGTCCATTTCTGGGACATTCAGATTGAAGAAATCTGCAAAACAAACAAACAAACAAATCAGAAGGAGCTGATTTCTCACACATTCCTAGTCGTGCTTATAGTTGGAGCCTCAACTTGCTGTGACAGCCCATCTAACATGGCAAATTTTTGTGCTCTCATGTCACAGCACTGAAAACAAGTTCCAGGACAAAGTCCAAGCTCAGCTTAACACGTGTGGCTAGCGGTGTAATGAAAATTATTCACAATACACATTTCCCTCCAAAGTATCCAGTAGCTCATCTTGATTTAAAAATGTAATATTGCATTGCACAGCCCTTCCTCCCCTCAATATTCTCCCAGAAGAATTCCTTTGTATCTCCAGTCATGGGAACTAATAGGTCCACTGTATTCATAGATTTCATAGATCATAGAGTTGGAAGGAGCCTACAAGGCTATCGAGTCCAACCCCCTGCTCAATGCAGGAAACTAGAGGAGGGGTCTCCCATCCAAGTAATAACCAGGCCTGACCCTGCTTAGCTTTCCACGCTCAGACAAGCTGAGCCAGCATAAGCCACAGGCCTATTCTGCACTGGTCTGGATTACTGTGCCCAGTTCTGGGAACCATATTTTAGAAAGAACATTGACAAACTGAAGAGTATCCAGAGGAGGGCAACCAGGATGGTAAGGGGCCTAGAAACCAAGTCCTTGAAAGAACTGGGTGTGTTAAGCTTAGAGAAGAAAAGATTAAGGAGAGGCATGATAGCGACTTCAAATATTTGTAATCTCCAAATATCTGAAGCAGAAGCGGTGTTAGAGAGTGACCCATTAGGGCTGGAGCCCCGAATCTCTGGGAGGCCATCTGCCCCGCCACCCTACTGTCCATGGACATTTGCTGAAATAAAAGTACAGGGGTCCTGATTATCTCTGTTGCATCTGATCTCCCTTGGATTTGCTGGCTTTTCCCCCACATCTGCTTCACTTCCTGCTGCCCTTCCTTGAATCTTTCTGCCTGAGGTGTTTTTCTGAAATCAAATGCCCTCCTCTCCCCTGTCCATACCAGGGATGTTGAAGAGTCCTTGGTCTCGAGTCACAAGTCGAGTCACGAGTCTTTGGACCCGAGTCTCGAGTCCGAGTCCAAGTCCTTGGTCCAAAATGGTGACTCACGAGTCACGAGTCACGAGTCACTCCCAAAGCCGACTCCACGAGTCCCTATTAAAATCAATGGGATTTCCCCCCAACAAAATAAGGCTATTTCAGATGTGTGGCTTAAATAAATTCTAGGCACAAGTGTGCCTTTTTATTTCAAAACTCTGCAACTGATTTTGGAAAGAACAGACCAGGCAGACAAACCCAAAATAACCAGGCAGGCAGAAGAGGCAGGGAACCCCAAAGCAGGCAGGCAGAGGCCTTTGTCTTGGACAATTCAACTGTTGAACTGGTCAAGAAGAGACCAGGCAGGCAGAGGAGGCTAGGAACCCCAGACAGGCAGGCAGAGGCAGCCAAACCCAAAATGTCTGAAAGGTTGCATTTTAAAAAATGATTTTAAAAAATAAACTTGCTGTACTTCCTAAAACTTATCCATGTTGCATTTGAGGAACATGATTTTTTCTAAATGTTTGGCCTCCCATTCTGGAACGGTGAGATCTCATCACAATTCCACCCTCACTGAACACCCGCTCCACTGGTGATGAACTTGCTGGAACCAGAAACACACTCAGAGCAGCCACACAGAGTAATCTCAGGTCCTTCTTCTGCCACTCCCAAGTACGCAACACATCAATCAAAATAAATCTTGACACACTGTTGGGGCTGCACTCCTGGTAGCCGTCCATAGTGGCCGAGCAGCGGCACATCTCGCTTCCATGCGCTCTTCGCCGGCAATCACGCTCCTCTCCACTCCTTCTGGCACAGCCCAGGGATGTTGAAGAGTCCTTGGTCTCGAGTCCCGAGTCGAGTCTCGAGTCCCATTAAAAATATTGGGACTCGAGGTCGAGTCAGAGGGGGGACTCAGTCCGACTCACGAGTCGAGTCCTCGAGTCCGAGTCCCCATCCCTGGTCCATACTATGAGAGACCTAGGGGAAAACTTCTTCAGCTGTAATCCTCGGCAACACACGGAAGTAGGGAAGCAGTAGTAGTAGATAGAATCATAGAATCATAGAAAAGTAGAGTTGGAAGGGGCCTACAAGGCCATCAAGTCCAACCCCCCTGCTCAATGCAGGAATCCAGGTCAAAGCATCCCTTATTATAGGACTCAATTACATGAGATCACGGCATTCTACAAACAATGCAGGTTTCTCTTACGCAGAAGAGCTAGGTTCACTGACACATACATCCCTTTTTACAAATAGGGGTGCCCTTAGGAGACAGGGTCCTTTACAGACGCACAGACTTTAGAGCATATCTAAATTAGCATATGCCAGTTTGTGCATATATATATTTTTTGTCCTGTAGGCCTGAGCCCGGGATTTTTTTTGGTACCTTGCACCACCACCGATCTGAAGGGCTGTCATGTGCAGAAGATAAAGCAGACTTGTTCTCTCTTGCTCCAGTGGGCAGGACAACAACCAATGGTTGGGAAAGGAAGCAGATTTGCGCTAACGTTCAGGTTCCTGGCAGGCTGCTGTTTATGTTGAAAATGCCTTAAGATATGTCAAAAGCGGCCGCAATTTGTGCAGATTACACAAGGTGCAGCAGCTTTAGGCATATCTTAAAGCATTTTCTATGTCAGTGTTCTCCAACCTTGGGTCCCCAGATGTTTTTGGCCTACAACTCCCAGCATGCCCCATGCTGGGAGTTGTAGGCCAAAAACATCTGGGGACCCAAGGTTGGAGAACACTGTTCTATGTAGTAGTAGGCGATCACTCGTCGTGACCGAGTAAGATTGTCTTCCAGGATAAAATTATAAAAAGAGGACATTCTAAAGAAAATTGTGTAGACTCTAGCGATGGTTCTGTAAGTGACTGTGGAGGCGAATTCTAGATCCACACAGCTTCCCACAGTGAGGACACAGGTTACCAGATGGAAGATGGTCCTGTAAAGGATTTGTTTGACATGCTTTTCACTTAGCACGTTTCTCCCTTTCACCTTGCACTCGGGCTTCTTCAAAGTCCATAGAACCTTTGTGAAAGGCCAACCTCCAGTTACATCGTTCATGGGCCAGAGTTTCCCAGTTTTCGATTGTTTATGTTGCATTTTTTTAGATTAGCCTTAAGAACATCTCAGAAACTGTTCTATGTAGACAGTGGCCCGCCAGGAACCCGGAAGTCCCTTGCCTGGCTCAACTCGAGAGAATGCAAGTCGATGCCGGGTAAGAGGTAAGCGGGACAGAATTTGCAGGGGGTGAGGGGGTCGGGCGAGCCCGGCTAGTCCACCAGATTTCCACCCCCCTTAACGAAATTCTCGCACATCCCTAGTGGAGACTGCCTCGGGAGGTGGTGGGCTCTCTTTCACTGGATGTACTTAAGCAGAACCGGACAGTTGCATCCTGCTCTGCAGAACCTGCATTGAGCAGGGGGTTGGACAGGATGGCCTCCAAGGTCCCTTCCTTCTCTGCGATTCAAATGCACTTGTGGGGTCTACTGTAGGGAACAAGTCATTTGCTTAATGACAGAAGTGTTGATCAGCTTGCTGGAGTAAAAAAAACAACAAGAAGAACACATGGCTATTCATACACTGTAGGGCACCATTAAAAGAAGCTGCTGCCAGCTGACTGCACAAGTCCTTGTTACCCAAATGTTTTATGAGGCTGCCAAGCTGTGCATGAGCAGAAGAGTTTGCCCTGTGCTTTGATTAGAGGGCTTCCTTCCATTGGCACGTTTTAGTTACACCCCCCCCCCCCCGATGTCAGGACTGAGGATTCATTTAAGGGGCCACCAAGATCAAGCCACAGAACCGGCTTTCTATGCCAGGAACATGTGCACTGTAACCCATTCCTAAGCATCCTCCCTTGGAGGCAAGTGCACCGAAGCGTCAGACTTCCTTGCTTTGCAACGATGCAAGTTGCAACTGAGGTGGTGGAAGTAGCAATCAGCAGGGCTGCCACACTGTTCGAGAAATGTCAGCGGATTAATCAAATGAGATTTAGTCAATCCATTGATTAAAGCTGCAGACGTTTTCACGTGAGAAAAAATGATAGTCCTAAAAGAAACAAGACATACGTTGTTTTTAGATAAACAGTGCATACTGGGACCACCCCTTTTTCCACCAGCAATGCCTCTGGAATGCAGAGAGTGAGGCATCATGGGGAAACGTTGGGTAGTATCTAATAGGATCATGGTACTAGCATTGGGGGCCAACATGGCCCTCAGAACCAAAAAGGTTGCCCACTCCTGCTGCATGCAGGGCCGGTGCAAGGCAGTTTGGTGCCCTAGGCATGATCAGATATTTAGCGCCCCCCCTCCCACTTGAGCCCTCCCTCCCTCCAGCCCTATGCCCATAATGAAATAAAAGTCAATTGTGAAATTCCGTCTACTACAAGTCAAGATATGATTGGTAAAACAAACTTGGTAAAATACGCATTTTAGCGCTGTATTTTTTTTTCCAAGGCATTTCTGGCGCCCCCTTTAGCCCTGCGCCCTAGGCAGCTGCCTAGTTGGCCTAATGGGAGCACCGGCCCTGGCTGCATGTGTTCCATCTATTAAAAACATGATGTCCAAATCGATACATGGAAGCAAACAATGAAAATTTGCAAACCGAAGGCTGCAGGAGAGCTCCACAACTATAGCATGATCCTTACGCTGCTCCACTGCTTAAGGGCATCACAGACCTGCTGTTGTTCTATCTTGGGTGGCTGAACACCGCTCATCCCTCTGAGAAGTTGTGTGCAGACTGCTCGGAGGATGCCTAATGAACTAGCATGCCACAGTTCTGAGTCATTATCAGGCTTCACCACCAGACAAATTGCTCCACCAACTAAGAACAGCTCTATATGCCCCCTCCTCCTTGGCCGACTTTCCGAAACTTAGAAAGAGCAATTGGTCTGCCAATCACTTGTTGCATCTCGGCTGGGTGAGGTTCCCTGGGCTGGTTTTTGTGTGTATGTGTGATGTTATTGTGTCTTCTCTTTTTTTTGGGCCTGTGAGCTTAGCAGATTGCGGGAGGGGGAAAGGTCTGTGAACAACAGACTGAAGTTTGAACCTGAGACAGAATGGGACGGGGACACAGAGAGCTGGGTTTGGGCTCTGTAAATGCCTTGGGGCGATGGTTGTCTCCTCTGGAGATCTGTTGTGGGATCTGTTGTGGGGACTTTGGCTGTTGCTGGGAGTGTTTAAGCTTGGTGCATACTCAACCTGTACATTTGTAAATAATCCCATATGTTACAAAATGCCAATAATCCTCCAGTGACCTCCTTCCAAAGAAAAGCAAACCTTGCTTCTGGCATTTCTCACCGCTTGGAATCAGGGCGGCCACTTACACATCACCAAAAAAAGAGGATGAAAGAGGACACAGATCTGCATAAAATGATTTGCATAAACAGGTTTATCTAGGGAGATGCAAATATAGAAATGATGCCTATCATTTAATTAGAAGTGCAATACATCTCACCATGGTAAGGAAGAAGGTAACCAGGTGACCTCTTGTTGTGCCTGCCCAGTCTGCTAATTCTTGATGGGCAACTTCAAGGCCCCTGCTCTGCTTTCTTAGGGACAGTTCTTTATCTTTAAACTGGACTTGGACTGGATATCCCTTTAAATATCCGGTTTGCCGGCCAGATGGGTGATTCATAAATACAACAAACAAACAAATAAATAAATAGACAACACCTTCAAATAGAAGACTGCCCTCCATAAAGTAGGACACAGGGCCACCCTACTTGAAAAAGTAGGTAGTAAGTATTAATACTTGCAGGCTGATCTTGTGTATTTAGTTCAGAGCACAATGAGACTTGCTCTCAAGTAAGTGTGCATGGAATTGTAACAGCATTGGTCAAAACTAGTTTAGAAAATGCATTGTGTTGCATCCTGGAAAAGAATGACAACCTTTATCACACATTCCGAGAGTTGTATTGTCTCCTTTCAACATAGTGAATGTGTTTGCACAAGAAGAGTTTGTTTTGCATGTCATCTGAAGTGGCCATCCTGGTTTGGCACTACCAAAAAAGACAGGATTGGTAAACCAAGAACAAACCCTGGTTTGCAATCCTGGCTTGTACAGGAAGTGACAAGTCAGGGTGGCTATGTGTCCTCTTTTACAGAGGACTATCCTCTATTTGAAGGGATCCTCTGTTAGAAGGGCTGTTCTGTCCAGGTTTGGTTTAACCGGTAAAAGAACCAACAGAAGGAAGAGCTGGGCCTTGCAGTGGCCCAACAACAGCACCTGGACAACAGACTGAGCACACACACAGGTCACCTGGTTACAGCCTTCCAAATGACCATGAGATGCCTTGCATTTCTGTTTAAATTATAATAATCTTTCTAAATTTGCATGTATACATATAAATTAGTGTATGCAAATTTTATGCAATTATGTGTCCTTTTTTGGGTGATGCATTTTGACAATTCATGAGTGGCCACCCTGGCCAGGAATCCCAATTCAGATGATACGCTAAACCCTTCTTGGCTTGTTCAGGAGTCATACCAGTAGGGAGCAACAAAGCAGGAGAAGTTGGGAGGCATCCATCAGCACACAGCATGTTCACAATAAGCCAGGGTTCTCCAGAATCCTGGCTTACCATTCTGTGCAGACATGGAAAGGTTTAGTATTGACAATAATATTTGATACATTTATTTATGCAGTGGGAAATGGAAAGCAGGGAAATTATCAGCGTATTTTGATCATTTTAAGCTTTGCCAGTGTGAGATGGTGAAGAAGGAAATAGCAAGTCCATGCCATATGCCCAATAAAGGCATCATTAGAAAAGCATTAGTAGATTAATCCAGCCTACTGTGTGGTTTATATGATTTGGAATGCAATAAGGTAAGTTCATTAGTTTGCCGTCTTAATGTTTTCCGCTGTACCTCAAAGCAGGCAGTAACAATTCCAGTGAGGCACAGCAGATCTCAGTAACACCTGTCAAGATAAACACAGGGCTCTCCAGGGAACCTGTCTTGGCAACGTAACAGAGGAAACCGCAAGGGCAGGGAGGAGAGGAGCAAGCCTGCCACGCGCACGCACACAAAATGGGGGCACGCGCCTCTGCTCTTTCTCTCTCTGAGCAGCAAAAGTCTTAACAGGGTGAGTTTTCTTCAGCTTTAGCAAAGTGAGCATTAGGGTACAATCCTAAGCATGTTTAGACAGAAAAAAGTCCCACAACTCCCAGCATTCCCCAGCCAGCTATGCTATGCTACTGGGGAATTCTGGGATTTGTAGGACTTTTTTTCTATCTAAGCACTGCATAGGATTGCTCCCTTAGAGACGTACTGATTTATTTATTTTTATCATATTTATATCCTGACTTTTTTCCTCTTGCAAAAAACCCAAGGTGGCTTACATGGCCCTCCTCCTCTCCATTTTATACTCACAACAACCCTGTGAGGTAGGTTAGGCTGAGAGTCAGTGACTGGCCCAAAGGCCCCCGGTGAGCTTCATGGCCAAGAGTGGACTAGAACCTGGATCTCCCAAGTGCTAGTCCAACCCTCTAACCAATACACCACACTGGCTTATCAATGCTTTGGTAATATTTTGTTTACAAATATTACAGGAAGTCAGATTCCGGCTGGACATCAGGAAAAACTTCCTGTTAGAGCAATACGACAATGGAACCAACTACCTAGGGAGGTTGTGGGCTCTCCCACACTGGAGGCATTCAAGATGTGGCTGGACAGCCATCTGTCAGGGATGTTTTAACTTGGATTACTGCATTGAGCAGGGGGTTGGACTCGATGGCCTTATAGGCCCCTTCCAACTCTAGTATGCTATGATTTTATGACCTCAAGTTCCTGATCCTTAATTTAAAGGTAACTCACCCTGGAGCCTTAATTTTGAATAACACGTGAGCTGAGATGCACAAAAAAATATGTTGATGATATACAACATACCATTGAAGTCCCTTTTGGAGAAAATGAAGGATATAGAATAATTGCATGCTTTGAACCCAGGTGCACAAACCTTTGCCATGATCTGAAATCAAGGGTTAACAGATTGCTGAACCAGCACACCCTGATCCCTCTATAGGTTTGGCAGTAAGCTCCAGTGAACTTTTGTTCTTGCTATTGCTCTTGCTATTGCTGCTGCTGTTGTATTATCATCGTCGTCGTCATCATCATCATCATCATCATCATCATCAATTTTATCATTATATTATAATTATCATTATTATTATTAATCATCAGTGTGCATGGTGCTTTGCAGAGTACTACAAGACAGATGACTGCCCTGAGTTGCTTGCAACATAAGACCTATGTCTTTATTTCATTTTTACTCTAACTTAACTGCATGGGGGCTGATCCAAATCAAATCAGGACCCTAGCATGGGGAGTAGGGGAGTTTTATCCCTGTACGCCCCCCCCACACACACACACAGTGGTCCCAATCCAGTTTGGGCCCCCATGCCTCACATTTTCATCACCCAAAAGTGACCCATTAAAATGAATGGATCACTGTTGGGCAATGAAAATGAGAATTACAGGTGCGGGGGCCCTTAATTTGGCTCTGGGCCAAGCATGTGTAGCTCGGCATTATAATTTGACAGAGAGGAAATAAACGGAGGAAGGGGAGGCAGAAAGTAAACAGAGAAGGCTTAATGTGCTTACCTGTCTCATCCACCAAATTTTGCTGTGGGTTCCATACAATGACATCTTCCATTTGTAACATTCCAGCATCAGCACATCCCTAGTCTGAACCCAGCCAAGATAACAAACCATGGTGAACAACCCACAATTTGCAACCCAACAACAAACCATGGGTTCTCTTCATGGGTTATTCGTGGTTAACAAGCCATGGTTTATCATCTCGGCTGGGTTCAGACAACACAATAACCCACATCTCTCTTTAGGGAGTTACGGCGAATCCCTAGTTCTCTTCATTAGTTGTTCATGAAGCCATGGCTTATTAGTGCAGCTTGGTTCAGACAACACAATAACCCACAGTTCAACAACAACCCATGCTCAACCTTTGAGTGTGGGTTATTGTGTTGTCTGAACGCAGTCACGAAGTTCAAAGTGTCCATTGTGCCTAAGCAAATGTGCAGCCACAATTTTAATATATGTAGCATCTGCCGAGAGTGATGCCTCATTTTGACAACTCAGGTTTTGTTCTTTTTATCCCCTTTGTGGGAGGAGTTGGAAACAAAATGTTACCTCTTGCTGATTAAAATGAACCCAAACCACTTGACTGGTTTTGTCGCCCCAATGTACAGCAACTTGCTGAAACATTCAGATCCCACTCTGATGTCAGCAGTAGGGTTTAAAAAATATAAAATGGCTGCAGTCACCCTGCCAACCCCATTTTTTAAATAAGATATGATGCTTACTATAGATTTTAATAATATTTACCTACAGATGCTTTAAAACTTTACCTTTCATATAAGAGCTTAACTCTGAGAACTAAGAACTCCTAATTCATGTTTAATAAAACATGAAAAGGATGAGCATGTCTGACAGCCGCAATTTCCTTGAAATGGGAAAGAAAGGGCTGGTGGATTTTAAAAAATCATAAGGAAAGGAGGTGTTTCTTCCTAACTTTTTTTTTTTTTGCTTCATGCTCCACTCCCTTAACTTCTTTAACTACCACATCTTTTTCTGCTCTTTCTATCCTCTTGTGCCTTATGGATCCTACCCTCCTACTAAGGAGCTTTGGGCAAGTGACAGAGAGTAATCTCATTTTATCCTCACTACAACTCTGTGAAGTAAGTTACGGTGGAAAGTGGTGATTTGCGCAAGGCCCCCCCAGTGTGTTTCAGAGCTAAACGGAGACTTCCATCTGGTTTTCAACTGCTTGGCATTGCACTTTTCTCCTTTTACCTTTATTTGCTCATAATATTCACTTGGCTGGGGTTTCCCACCTTATACAGATCACCTCATTTTATCCAGGGTCACCAAAGCTGAAGGCTTTTGTTGTGAAACTCAAAAGCTTTAGGGATTTTGAGGGCCTTAAGGCCTGAGGCTTTATTCCGCCGCTCCGTTGCCAGGATGCACACAAGTCCTCTAAGCCCAGTAAAAGACCTTACTTCACTGCAAGAGCGCCATCTGGAATCCATGTGCCAAAGTTGATCCATTAGAAGTCCATAACTGGGTTTCAATTTGGGGGGGGGGTGCCTCGGATTCAGGAAGAACCCTGAATCCCGAGGTGAAGCGGTCCACTTCAGAGAGACCTGGGAGATGTCTGAGGTGAACTGAGCTTCCACCAAATTGTTCCAAAGCAATACAGGCCTGTGGCTCATGGTGGCTCAGCTTGTCTGAGCGTGGAAAGCTAAGCAGGGTCAAGGCCTGGTTATTACTTGGATGGGAGACCCCTCCTCTAGTTTCCTGCATTGAGCAGGGGGTTGGACTTGATGGCCTTGTAGGCTCCTTCCAACTCTATGATCTATGAAAGGGTCAGGCCTGGTTATTACTTGGATGGGAGACCCCCTCCTCTAGTTTCCTGCATTGAGCAGGGGGTTGGACTCGATGGCCTTGCAGGCTCCTTCCAACTCTATGATCTATGAAATCTATGAAAACTGGGTCCTCCTGAAGCCTTGTGAGCAATTGGGAGATTCAGATGCGAAGGGAGACGCATACATATAGTGCCTGCAAAAATTGCAACATTTCTCCCCAAGGAAAACACCAGGATGGGCATAGTGGAGGGGAGGGGTGTGTGTAGTTTTGTGAATGGCAGCTCTAGCATCCAGTTGGCTCTCCTTTTTTTTACTTCCAATCGCAGGAATGGGAGGGATGTAGAAGGAGCTGATCAGAGGCTGCCCCTGCGTATGTATTGCTTTTGGGGACCGGTGTGTCTGCAGCAGCAGAAGCGAAAGTACTGTTCGGGGCTCCCAAGAATGGCTTGAGAGCCAGCGTTAAGGGGTGGGGGTAGGGTGGCCCAAAATTCACATGAGTAAAGAGAAAGCTAGCCCTCAGCTACATGCTATGTGATTAGCAATTACAATTCTCCCCCCCCCCCCCGTAGCTTTGACTTCGTGGGCGTGTTTTCATGAGCAAAAATAGTCAGGTGTGTTCTAATCCTAAAATCTTGAAGGCAAGGATCTTAGGAAACTGGGGCTGGAAAGCATTTTTTTTTTAAAGTGGCAGTGGATGTCAAGAGGTGCAGCCACCCTTGGAAGCCTTCATGTTCCCTTGGGAGCTGTCCAGCCTCTGAAGAGAAGCACTGATTTGCTCTACTCTGTTATAAGAGTAAAAGAAAAGTCCTGCCAGATCAGACCACAGATCCTGTTTGTCTACATCCTTCTTAAAGTGTGGTGCCCGGAACTGGACACAGTACTCAAGATGAGGCCTAACCAGTGCCGAGTAAAGGGGAATTATCACTTCCCGCGATTTGGAAGCTATACTTCTATTAATGCAGGCCCAAAATAGCATTTGCGTTCTTTGCAGCCACATCACATTGCTGGCTCATATTCAGTTTGTGATCTACAACAATTCCAAGATCCTTCTCACTTGTAGTATTGTTGCAAGTTTAGGGAAGGGGGGAAAGGCCTACAACTCCCAGCATGCCCTAGCCAGCATAGGATTGCACCTTTAGTTATGTAGTGTGTGTAGTGTAATTATCCTCTGCTCCTGGTGTGTGTTGGTCCCAATCTGAACTGGGGCTGTGCATACTTACTAACAAGAGAGTGGTCAGCACCATGCCACATAATTAATGCACCCTGTCATTTGACCCTCTGATGGACTGTGACAAGAAGATTGGCCACAATTTCCTTGCTCCAATATATCCCAATGCTCAGGTTTTGAAGAACTCTCTCTGCCTCTACGTGAGTGTGTATGTGTGGAGGAGGGAGATTCTCACCACAGTTCAAAGGCAAAATCTTAGTTCAGGACTGATCCTGCTATGGAACAGGGTTAAGCCATCAAACATAGCCACAACATGTGGCATTAATAAAATATATTGCTTTTGTATAATTTAATCTTTTATACATTCAGGTAGGAAAGGGCATGCCAGTGGTATGCACACCTAGTACAAAGTCCACTTTAATTGTCTATAATAATATCTCAGTGAGTAAATCTAGTGAGCTGGCCAGAAATATCTGCATTCCTGAGGGGGATGGAAGTGTCTGTGTGTTTGGTGGTGGAAGTGGAATTGGCCTCCCATCTCGCTAAATAGACTCCCTGCCAGGATGAAAGGGAGGTAAGTTGATTGCCCCAGGAAGTCCCAAGTCTCTTCCAATGCACTTTAACTTTATTATTCAACCAATTAATGTTTAAACAAATCAGAGGTTGAATAAAAGTCAAGGGGTCGCTATCTAATGATACATGAAGCAGGCCTTCCATCCTCATGCAGGTTTTGGACAAATGATGCAAATAGTGAAGTCTATGTGTCAATTAAATCAGCCCTCCTCCAATGTGTCTGCTGCTGCCCTTTCTGCTATCTGCCCTTGAGATTCAGGATACGAGCGGCAGGTTGGGAAAGAAATTTGTTCTTCTCACCCAGACTCTTCCGGTCGGACTGCTATCGTCACTTTTGCCCCTCGTGAGATTAAGAGCAGCTTTAGCACAAACCAAATGCCTGTTTAGATGGGGGTAGTGTGAAACAAACTGCTTCTGTAAATCATTGGGATAAATACTATACAATGGATTCCCATTCTATATCCCATCTCCCATCACGAAAGCAGGTCTGTCTGAGGCTGAATTACCCAATCTTGGAAAGACTCACGCTGTGCGATAGAAAACACTGTTTGATCTAGAAATGCTGGAACAAAGACATTAGTGGTTAACACACCCTGTTGTGTCCAGGTGTGGCACTGCAAGGTTTTGTGTCTATCATTGGTAGCTGCTTTTATGGCATTAGATTATATTTTATGAGCTGGGATATTCTTTGTTAGTCTCTGATGCTTATTTGAGTAGATCTCTGGCATAAAAATGGTCTGTTTTTAAGAGAAGGTGCGTATTAGAATCCTGATGCTTGGGATGTATGTTTGTTTTAGTTGTTCATTTTTGTATAGCTTCCTGGAATAGCTACTGGTTGTTGTTGTTTTTAAAATTACTATTATTTTTAAGCCTGCTCTTGCAAGGAGCTGTAGACACAAAAAGTCACCAATCCAAATAATGACTCCCCCAAGAACTTAACTATCTTTCGGCCTCTGCCCCCTCCCTGCACATCTGTAAATATGGAACAAATACTAACCTAGCTTGCAAGTTTTTTGTAAGAATGAATGAGATAATGAGTGTGACAAACTCTGAACTTGCTGGGCCTAATTTCAAAAGCCCTATGCAAATGATTAGTTCAGATCTCTGTGGTAGAGAGAGCAGCGGGGCGAGAGAAGGGGGTGGCAGAAAGAGAAAGGGGTGGCAGAGAGAAAATGGGGTGGCACCATCCACTTTTGGCTCTGCCCCCTGCCCCAGGAATACAGCCTTCAACAGAAAAAAGGTACCCCACTCATGCTTTAAAGCAGTGTTCTCCAACCTTGGGTCCCCAGATGTTTTTGGCCTACAACTCCCAGCATGCCCCATGCTGGGAGTTGTAGGCCAAAAACATCTGGGGACCCAAGGTTGGAGAACACTGCTCTAAAGTGTTCAAAAGTATTACTATCCTATGCTAACCTGACAACAACCCTGCGTGGTAGGCTAGAATAAGCAATAGCAACTGGCACAAAGTCTCTGAGAGAGCTTCGCGATCAAGCAGGGATTTGAATGGAATCAGACAACACAGATACCCTCTTTGGGAGCTGAAGATGATGGTGCTTTTCCATGTGATGGTATTTATTAAGTCCTGGGCATGTGATGTGTGTTTTGAACTCTCTTCATGCCAGGGGATTCTTGCCTGTGGTTTAGGTCTGGTTTTGCACATGCACGCACATCGCTTGGTTTTGACAACTGGCAGCTGAGTGCATGAACTGACTCTACGGGAAAGCATTTCGCTTCAGGGGAGGTGAAGCATGTCCTGTTTTGTGCGGTGCTGTAGCTGCGATGGCCCATTCCCACATGCAAGCCTTTGCTTGACTGTGGCGGCCACCTAGGAAGCAGCACACACATGTGAATCTCCTCCGAGTAGGAAGGGATTGCACAAGATTTCAAGCGCAGGTGCGTGTCTCCAGCATTGTGCACCTGTCGTTTCTTGAGGCGATGATGATGGTGCTGTCTTGTAAAACCATTCTCTCCTTGGGTTTCCTTTCCTCTCCCTTTCTTGAGTGTCAGCTGCTGGGAGGGAATCCTTTGGGGAAGGTGCCACAGCTCAGGAGTAATGCACACAGGCTTGGCATGCAGAAGGTCCCGGGTTCCGATGTGTTGGGGTCTACAACCAGTCCATGAACAGCACAGCCAATGGCTGCTTGGGGAGGATGAGAGTTGTGGTCCAACACACATGGAGGGCACCAGATTGGGGGGGAAGACTGGTGTGATAGACAATATTAAGCAAGATGGGCCAGTGCTTTGATGTGGTAGGAGGCAGTCGCCTCGTTCCCTACAGAGAGCCCTCGTAACTACATTTAAGCAGGGGGAACTAAACAGCTGCATATTACCGCCGAGTCCGACTGTCCCCCATTGCTCTGCTATTTCCCACGTGGAATGTTAGATTGTAAGCTCCTCAGGGCAGGGCCCTGCTCTCTCGTGCTCTGTAAAATGTCACTGCACTCAATAAATATAATACGTGATGATAATAATAAGCCAGTGTGGCATAGTGGTTAGAATGTTGGAGTGGGGGACTCGGGAGATCCGGGTTCTAGTCCTCCCCACTCGGCCATGAAGCTCACTAGGTGACTTTTGGGCCAGTCATGGACTTGGCGGCCTAACCAACCTCGTAGGGTTGTTGTTAGGATAAAATGGAGAGGAGGTGGGTCACGTAAGCAGCCTTGGGTTCCTTGCAGGAAAAAAGGTGGGATATTAATATTAATAATAATAATAATAGGAGGCCTAGACATAATTTTGATGACGATAGCCTTTAGGACCTTAAGCCTTGCCTTCCCCCTTCCTTTCCCTTCTGTGCTTGAACATCCGAAGCGCCTCAGCCCCCCTCTCTGAGCCAGGCTTGGTAAAAGTCGTCGATCAACATGGACAGGGGACGCCGCTGAAAGACTTGGGTAGGTGGGTGGGTGCGGGGTGTGTGTGTGTGGGGGCATTTTCTCAACCCCCCGACCAGCACGTCATCTGGAGCGTTCCCAGCTCCCCCCCGCCCCGCCCCCCACAACTCCTTCTCCCTGGAAACCTCCTCATCCCGGTGCGCACAAAGCAAGTAAACTCGGGGGGGGGGGGCGTCGGCCTGGGCGCGTGCCGCAGCAGCGCCCGGCCGCCGCGTGTGGCCCTCTCTCTCCAGTTAGCGCGCCGCTGCTGCCGCTGCGAGGAACGCGAGCAGGGGCGCTCGGGCAGGCGCCGGAGCCGGCCGCTTCCTCCTTCGCTCCACCAGAGGCCGGTCCGCTGCACTGCATCGCGGCGCCGGTGATTTGCTGTCGGGAGACTGCAGATTTGCATAGCGCTCGCCTCTCCTCCTCCGCCGCCGCCTCCTCCTCCTCCGCCGCCAGCCAGCATGGCTCGCTCCTCGCTCGCTCTCGCCCGCCCCCCTCGCCGCGCTGGCTCCGCTCAGACGCGTGCAATGGATTCTCCCTGCAAAGCTCCTCTCGCCGCCTCCTGCCCATCGTCGTCGCCGTCGCGTTCTTCTTCTTTTCTTCTTCTTCTTCTTCTTCGTCGTCGTCGTCTTCTTCGCCCTGGTCGCGCTGGCAATAGGCGGCGAGCAGGGGGACAGAGAGAGAGGGGGGAAGCTCTCCGGGGGAGCTGCGTGCGTTCTTGGCGCGCCTTTGGCCAGGCGAGCGCTCGCCGCTCGCTCCGCTGAATGGATTCCCCCCTGCGACGGCTGCTCTGCTTTGGGGATTGGGAGCCCCGTCGCTGCCTCGCCTGCCCGCTCTCGGCGGGAGGATCGCCCGCTCGGTGGATTATGGAGCAGACCTCCCGGAGCGCAGCTTGGTAGGGGAACCTGGAAGCGCGTGGATAAGCACTGGAGGCTCCTCGGGGCCACCGCCGCCGCGATTTCTCCTCGGGGATTGGGCGCTCCTCGGCCGCCTTGGACTATGTTCGGGCTCCTTTTGTGCCAGAAGGGAGCCGGGGCGAGGGATCGGCGCCCGGCAGAAGCGCCTACCGTGGTGCGGTGAGCCGCCCGTGCGCGCCTCCCTCGGCCAAAGTTTGCCTCGCCATGCCCCAACGGATGGGGGAGCTCGTCTTGTCCGAGCCCGTCCCGTCCCGTGGCCGCCTGGCCTTGCTCTGGATACTCCCGTTGACTCTCAGCGGCCTCCTCGGGGTGGCTTGGGGGGCCTCCAGTTTAGGGGCGCCGCACGTCCACCATTTCCATGGCAGCAGCAGCAAGCACCCGTCAGTGCCTATCGCGATCTACAGGTCCCCGGCTTCCTTGCGAGGCGGACACGGTGGGTTCCCGGGGTGGCCGGAGGGATGGGGGTCCCGGAGGGGCTGAGCATCGGTGGGGAGCACCCCCAACTTCTCCACCGAAAACGGGGTGGTGCACACACGTGGCGACGGGAAGCGGGTGGACTCCGGACCAGGGAGCATACCTGAACTGAAGAAGAGGTGGAGGGATGCTGGAGCGGCTGAGTGTGTGTGTG
Organism: Shinisaurus crocodilurus; assembly: GCA_021292165.1. Classification (NCBI taxonomy): domain Eukaryota; kingdom Metazoa; phylum Chordata; class Lepidosauria; order Squamata; family Shinisauridae; genus Shinisaurus; species Shinisaurus crocodilurus. The sequence goes on along the minus strand of CM037879.1, from coordinate 26,907,851 downwards.
TGTGGGGGGCGTTGCAGGGATCCTCTCTGGATATATTTTCCCCCATAGGATCGATGTGTTAGGAAAGGGGGGAGGGAGGGGGAAGGATGACCCCCCTCCCCAAGAGCAGGCAAGCACGAGATCGCTTTCCTAGGAATCCAAGCCTATAAAATAGCTACCAGATTGTGAAGAAAGGCGCGTGGAACACGGTGTGGTGGTGCTGATCTTCTGGGTTGCTGGCGTTGGACGCAGAGGGTCTCTGGAGGTTTTGTGCTTGTGTGCGCACGGTGATCATAGGTTACTGAACTAGAGGTGCAAAACATTGGCAGGGGGTGGAGGGAGAAGGAAAGGAGGAAGCCCAGATGATGATGGCGGGGCCAGGACCTGGCTCCGGGCGATCGCCAGCTATGTGGATGTAGGACCCCATCATCACTCAGTACACCTGAGGGAAGGAAAAGACACGCCTCCCTGACAAGAGGTAGAGATGGGGAAGATGATGGAACTGCAGCCTCTTTCAGCGGGGAGAGGGTTGTTTTAACCCAGTTCTCCTCTCCCCCCTCCCCAACCGCAGCCCCAATAAGTCGTAGCAGAAAGGAGATGGACGGACCTTGCTTCTTCGTGGTGTCTGTCCAGCCTGCTTGCATAAGAGAGGTCGGCGGGAGGAGAAGGTTCCCCCAGAGAGATCATGCTAACCATTCTCCTCTCCCCCCCCACCTTCCTCCTCCTCTTGATGATTCAGGATTGGGAGGGACAGATGGGTGCAGGTGTGGACAGGGCAGCTCCTCTGCTCGGCTTCAGTCAGGGCAAAGCTGTTCGATCGGAAGGTCTGCGCTTTGGCCCCGGCGAGGGGAAGAAGGTGTCAGCCGCCCTGCCTGTGCAGGGGGGGGGGGGTGCTTGGCATCGATCACATGGTGGCCACACACCTGCCCCCATCGGAGGGCGTGTGGGGTGGGGTGGGGGCGGTGCTGCGGCCGCCTGGAAAGCAAAGCTGCACCCGCCGCCTACCTGGCTGGGAGAACCATCTTGCACCTGGAGACTGGCTAGCTAAGCCTCCTTATGGCCACCCTTCTGCTTCCGCCCCGCCCCCCGCCCCCCATTGCTGTTCTGACCTGGCTGTATGTGTGCCTCAGAGAAACAAGGTTTTTCCGTAGTAGGATCAAATCAAGAGGCATTATCTCTCCCCCTCCCCCCAGTTTTCCCTCTCCCTGAGGAAATATCACTCTCTCCCCCTCCCCACGTGTGTCATTGCTCTCATATTGGTGATTATTCTCTTTGCCTCAGGGACAAGGATGGTCAGCCCCCCTTGCCCCATAATATCCCCCCCCCCCATTGTCATGCCCCAGCTCTCAGCCTTTGACGCACATCCCTCTGAAAGATTCCCGGTGGTCTCTGTAAAAGAAAGAACGTGTGGATTCTGGGGTTGGTGATCCACGGAGAGCAGGAGGGCTGTAATATATACGGGCAATGTTTCATGCCCTTACAGATGCAAGCACAGCCTTCCACCACCACCACCCCGCCCCTTTCTGCAGTGTATTATTTTAATGTAGGTGTCAGGCTCCCGTGTGGCATATATATCCTTGCAAGATGTCCAGCTGGCCTTGCCAAACCGAGCCTGTATATATAAATTGTCTGTGTGCCTTTGAGAGGTAGTGATCAAGCTGCTGCTCTGGTCATTGCCTGCTTCCTAGATGTTCCTATAAGCAGATCTTTTGCGCTGTGAAGTGAGATCACCGGACAGCAGGGATCCTTTGCCACAGGGGTGGAAACTTCCTCCTCTGCCCGTAGAGCGATCGCCTGGAGCAGAGCGAAGCATCTTTACTGTTGCTGCCTGAGCAATTGTGTCACACTAGAGGGCGAGGCACAGAGGGACGTCCTTTGCCCCTTTGGTTTGCCCCATGCGGATGATTCTCTCCCCCAACCCCCCCGCGTGTATGTCTGTGCATGTGTACGAAGACAAAGCACAAAATCAAAGGACTGCATTTCTGGTTCTGCTGGCACCGTTTCCCTTACGATGTGGCAACGCTCGTTTTATTTCTTCCAAGCCAGCCACTATGGGACCACTTTCCCCCGTTCCAAACAAACAAACGAACAAACAAACAAAACGACAACACACACCTGGGGGAACAGCATGGATGGAGAGGGAGTCAGTCCGTGCGTCTGTTTGTGCTGGAGTACAACACCGCTGTTGTCGAAAAGTCTTTTGATAATTATACTCCTTCCAATTAATTATCTTGGGCTGAAATCGATGGGCTAAAATAAGGTCGTCTAATTAAATAAAGGGCCCAAACCAGGAAGTAAACACCCTAATTGTTGAAAGTCAACTGTAATGGACTTAATGTGTGACATGCCGGCGAGGGGGGGGGCAGCTTGTGATGGGCCAAGAGAGGAAAGACACTCGGGTGAAATCCTTTGCTGGCACAGAGGGGCTCTGAGCTTAGGATCTGAACTTTTTTGCTTTGCCTCCGTGCCCTCCATCCATCCATCTATATATCCATGCATGTGTATTGACTTGCTGAGGTCAATAGAACAGAGCCAGCAGCAGGCAGAGTGGAAATTTCAAAGAAGGAGTGCCTGAGCTTTAAAGATTTCAAGCGCATTCTGCCTTTGTTGGGGAGCTTTTGGTCGGTTCCTACAGCTTCATCCTTCTTCATTTTCACATCTCGCCATGCTTCATTTCCACTATCATGTGGTGTCATTCACAATCACGGGCTTTGCAAGGTAGTGGAGCGATCTTTGGGCGAGCCATTGCGTCTTTGTGTAAAAGTGACCCAGTTGGAGGAGCGAGCTTCTGATTTTTGAAATCGTTTTTTAAAGATGATGATGATGATGATGATGATGTTGCAGTCCTACGTACATTCAACATGGGAGTAAGTCCCATTGGGTTCGGAGAGATGTACTTCTGAGTAAACATGCGTTGGATCGGGCTGTTAACGAGCACTGGCATTGGTTGTTAGCGTTTAACAAAAGCATCAGAAAATGATCCTCTGGTTTTGCGGTGCGCTTTTAGACATTCACCGGGATAACGATCAGTAGTTTTGCTTGCATTAGTTTTGTAAATGCATGAAATGGAGAGGGAGAAAAAGGGTTGGCCTAAATCCAAAATAAAAAGGGGGGGAGAGGGGGGAAAGCAACACCCTTAGCCAGACTGACGTTCTGTTCCTTTCCCACTTGACTCTTTCAGGATTCCGCATGTTCTTTATCACATATGCCTACATGGGGGAAACGAAGGGCTAACAGCCGTGTGGAGTTCAGTTATTGCACATTTGGTTAAAAGAAAGAAAGAAAGAAAGAGGGATTCATTAAGAGCTTCCTGGCTGGAATCAAATCCGAAGGGGCAGATTGGAGGGAATGGGAGACAAACAGTCCGGGAAGCCTGCAGAGCTCAGTTGCTCAAGTAGCGCTTTAAATCGTTTTACATACATTGCCTTGGATTCAATTAAAGCTATACGGGAGAGGAGACTGGAATAGTGATGAGGAGAAGAACAGGGCTGCAGCTGCCACCTTTTGGGGGCTTTGCTTTTGCTTTTGTTTTTTCGTTCTTTTCGGCGGGGTGGGGGTGGGCAGGTGGGTGGGGAAGAAGAGGGACTTGGCAGCTACTTTGCAAGCTGATTTTCCAGGTTGCCTTTGGCAGTGCGCAGCAGAAACACCTGTAATCGAATGATGCTGTTTTGCGCCCCAAAGAGTTCCTTCCAAACTGCATGGATTTCAGGTGTCAGATCATGCCCTTTGCACACCACTATGGTGGAGAGTTTCCTGGGCAGTTGTATGAGGCCGCCCATCAGTAAATAAGGGGAATTGGCTCTAGGTGGCCACTTTTGTGGGGTTCCCCCCCTTTTTGTACAGTAGTCTCTCTCAATCTCACCCCCCTGAACACACACACACACACACACACACAGTCCCTTGACACAGTCAATTGTGCTGAAAAAGATGCAGGCTTCTTTCATCTGTCTCAACAGAGGTCTTTGAGACTCTCCCTCCCTCTCATTGTGTTGGGCATAATTTGGGGGATAACTGGTAATGCTGGGAAGAAGAGGGGGGGGGAAGCCTGAGTTGTGTTTTCTGGTAGTTTTGGAAGCTTTCCATTGCCTCCATTGTTAATATGTGTGTGTGGGCGGCAGCAGTCTCCCCTTTTTCTTTTATGAGCTCCAGCGAGGCGGATTGGTTTCTGGCTGACCGTGGACACATAGATGGAGTACATCAGTGCAGCTGACAGAAGGATGCTTTGGGAGAAGCACAGCCACTGACTTCCCTCAGGTGCTTAGCACCTTCCTTTCTGCAGTGCCTCTTGCCTGCTAGACAGTTGAGGAGAAGGCCTGACTCTCCCGTTTGGGTCCTGTTCAAGTCTTCACCTGTGTGCGGACCTGGGTAGCGGCTGAGAAGCAGTGTGTGTGATACCTTGATCCTGCTCTAAAGTCTAACGCAGAGGTAGAGCAGACTCTTTCAAATGACCTCATAAAATAGTGATTCACTGCTTACTTTGTGTGTATAGCTTAAAGCTCATAGCGGTGAGAGGTGGTGGGGACAATGTGCTGGATACAGTTCACACAAAAGGTGTTTTCAGTGTTCACTGGAAAAGGTACAATTCTGAATGTGACAAAACGCTTCTTTGCAAATAAGCAGCATGTCGTACTCCAAGCATCAGGGAGATGTGATTGGCTGTGGGACTCTGCTGACTGTACACAAGGTGGCAAACCTGGGTTTGTCTCTGTAATGTGTGAAAGGGGACTCCCTTGCATAATAAAATAATTCACTATTCAGCCCAGCTGTAGGACCTTGCAAAGAATTATTTGGACTTGCCTGCAAGTAAATGTGTTTTTGACTGGAGTCTGTGCGATAAGATTATAGATATAATATAGAATATTACAAAGAGATTCCTCAGGAATACTCTACTTAGAACTGAAAAATTAACAGCAGCAGGCAGGCAACTGCTCTATATTGCAGCAGGGGCTAGATCCTAGTCTTGCATGCTTACTTTTCAGTTTAAGTTGAAAGGCCAGTGGTCCATCCCTGTGAGTTAAATTTACAAAGCAAGAGAGGATACGCAAGATCTCTTAACAGTTAAAGCATGACCACTCCGGGCCAAGTGTCTGTGAGGATGCACTCTTGCTTAAGAATGCAAGAGCCTTGCTGGCTGAGAGACCAGCCTCCATCCAGTTCAGCGTTCTTTACAAGAAGAATCCCAGCAACTGGTGGGCCTCCGAAGGCAGAACAACTGTCTGCTTTCTACCCAGCCCTGCTGCAGTGTGCTTGGCATAATCTGGCTCTGCTCTGTAGGGCTAGAAATTGCAATAGTAGGGAAAGTGTATTAGTGATCAAGCAAATTCTGCAGAATTAAACCTGGATAGGTTATGGAAAGTGAATGTTATGCCCAGTGGTGTAGTGAAGAAGCCAGGGGCTCACAGGGTTGAAGCGCCAGCATGTTTTCATTAGCAGGAATGATGGCTTTCCTGTTCTCTCTGAGTTTGTTTATTTATTTATTTATTATATTTATACACCGCCTTTTTTTCCTGCAAGGAACCCAAGGCGGCTTACATAATCCTCCTCCTCCTCCTCTCCACTTTATCCTCACAACAAGCCTGTGAGGTAGGTTAGGCTGAGAGACAGTGACTGGCCCAAGGTCACCCAGTGAGTTTCATGGCTGAGCGGGGACTAGAACCCGGATTTCCCGAGTCCCAGTCCAAACAATCCTCACAGTAGCTGGGAGTGGGGACTGGTTTTCTCAGCAATAATATATTGTTGTGAGCTATCCAATGTACAGATATATAATACAGAGAGAGAGAGAGAGAGAGGGATTAACCCAGCTACCTGCATTTTTGGACTCTCCTTGGGGGTGTGGCTATGAGGACCGTGATGAGGAGCAGCTGCACTTTGCTGCTAACACCGCTGCTTATGCGTTAAGAGTGGTTAGGAGGTTTCTTCGGTCTCCTAGGCTTGGCTGGTACTTTACTCATCATGCTGTTCTGAGAATTCAGGTTGCATTTGGGACGCAGCAGCAGCAGACTTGACTTTCATCTCGAACAGCGATCCCCTTTGGGTCCGTGAACGTAAGCTGTCTAAAGGCAGATGCGGCTGCAGGTCTCACGTCACCGTCGGTCGCGTGAAGGACTGCAAGCTCATTCTGCCAGACGTGCAAATAATCCCCCTTCAAACCTTCGGCCTCAGTGGGTGAAGGTCGGGGTGGAGCCAGTAGGGATGGGGACATTGAGGGGAGTGGCTGGCATACACAGGGCCAGCCCTACCGTTACGCAGGCTGACGTGCCGGCATCAGGCAGTGGAGCGGGAAGAGCAGCAAATTGCGCCGCTGTCCCCCCGCCCCCCCCCACTGCCAGGAGGGCTTGCCACTGCCTCCAGCGGGTGTTCTGGAATGCCCCGGCACCTGCCCCCCCACTGTGGCATTTGCTGCAGCAAGAGAGCAACGGGCAGGGCTCTCTGGAACAACCTGCTGGGTGCACCGCCAGCCGCCGCCGCTGCTTCTTCTACCTGCTTGGCTGGCTGGTGCCTGCTCGACTTGTGTCCCAGCCCCGGGGCTCCCAGGAGAGGTTGGCCAACCTCTCGCAATAGTTCGGCTGACAGCTGGGGCACAAGGCAGGAGCGAGGGAGGGAGGGAGGGAGGGACTGGTCGGCCGGCCGACTGCCCAAACAGGTCGGCCGGTCGGCCAAGAAAGCGGGGGCTGGGGGAGAATCGGGGGAGCGAATGGCTGGCATGCCAGCCACTTGGCCACCCACCACCGGGCCGCCCACCCACCAGCCACACTGCCCACGCGCTGCACCGATTGCCCGGCCGCCCGCTCACTTGAGGCAGCCAAATATGTTGGGCCAGGCCTGAGTGTACCAAATATGAATGCAGCCAAATATGCACTGAGTGAAGCCAGATATGTTGGGCCAGGCCTAGTTCACTTCTTGCTTGTACTTCTTGTGAAAAGGCCTGTAGTTTTCTTCTGTACTGGATCATATCAGGCCAGAGATGAAAGACCTCTCTCAGCCCGAGGGCCAAATTCAATTCCAGAGAAGGCCTCGGGACCCACACATGCATCCCAGGGATAGGCAGCAGGGCCAAAGGAGAAACAGGGTGGGGTCAAAGGCAATTGGGGCGGTGCAAAAATGCCTGCATATCGTAGCTTAATGCTCTTACTGCTAGTAAGTGAACTATTGGAGGAGAGGCGTTTCAGCCTTTTAGAATAGGGGGGAAACTGCAAATGCTGGGAAACCCAGCTGGTTGAGGGGGAAAGGGTAGAGCCAGGGGAAGGGGGCGGGTTCATCTGGGGAACCCCAGCAGGCTGCATGGGGTCCCAGGAGGGCTGGGTTTGGCCTGTGCTTCAGGGCTTGCACCCCCAGTTATAGGGCAGATAGTCTCTTTCTAAATATCACTCAGGAAGGAGATGCCACACAGGTCCCAGAGGAACCTTCTTCCGGGGTCCCAGCTGAGAACAGGAGGCTGTGTCAACCTCTGAGCTGCTGCTGTCTCCTTGTTGTGATTTCAAAACTGGCATCTTTTGTTTTCACAGTGTTTTTTTCTCCTCTCCCCTATACGAGATAAGCAGCCTTGAAGCAACTAGTGATAGCCCAGAAATAGAACAGTAAAGCTACAAAAGGAAGAGAAAACAAATACCGGTAACCACAATTGTGCTGTAAGAACTGAAGCAAACCCTAGCAGTGTCCATATCTTGCAGTTTAAATAAATAATTAAAAAAAGCCTTTTAAAAAAACAACAACAGAGGACAGATCATGAGGGGACTTGTAGTTTGTGATGACGAGTACTAAAATACAGAACAGTTTTTTTTAAGAAAACAAGAGAAAAAGAGGTATTGAACCAGTTTTATCCTATCTTCAGGGGTTTTTTGGTGGGAGTGGTGACTGTTCCAACACCAATTTCTTTTCAGCTTGATTTGACACAGAATCTGAACCTGGTGAAAATGTCAAACAACCTACTATTTAACATAACCTTCCACCAACCTGGCATCCTCCAGGTGTCCTGGATTGCAACCCCCATCGTGCCCAACCAGTCATCCGCTGCAGCCCTGCAGACTTTGCCAGATGGCCTTTTCAGCCCAGTCTCGTGAGGGTGCTTCGGATGGGGGAGGGAAGGAGGCTGGAAGAGGCTCAGCATAACTCGGATCCTGGCCTCGCCAGTCTCCTCCTTTCCCTGCCCACTCGGAACGCCCCCTTTCCTGCCTCCTCCAGAGGGCAGCCCCCACAGTTCTTTCCGCACCGGCTGTGAGGGGTCGGCGGAGGGGGACACAACTCTGACTACCCCTTCCAGGGTCAGAGCGATGTCTCCGGCCTTGGAAGGAGGAATCTGAACAATCCTATGGCCCCTGGGATGCTTGCTCGGGGACCATAGCATTGCTCTCTAAGGACACAATCCTATGCAAGTTTAGACAGAAAAAAGGCCTACAACTCCCAGCATGCCCTAGCCAGCTATGCTGGCTGGGGCATGCTGGGAGTTATAGGCCTTTTTTCTGTCTAAACTTGCATAGGATTGCACCTTAAGTAGTCCGTTTCCTGTAATCCTCAAATACACTGGAATTCACTACCACAGGATATGGTTTTCACAGGCATCAACTTATGGTAGGTGATTTTGAAAAAGACTTGGACAAATTCCAAATAGAGGATAGTAGTATCAATGGCTTTTGGCCAAATGGCTATTATTAGGCAAATGGAACATACGTATTCGGGGACAGTTTATCTCTAAGTATCAGATTCTGAGGGTAATCAACAGGACAGGCCTGTGGCTCACGCAGGCTCAGTTTGTCTGAGCGTGGAAAGCTAAGCAGGGTCAGGCCTGGTTATTACTTGGATGGGAGACCCCTCCTCTAGTTTCCTGCATTGAGCAGGGGGTTGGATTCAATAGCCTTGCAGGCCCCTTCCAACTCTATGATCTATGAATCTATGACTGTTGGTTTCATTCCCGCCCTGTGTTGGCTGCTACTGCTAGGCACAAGCTGCTGCAATAGATGGATCCTTGGTTTGGTCTAATAAGGCAGTGAACTCTTACATTACATTGCCTTTCTTCCCTAGATTTTCCCTGTGTTTAAATATGGCTTTGTGTCGGTTTCACAACAAAGCAGAACAAAGTCTGTATTTGATCGTCACCAGGAAAGAGTTATATGGAAGTTGTCTGGGTTTAGGGAACCTTACTAACATACTTACTTCATTTTTTTTTGCATTTGTAACTCATCCTTCAGCCAGAATGGCTCCCAGTGCAGCTTACAAAGATAAGAAAATAAGACATTCCCTGCCCGCAGACTTACAATCAAAAAGTCATGGCACAAAAGGAAGGGGGATTGGGAAGGATGAGGGAAAAAGAGAAAATCCCAGCACTAAATTCTTAGTTGCAAAGTTCAGCAGGTCATGGAGTTCATTCTAGACATGGTGGAAAGGCTGCTGCTTTCTCATCCTCTGCAGTGGCAGTTGGTAGCAGGAGGGAGGGAGGGGTGAATCCAGGCATGCTGGCTGCTGCTTCCCCTCCCTCTGTTGGCCTTACATTTGATGATGGTTTTCACCTTGATGGAACAGAGGCAAGAGCCAGTGTGACGTAGTGGTTAGAGTGCTGGACTGGGACTCGGGAGATCCAGATTACAGTCCCCACTCAGCCATGAGGTTCACCGAGATGACTTTGGGCCAGTCACTAACTCTCAGCCTAACCTACCTCACAGGGTTGTTGTGAGGATAAAATGGAGAGGAGGAAGATTCTGTAAGCCACCTTGAGTTCCTTGCAGGAAAAAAGGCAGGATATAAATATAATAAATAAATAAGTAAGTAAATAAGACTGGTGAAAGCCTGAGCGGAACTTACTTGAGGTTTGCAGTGGATGGGGTCCAAGTCGTGACACCTACTAGTGAACAAGTGAAAGTCTGAAAGTTTGGAGGAGCAGTGGAGCCAATCTGGACCTGGGCTACCAGATGGGTACATAATAACTCAAAATTCTGTCCTAGGTCTGGTCCTCACAACAGCCTGTGAACCGGCCCCACATGCGGAGAGGCCTCCGGGCTAGAGATGCTCGAGGGTTTCATTCAGTCTGCATTTGGAACCAAACTGGCTGGTCCTCTAAACCAGTGTTCTCCAACCTTGGGTCCCCAGATGTTTTTGGCCTACAACTCCCAGCATGCCCCAGCCAGCATAGCTGGCTGGCATGCTGGGAGTTGTAGGCCAAAAACATCTGGGGACCCAAGGTTGGAGAACACTGCTCTAAATGATTGTGGAGATTGGAATGCAGTTGTCATTGCAGTTCTCAGAATTATCCTTCTTTGAATGTTGCGATGCAGTTTTTGGCTTACAAAATGCATATAGAAATGAGTACTTTATGATAAAATGCGTATAAAATGTATACAAATTTTCATGCCATTAAAACGAAAAAAGAAAAAAAGAACGCAACAGTAACACAGATCTATGCAGAAATTGTACGGAACAGAGTTACAAATGAACACGCATAAAACTGAGATGCGTTGAAAATAGCATCCCTGATTCCAGGTGACCATAGCAGCAGTGCTCATTGTTTACAGGCAGCTGTTGAGAGCAAGCGGTGAGGCTTTTTGCAGGTGTCCAGCTAGCCGTTCCAACAGCTACTGCAGTCACCTTGTGGCTTCTGTGTTAACGGAACCATAATTATGCTTGAAACAGACCTTGGTTTTGGTGACCGTGTGATGGTCAAGCGGCTGGCATGCCTGATCCAGAGCATTTAGGTGCTGACAGGATTAGCCTGGGAGAGTTTCAAGACCTCCAGATTTATCCTAAATTGTGCGTGTGTGTGTGTTGCGATGACGACTCTTGCCAGTCAGTGTCAGAGTGGCCTGGATCATTCTTCCCTGGCTCCATCAAGATCCGATTGAACTCTGCGGGAGGTTTTTGGATAGGAGGATTAGGATTTATAATGCTGCAGTAAAATCCTTACGCTGTCACTGTCGAAAAATGATATCCAAATCAGAGGGGTTTTTGGAGGAGGGGGCAGAATCTGCTGTTGCTGTATAAATAACTATGTTTATGACCTTGTTATGTGTAACAATGAATAAGAATTATGTAGGAGGAACCGTTTTGTTACACTAGGTTATCATCAGTTCGTAGAACTCCTTATTTCTTTATGTGTGTTTCCCCCCCTTCCATTGGGCTAGCACACTTGCCTTTTTTTTTCTGACAGCAGAGATGGCTAACTGCTGGTGTGGGCTGCAGCGGTTTGTTTGGAGAGGATATGCATCCTCTGGAGAGGATGTGCATCATTCATGAACTCAGCTGTGCATTTAAGTCTAGGCTGCACTCCTGTTAGACTCACTTGCACTGTGCTGCTGCCTTCTAGTGATGGGCCAAAACAACCCATCTCAACTGGGAAGGGGCTGAGTGAGTCTCCCACTTTGATCTTGCAGTGTGGGTGTAACTCTGGGGAACTGATGATGAGTGCTGAAAGTGAACCAGGAAGGGTAAAAAAAAAAAACCAACACTGCACGGCCGACAGTGCAGGCTCTGAGCATGCTCAGAAGCCTGTATTGCAGAGAATCGGGTATATATAGAGAGATTTAGGTTTTTACAAGTCCCCTTGGCTGTCCCGACACCCCCAGCAAGGCAATGCTTCATAGAATCATAGAGTTGCAAGGCACCAACCCCTGCTCAGTGCAGGAATCCAGTTTAAAACATTCCTGACAGATGACTGCCCACTGTTTGCTTGAATACCTCCAACCCACCACCTCCCTGGGCAGTTGGTTCCGTTATCTGACTGCTCTGACCATTAGGGAGTTTTTCCTGATGTTCAGCTGAAATCTGCCTTCCTGTAACTTAATCCCGTTATTGTGTGTCCTACAGTTTGGATGATAGAGAACAGGTTTCAGCCCTCTTCTATGTGACACCCCTTTGTTACATGCCTAACTACGTTTTGGTTAACACAGAAGCCTCTAGGTGACTGTGGCAGCAGTTGTCAGAACCACTAGTTACAGACACCTTCAAAAAGTTTCAGGGCTTGCTCAACATCTGCCCACAGCAATTAGTTCTGCAGCTAATTTCATAAGTCTTGGAAAAGGTGGGGAGGGGGACATCCTAAAGGGCTGACACAAGGCTGGGCTGTGCGGGGCTGGCCTTGGCTTGCAGTGGCTCAGAAATGTCTGAACCGGGGGAGTTAATTTCAGAACTCTCCTCCTTATTCCCCAGATTCTTTCCCCTCAGTAGTTCTTGCTGAAGTGGGCAAACCTGTGTCTGGTCTGCATCACTTCAGAATACAGGTAGGGATTCACCTGGTGGGCTATGCTCCCACAGAGAAAAGAAAAAAATCCATCCATCTAGGAAACTAGCAAGTCATAAGAAGAGCTTTGCTGGATCAGACCAAAGATCTATCTAGTCTAGCATTCCAGTTTCTCATAGGATCAGTAAGATCCCTCTTGGAAGTGTGCAGCACAACCTTTTGGGGCCATGGGCAGATTTGGCAATGTGTCCTTTGCCGTGGGAGGCGTAGTGGACAAGTGTCCTGCCCCAAAGACTGAGTACAAGACAGAGGTGGGGTCTGAACTCCAGCACACTCAACAACTCTGAGCCCACAGTTTTCAACACCAATAGAAACCTGTTTCACAGCAGTCCCCATTGCTGGTAAGAAAATGCGTTATTTTTTATTTATTTTTAAAGTGGTAGGGGTAGGTCACCAGTGGCAAGCACCAAGGAAGGTGTTTGGGGTGCGCTGGTGCCTACAGGCTCCATGTTGCCTACCCCTGGTCTAGTTCCAACGACATGTGCTGTTTATATGTATTCAGGCTCCATCCAAGAATTGGCAGAATTGAGGAGGTTGAAGGTGGGCTCCATCTTCTCAGTGTACACTGAACTGTTCTGTGAAAAGGCCTTTGGAGAACCTTCCATGTTCTGTTGAGATCCAAGTTAGACTTCTGATCGCCTAGATCACCCTTACCCAACCTGATGCCTTCCACTTGTTTTGGATGACAACTACCATCAGCCCCAGCCAGCATGGCCAATGATCACTGAAGATACGAGTTGTAGTCCAAAGCATCTGGAGTCTGGACGGCACCAGGTTGGGGAAGGTCGGCCTAGATAAACTCTTCACCTCAGAACCATCCCGAGTCCTGAACATTCTCTTGGTAATCCCTAGCCTGAAATAGGACTTCCCTATTTCATCTCATTTTGTTTCATTTCATTTCTTTCATTTCTATATCTCCCAATAGACCAAGTGGTTCCAACCTTGGGTCCCCAGATGTTGCTGGATCTACAGCTCCCAGCATACCCAGCCAGCATGGCTAATGGCAAGGGATTCTGGGAGCTGTAGTCCCACAACATCTAGGGACCCAAGCTTGGGAACCACTGCAATAGACAAAGCTCTCTGGGCAGTTGACAAAGATGATCTCACCCAGACCTGCCCACCCTTCCACTCCTGCCCAGACTTGTCTGTCCATCTGCCTTGTTACTAAGCTGCCTCCCCAAATGTCAACCTCTGCTGTCACTCACCTGCCCCAAACATATGCCTTACTCTTTTGTGGGCTAGGCATTCGTCTAGTCCAAGTGTCAGTGTACTCCAAACTGTTGTGTGAAAAGGGCTAAAATTTGGAAAGTTCAACACCCCCCTGGCCATCCGGGCTGGTTGAGTCCTCTTCACTACTCTGTTATGCTCCTAGGGTGCCTAACAGCTAAGGATGTTGGAGAAATCTGCAACAGGTTCAAATGAGCTTGGATTTCGATGAATCCAACCTGTGGATTCCACAGTGGACTGGCTTTTTCTGAGTCAGGTGGATTCGATGGAGTTGAGGACCCGTTTTTCACTGGGTGGGGGAGGGATTTGTGCTAATTTGCATTAGTGCCAATTCACATTAATTAATGCGGATTAATGCAAGTGTGCAATTAGTGCTAATGCACACAAGTAGAATGAGATTCTGGTAAAAAAAAAAAATCTGATTCCATCAGTGAGTGGACGATGAAACGAAAGATGCCTGACAATCCGTGAAACACAGGCAACGGATTTAACAAAATCTGTACATGCCTAATAGCGGAATACTCAGAAAGCAAGTGGTTTCTAAAGGCACAATCCTTTGCAAGTTTAACGAGAAAAAAAGGAGAAAATCGGAAGCCTATTTATGTTTTGTCTGTTATTATATGTATTTGTTGTTGTTGTTTGTTTGTTTTCTGATTACAATAAAATATTTTTTAAAATAGAGAGAGAAAAGGCCTACAACTCCCAGCATTCCCCAGCCAGCTTGGGGCATGCTGGGAGTTGTAAGCCTTTTTTCTCTCTAAACAGGCATAGGATTGTGCCCTAAGGCATTTTCCAATGTTTATCATAAAGGGAGGGACCATGTCACAACATTGGCTACAATCTGGTTTCCTCTTGGCTTTTGTACAGTGTAGTAAAGATTTCCTGTCTTTGCCAGCTTTCTGGAACTGTATTTTTGGGGCAGTTCCGAAATTGCTTTCGGAACATCATTATACCCTTTCATTAATTCATGTGGTGAGCGCTAACACAGGCTCCTTGATTAAGGAGCGTCCCTACAGAATACGCGAGCGAGATGTTCTTCTGGCATCAGGATCATAACTTATAGCCATTCTCCAAATGTGACTTTTAAGTTAGCCACATTTTTATGTTGCCTTTCAAAAATTTCCATTCTGCTGTATCAGTCATTTTTTATGTCTCCTGCCAAAGTATTAACATAAGTTGGAGTAAAATGAATAATAAAGCAATCTCAGTCAGCAAAGTGGTTAATTGGATGTGCCGTTAAATATGCATATTAGGTAGTGGGGGGTTTCTCTGCTTCTGTTGCTCCAGACAATGTGGGTTCTCAATCGAGGGTTAGCCTGCCTTTGATGCCATTGTGGACCGGCTGCGATAGCATAATCAAAAGTGGGACACGGCTGATGGATTTCTGATAAACATCTTTATGCCAGCCCTACAACCTTTGTACACTCACAGGCTATTGATTGCCTGTAGTGCCTTCGCTGGGTCTGAATAAATAACAGTGCCCCATTGTCACTTATCAGTTAACAGCACTGGTCTCAGCTTCGGGGAACCATGTATTTCTTTAAAATACAGGGGGGGGGAACCAATTCCAGGATAGCATCTATAAAACATGTTTTATTGTTCTTTAATCTAGTGCAACTCTATCAATGCTGAGAGGAGAAATTAATTTACCATACAGAGGCATGGGTTCACCTGCTGCTTTCCCCCTCATTTCACAGCCCTTCCCCCACTGCTCCCCCACAAGCTGATCTATTTACAGTTTCTATGGATAGCGGTTCTGGCAGCCGGATTTTCAGATTTTGCTACTGAAAAATTACACGCCCCCCCCCAGCTGAATCGTGTCCCAGGGCACATGATGCAGCAACCTTGCTCAAGCCAAGCAGGTCTGGGTCTGGTTTAGAGAGGTGAAAGCCTGGGAAAAAAACAAGAAAAAGAAAATTGAGGAGGGGGGGATGATTTTTGCCACCAGGGACTGTTATTTTGTCCTAGGGAAAGAAACCCCACCGTCCCGTCCCCCCATTTTTTTTCTCCAAGCCTTCATATCTCTAGCAGTGCTGTGCCCAAACCCTACCTGCCTTTTCACAACCTCTTCATTTCCCTGCAAATGAGGCAGTCGTTTTTCCGCCTCTTTTGCGGGGATTTTGAGAATTTCGGAGAAACTTCTCAGCATGCAGGGCTTCGTGCTTACCTTAAGGAGGTGGCTGAGGGGTTCCTGCGTGCGCTTTCTTTTACACCTTTTGTCCCGTTCTGTGCTTTGCTGCGTCCACGGCTGCAGGTCCTTCATGGAAAGCCTTCTAGAGGACTGAACCAGGGACTTCCTCCCTTGGGACTTTTCAGCGCTGCCTGCTGAGTGTCTGAAGGCTGAGTGTGGCATTTGTGGTTTTGTTTTGTTGTTGTTGTTAACAACAACTCCTCGCTCAGCTTTCAGGC
The DNA here is from genome assembly GCA_021292165.1 of Shinisaurus crocodilurus. NCBI lineage: Eukaryota > Metazoa > Chordata > Lepidosauria > Squamata > Shinisauridae > Shinisaurus > Shinisaurus crocodilurus. Next base: position 26,892,013 of record CM037879.1, on the reverse strand, counting down.
ACTCAGCAAGTTGTGCTGGAAATCCTGAAGGGTGGAAGTCCTGGCTAAGTCCTCTTGGGGGCTTTCCAGGAGGCACAAGCACCTGAGGAGGCTGCAAAGCACAAAATGGGACAAAAGTTGTAAAAGAAAGAAAGAGCATGCACGAAACCCTCAGCCACCTGCTTAAGGTAAGCACTGAGGCCCTGCATGTTGAGCAATTTTCTGAAATTCTCAAAATTTCTGCAAAAGAGGCAGCTTGGGTGAGCCGGAATGTTTCTGTTTGCCCTGGGGCTAGGTGGCCACTCTTCATCTGCCTCTGAGTCCAAGAGGGGGCAAACTATGTCGTGAGGGAAAGGGTTGAGGACTCTCTCCCCCAAGAGCCTTGCCCTTGACCTCCCTGGACACGGGCAACTCCTCCTCAGCGTTTGGTTCAGGGAGCTCCAGGCTACCCTGCCTTTGAGGCTGGCCTGGAAGCTCGTGTTAATTGCCTTGGCTAGGCCTGCGCTCAGTGAGGGCCAAACGACTCCGTAGGGATGTGAAAAAAGCAAAAATCCGTGTGCGTCTACGTGTTCACGTTCGCCAGCTCTACCTTTATTTACCGGGGGGGGGGGTTCGTGATCTCCCCCCCATCCACGATCACCCCTCCTCACATCTTCTGTTCCCCCGCGATTTCCCGGGAACCGGAAGTGATGCCACAGAGCTCCCGTTGCGTCACTTCCTGGTCCTGGTCCTGGCGCTGCACTGCACTTTTAATGTAGATACCGAGGCAACCCATGGCTGTTTTAGGTGGGTTGCCCTGGTATCTACGTTACAAGTGCACTGCCAGGACCAGGAAGTGATGCGACGGGAGCTCCGCCACGTCAGTGCTGGACCCAAATGAGACGTTCTTTGGAGCACATGGCATGGAGCAATGCGTGCTAGATTTCAACTCTCTGGTAAGTGTGCACGGCCCCAATTCGGATTGGGAGCACAGTACTCTGGGAGTGGATAATTTAAGCTTCTCCCCATCTGTCCCCCCCCCCCATCATGGGGGGAGAAAAAAAGCCTACATTGACTCCAATGGAGATGTTTTTCTCTTTTTTAACACCTTCCCCCTGGTGGGGGGAGTGGTCTCTCTCTCTCTCTCTCTCTCTCTCTCTCTCTCTCTCTCTCTCACACACACACACACACACACACACACACACTCATGCAGTGGAACTTAAATCCTCCTCTCCTGGAGCACCATGGTCCCGATCCAAATTGGGGCTGCATGTGCTTATAGGAGAGTAGAGAAAGTTAGCACTCCTCGCTCCACTATGTGTGCATTAAATGAACATTTTGTTTGGCCCTGAGACAGCTTACCAGGAACATACATACTACCCCAATTCCGAAGGATTTATGCTGGCTGCCAATAGGCTGTTGAGCCAAGTTCAAGATGCTTGTGTTGACATATATAAAGCCCCATGTGATTTAGGACCCAGACACCTGATAGAGCATGTTTTCCCTTATGCACAGTGCCTTGCAGAAGTATTCACACACACCCTTTGACTTTTCCACATTTTGTTGTGTAATTCCACCTGTGTGCAATTCCAGTGCTCCATGATCTCAGATTAAATACACCTGTTTCTGGAAGGCCCCAGAGTTTGTCGGAGAGCACATCTAAACAAACAGCATCAGGAAGACCAGGGGCTATCAAAACAACTTTGGGATAAAGTTGTGCAGAAGCACCAATCAGGTTTGGGTTATAAAAAAGATAAACTATGAACTTCCCCCGGAGCACCGTTAAATTCATTATTACAAAAAGGAAAGAATATGGCTCAACTGTGACTCTCCCTAGAAAAGGCTGTCCACCAAAACTCAGTGACCGGGTAAGGAGGGCATCAATCAGAGAAGAAACCAAGAGGCCAGTGGTAACTCTGAAGGAACTGGAGAGATCCACAGCTGAGTTGGGAGAAACCGTCCATGGGACAACTATCACCTGGTGCTGAGTATCTTGTGCACATCAAGTGGTAACAATGCCAATTAAATCCATTTCAATTCCAGGTTGTAACCAAATAAAATGTGGAAAAGTCAAGGTGTGTGTGTGAATACTTCTGCAAGGCACTGTACCTGCCCGGATGTTAAGATCTAGCAGGGATGCCCAGTTGACAGTGCTGCATTTGCCAGGCATTTATTTATTTATTTGTTTGTTTATTATTTTTATACCCCGCCTTTTTTCCTGCAAGGAACCCAAGGCGGCTTACATAATCCTCCTCCTCCTCTCCATTTTATCCTCACAACAACCCTGTGAGGTAGGTTAGGCTGTGAGTTAGTGACTGACCCAGAGTCACCCAGTGAGTTTCATGGCCGAGCGGGGATTAGAACCCAGATCTCCCGAGTCCCAGTCCAACACTCTAACCACTATGCCACACTGGCTCTCAAATTCATTCATTAATAGCCACCCAAGAGAAGGTGTTCCTGGTGTTCAAAATTATAACTTTAAAGCCGAAATGGGAACAGCTGCTGCTGCTGCTAATATGCTCTGTCCAATATGCTGCATTCCCTAATAACAATAGTGACGAAATCTTGCTGTCATTCACCTAGGATTGAAGCCAAGCCAGGGCATATTTATGGTGTTGGTTTTAATTCCTGTAAGAGCCTTCTTTGTATTCTTTATCATTTGCCCCATAAAGTTGATTTCTGTTTGCTCAGCACAATTCTCTGACAGCTTTAGCTGCTGACATCTGACATAACCAGCCCATAGTAAAACTTGCTTGATAGCAGCTGAACGGCTGCCCACCCTGTGAGAAAGGACTTCATGAAGGGAGAGTCATAATAAGATCGGGTTAGCAGTTAAAATTTAAAAGTCAGATTTAACTTTTTAGTGCATGAAACATTGTAAAGGCAGTGGGGGGGGGGGGGAGAGAAGAACCACATGGTGAAGTGCATAGATCAGCACGGATGTCAGGTTAACAAGAGGGAGAAGGAGGTTTACTTCCTTGTAAATGTTTACTTCCTGTGGTTCGCCTTAATTTTGTAGCTGCATTCATTTAATTTGAAAGGGTTCGCTTTCTTTAATGGCTCAAGTTATTGTCTTGGGAAGTTTGCTCCAGAAAGCTATGATTCAGAAGCCACAACAGAGACCTGCTACTGAGTTCAAAGCTTGGTGTCTAACACAGGTGCCCTCCAGATATTTCATAGATTGTAGAGTTGGAAGGGGCTTACGAGGCCATCGAGTCCAACCCCCTGCTCAACGCAGGAAACTAGAGGAGGGATCTCCCATCCAAGTAACAACCAGGCCTGACCCTGCTTAGCTTTCCACACTGAGACAAGCTGAGCCAGTATGAGCCACAGGCCTGTCTTCTTTTAGACCACATTTTCCAGCATGGCCAATGGTCGGGGATTATGGATGCTATAGTCCAAACCAGCTGGAAGGCACCAGTTTGCATACCCCTGGTCTAGCACCTCAGTCGATCTGACATTCTTTATGTGGTGGGGGGCTCTGAAACCTATGCAGAGCGCTCAAGTGCTGAGCCATGTGTTTCAGTCGAGGGAGGAGCTCCACGCAGACAGGGGGATGTGCGCGAGCATGCAGGGAGCTCCCCCATTTCAGCAAAGTTGCATCAGGCTTTCATGGCGTACGGGGGAAATGGCCTTGCAGCATTACAGTGGTAGCGGTGCAGGGCTGACTGATCAGCACTAGTCCTGTGCCATTTTCTGAAAGGCGGGGTACAAATAAAATAAAATAACTGGACTGAGTCAGATTCATGGACAACAGGACTTTTCAGTCATTATTCATTGCAATAGTTAAGTGTACAGAAGTGGTATACCCCTAGGTACCAGAGGCGGTGGACTAAGAGGGGGCAGCCGTCACACTCATGCCTGTTTGTGAACTCCCCAGAAGCATCTGGCTGGCTACTGTTGGAAACAGAATGCTAGTCCAGATGTCTCTTTGCCTGAACCCCCAAGGCCATTCCTCTGTTCTTAACACTCCATGCTAGGACTTTGCAAGTGTAATAGAGATTCCCCTTCTGCCCGCCGCTGTGGATAGAGTAAGAACATCTCATTCATGGCTTGTTAACAAACAACACATTTCTCAAATGTAAATCTAGTCTGTATTTTGTAAAATACTTCCACTTTATTACATTGCATGCTTAATTTGATCTCAGGTGGTGTGCTGAATAATTGCCTTCCTCCTCTTTTATTATTATTATTATTATTATTATTATTATTATTATTATTATTATTATTATTATTATTATTATTTAAAAATTCTTAAGCAAAAGTGCATATTTTCATCTAGGGAAACACCAGCAAAAAGATCTTGTTTGATGTAGGAATGAGTGAAGTTACGTATGCAAATAATAGCTTGTCTGTGATGTGGCTTTTGTCTCCTCTAGTACCAATTCATTGCTAGTCTATAATTAGGAAGAAGAAAGTGAAAGAGCAGTCAGTGAAGCTGAGTAATACCCTGTATGAATTTCAGATATGATCACAACAGGGCTTTGTAAATGCAGGGTTTCCTGATGCCTATAGACTGTGTGCAAGCACAGCTGCTACCCAAACAGCATTGCCCTTCCCAGATGCAGAATCACCTAAGAACTAGTTCACATATGCGTGTTCACCACTTAATGACGGTCGCATCAAGTGCTGCCTTCCACGTGAGAGTGAGCCTACCTTGGTATAACTGTCAAATCGCTTCAGACAAAATGCTTTCCAGCTGAGCAAGTTCACAGGTTCAGCAGTGAGCCTAAAACAGGACAATCAAGTGATGCACGTACATTCTTGAACTGGCCTTCAGAGTAACAGATGGGCCAGTTTGCCCCCACATCCGGTTATGTGCCTGCTTGCAGCATTGCTAGGAACATAGGAAGCTTCCTGCCATAGGAAACTTGAGTCAGACAGACCCTTGGTCCATCTAACCCAGTATTGTCAACACTGACTGGCTGTGACTCTCCAGGGTTTCAGGGTGGAGTTTTTTTTCCCAGCCTTACCTGGAGATTCCAAGGATTGAACTTGGGATGTGCAGCGCATGTCCTCTACCAGTTCTGGAGTGGTGCATAGTAGGTAAAATTCTTGGAGGTTTGCCATTTTAGGTACCCCTAAAAGGATTCCAGGTTACAGACAGCTTGGTCTCTCACAGTTCTTTTATTTGTGAAAGTTGGGACAAGTGAAGTTTTGTGTTCACTGAAGTCTCAAAAGCCAGGAGCATCCCTGTATGCTCAGTTCAGAGCATGGCCATGCCGCATTTGACTCTGCTGCTCCTGATTCTGAGACAACGGTGCAATAGCCAGCCGAAATACACTAAGTCTCAAGGCAAAACATCGGAGAAGCCCCCATACCAATTTAACATTGGCATCCAATCTGAAGAAAGTGACTGCTGGTGTGTGTCTGGGAAATTGATCAGGGACTTCTCAACACCTGGTCTTAGAACTAGTTGTGCACATCCATGCCTCTGGTGTTCTGCCACCAAATTTCATAGATCTGATAACCATAACAGTGGATCAGGCAGGGACACATGAGCCTGCAGCAGGTCTTGAATTGGTAATCTGAGGGATTGTGGGAAGTGCCAGGAAAGAAGCAAAAGAAGGCTTGTTTACACTTTACACCAATCGGCTGGGTGAAATACCACCATATACAAGATTTCCAGGTCACGTTTGCTTACTGATTTGAGCAGCTAGGAGATTCACCCCTTGCCGGTTACAGACAGTCCTTGCCCTGCCTTCCAAGTTCACAGGAGCTGGGTCTGACAGGCACTTACATAACACAGGAGAGGAGGAAAATATATTGCAGGGGTTTGCAGAACAAGCACACACACACGTACATGCTGTGTGCTTATAGTGGCTACCTTATTTGGGGGGGCTGATTTCTAAATGACTCTAGCATTGGGACATGTGTCGTTGTCGTCCATCCCACCCACCCCCGGCCTTGGGAGCGTTACAAGCCTGCAGCCATAATAAAGCCACCCATTCTCAACACACAGAGAGCTAGGGCTGGAGTGTGGGGATGGCCATGTCATCTCATAAAGTTTCAGTCCATTAGATAGCAATGATTTTGCATGACTTGCCATGTGTGTTATCAACATATGCTAGGAGTCAGCAGAGTGCAAGTTACTGCTGTTAAGGCCAGCCTTAACTTCTGCTCAAATTTCTGACGCCTTATGCTTCTGAAGGAATGTCTCTCGGAGGGCTTGTTTCGTTTAATCACATAATTATTGCTATGATCACAATTTAGCAGTTGAGCGATGCGCAGCGGTTACCCCACAGTAAGAGGTGCTGCACACAAGAGTGACTGGACTCGGTCAACTCAAGAGTGAGGTGATGTGCATCCCCCTTTCTAAAAGGAATCAAATAGTTCGGTACTCATATGTGGACATCGAACCATAGGATTAGAATCGTCCTGGACTTCATCAGGGCTAATATCTATCCTGAAACAGGATCCTTCACTCGTTAATCCATACTTTCATCCTGCCCCACACCTGAAATGAGGCCAGCTGGTGTACCACAAGCTTAAGTAAAAGGGTGCCCTGCACCAGAAATACCAAACCATGCTCTACATAGGAATGCAAACTCAATTTAGGGGGGAAATGGCAACCAGACTGATAGTGAAATGTAGCTAGATTACACCTACATTCTGCTCAAAAGTTGGGATTCTGTAAATTCAGAAAAGCTTCTGAATAGCAGTCAAGACTTGCAGAAATTGGCATCGCTTTCAGTGGTTCTGCCAGATTTTCAACCAATACCTGTTCCCTTGCTTTCAGTCGGAAGATGGCTTCATACATACATATTTATGAGATCTGCTAAGACTACAAAACCTATGATGCATTGCAGACACCTGCACAGAGTCATCTAGATTCAAATGAGAGTGAACAAATGAAACAAATAAAAACTGAAAACAGCCTGGATTCTCAGGTAGAAATGCACCTTCAGGTTCATAAAGAGTGCCAGAAGTGTTGCCAACCAGGCTTTATCTCCTCCTCAGCTCTTCTAGGGATGTATGAGAAATTCATTCCAGTTCATTTTTAATCAGGATTTACCCAGTTCTCATCTTCCGGAGCAAACACGGACATGGACACAATCTGCCGTCAAAGTCCACACTTTTCCTAGCTTGCAATGTGATTTATAGACCAATAAAATAAAATGCATTCAATGTACAGCGTGTGTACATTTGAAAAATACGCATGAAGAAATGCGTACTTTTGAATGATGCGCTCAAGTACACTTTAATCAAAGGGAGAAGAATGTGTACATTACAAAGATGCCCACAGTTCATGCATTTGGAAGAACGCGCAAGAAAATACAGATAGATTTTTGTGTGAAAAGAAAAAAAGCTCACAATCTGATATGGACTTGAGTCAGAATGAGCTTTGAGACGGCATTTGGAGAACTTTGGTGACCTTGAGTTTTGCTGATTTGCACATCCCTGCTCTTGGCTGGCTTTCCAGCAAGGATTCTCTCTACCCCATCTGTGCCCTTCCCTTCCCTTTATGGCCAGCCGTCTCACAATACCAGCTTCTCTGCTTCTCTCTCCTTTTCTTGAGAACAAGAGTCTTCACAGCAGTATGGGAAGGTGTCCGTGTTATTCCGGAAGCTAAGCTGTTCCACTCTGTCCCAGGGCAGGTTTGCAGCGATCACCTGTGGCCAGAGTGATGGCACTAACACATAGTGTCTCCCTCTGCTCTTAATCAGCTGGGATGGGATTGGCCACTTCTATGGGCCCCTTATTTTATTTATTTTATTATTATTTTTTAAATTTTTTTATTTTTTTATTACATTTATATCCCGCCTTTTTTCCTGCAAGGAGCCCAAGGCGGCTTACATAATCCTCCTCCTCCTCCTCCTCCTCCTCCTCCTCTCCATTTTATCCTCACAACAACCCTGTGAGGTAGGTTAGACTGAGAGTCAGTGACTGGCCCAAAGTCACCCAGTGAGTTTCATGGCAGAGCGGGGACTAGAACCTGGATCTCCCGAGTCCCAGCCCAACACTCAAACCACTACACCACACTGGCTCTCTTATTGACTGATTGATTGATTCAATCATTCATTCATTTATTATGGACAATCTCTCTCTGCCACCCTTCATTGAAAGGGCAGTCCATAAAAGTTTGAATAAAATTATTCACACAAACATATGTGAGTAAAAGCATTCTCACAAACATATAGGCACAATATAATTAAACCAAATAATCCATGAGTGGGAGGGACGCATGGCCCTCCAGATGTTGTTGGACTGCAACTCCCTTTAGCCTTAGCCAGCATAGACCATGGCGAGGGATGATGGGAGCAGTAGTACAGCAACATCTGGAGGGCCATATGTTCCCCATGCCTGATATATACAGCAACCAATTAAGCAGAGTTAAAAACAGACTAAAGCGTAAAAAAGAATCCCTCTAAAATGGCTGAGAAATTAGATAGATTCATAGAGTTGGAAGGGGCCTACAAGGCCATCGAGTCCAACCGCCTGCTCAATGCAGGAAACTAGAGGGGGGGGGTCTCCCATCCAAGTAATAACCACGCTCAGACAAGCTGAGCCAGCGTGAGCCACAGGCCTGTATACAACCCAGATACTGAAAAAGATTGTAGTCTCAGTGCCAGTCAAGCTGCTGAATAGGTTATCTATCTCTCACCACCTTGGTGGCTGCCTGCCTGCTACCAGGGCATGCATCAAAGGTAGACATGGCTGGGCACCTGCCGAGGGCTCACCCCCCAGCAGGGGCCCACTGACAAGAGCCCTCTGCAATTGCTCCTCCTCCTCCTCTCCATCCTCGCAACCTGCTTGTTCACCTGCTTCTCACTCTGACCCAGACCATGGTGGCGGGTGAGAAGATGGAGCAGTAGACGCCAGTGCCTCCTTGCTCACTGGTTCTCTGCCTGTCAAGCAGGTAAGTGGTAGCATATGATGAGAAAGAGGATAAAGAACAATTCGCGGCTGGTAATAATGATGGTGGTGAGAAGGTAGACACTGCAGGACCCATTGAGGGTGTTTTTTTTGCCAAGGGCCTTCACAGACTGGGGGCTGGCACTACCTGCTTCCTTGGTCTTTGGATGGTGGGCTGCTGACTGACACCCAGACCACCATGTAGTAGAACCACCAGAAGGTTCATCCACGAATAATAAATCAGTGACATCTCAGAGAAACATGGAAGCATGTTTAAAAAACAACAAGGAGAATGGGGCATTAAAACAAATGTTTGACGGTTGGACATCTACTGGGAATTGGAAGTCCAGCCCATTCATTCCTACCAAGAACCTCTTTCGGAGACACAGAAAGAATAAAGCCAACAAACCCCAAAGCCCCGTGTTCTTTTTCTCTGCCAAAACGAGCTACAGAGTTATAAATACCAGCTTCAGACCTTTCTGTCATAAGCATTTGTTCAGAGCTTGGCCAGAGGCTCCATTTATTGTATTGTATATCTTAAGTGTGTTTTGCAAAAGAACCCTCGTATTTTATCAAATTCCACATTTATTTATTTTTTTTGATTAATGACTGAGACATTTTCCCCAGTGTGGCACAATCCATCATACTCCTTAATCCAATTTTTAACTGAAAGGTATTCTTGGATCTCTTTGTAAATAGAGCTGCACTACTTCTTCTTCTTCTTCTTCTTCTTCTTCTTCTTCTTCTTCTTCTTCTTCTTCTTCTTCTTCTTCGTCGTGTACTTACAGCTCACTCTTTTGCTTGCTTTCCTCATGGAGGGGGGGGGAAAGAGTTAAGTTTTAGCCGGCAGTGATGTATTCCCCAGGGGCCAATGGTAAAGGGCCAGCATATCCCATCTCTGCTCCCTGGATCCTGTAGACCTGCTTAATTGCAGCCAACAGAGAGTGGCTCAGTATGACGTAATTCAGTAGCAACTTGAGCCTGGCATGCTGGGACAAGTCCGTTTACCTCGGCGGCCGCAGCCTGATGTCAGGTATTGCGTTAGAATTAAATGTAACTTTTATATGAACCTGTCTGTTGATATCATTATCTTTCCTTTACCTTTGGCTAGTACAAAGGATGATGATGATGATGATGATGATGATGATGATGATGATGATGATGATGACGACTGACTGACTTGTCCTGGGTCCAAGTGCTGACAAGGTCTGATCCACAACAGTTGTGTGTGGGATTGGCAAGTACTTGGAATGAAGAGTGCAAAACTCAGGCAGGCAGGACAGAATGATAGCCTAGGGTGGGATCCATCATGATGAAATGCCCAGAGCCAGGAAGTGCTGCAGACCTTGTTTGTTTGTTTGTTTGTTTATAAAAGCATTCATACTCCACTTTTTGGCCCTGAAAATCCCCCCAAAATGGCACCTAGGAAAACAAAAATACAAGAAAAACTCTGGGTTGTATCTGACTATGTCCGCCAGCAAAGCAGACACAATATGTGGAAGAGATTCACCGTCCCACTGTAGCTATGTCTGCACCCCAAATCTTCTCCGATGGGTTGGGAGACCCTTGAGCATATTTGGGGGCTGCTGGAAGGGGGCTGCAGGGGGGCGGAGAGGAAAGGGAAGCCAAGTCGCAGGAGCAACTTGTGTGACATTGGATGGGACACTCTTAAAATCCAACACAGATACAATAAAAACCAAGAGTGGAAGAAAAGAGCTAGAGCATAATCCAGGAAAGGAGTGGAAATACCATACCAAGCTAGAAACTAGGTGTGGGGGGGAGTCTTAACGGTTCACCTAAAGTTAAGAGGGAGGAAGACAACTGACATCTTCTTGGGAGGAGGTGCCACAGTGGAAAAGGCCCTGTCTTGTATCTCAACCAATTGTACCTCCAAAAAAGTGGGATATCGAATAGGGCCTTTGATGTTGAAGGCAGTGGGCAGGCAATATTGTGCGAGAGGAGACAGCCCTTCAAATATCCTAGTCCCATACGATTGAGGACTTAATAGGTAAGGACCAGCACTTTAAATTACATCTGGAACCAAACTGGAAGCCAGTAGAGATGAAACAAAATTCCAACTGGGATGTACTCCAAAAAGGTGCTCCAGAAGTCACGCTGTCTACTGCATTGTGCGCCAGCTGTAGTTTCTGAACACCTTTTCTGTGTAGCACCACGTACAGTGTGCTACAGTAATCCAGTCCAGATGTAATCTTGGAGCTATGTAGCAGGCAGTAGCATGGGATTGGCAGTTCTGGGTCACCTGATTCCTAGGATCAGATGAAGTCTGGCCTGTGGTCATAGAATCATAGAATAAGTAGAGTTGGAAGAGGCCTACAAGGCCATTGAGTCCTACCCCCTGCTCAATGCAGGAACCCAAGTCAAAGCATCCCTGACAGATGGCCATCCAGCTGCCTCCAGACAGTGTGGGAGAGCCCACTACCTCCCTAGGTAGTTGGTTCCATTGGCCTATTGCTCTGTCAGGACATTTTTCCTGATGTCCAGGCGGAATCTGACTTCCTGTAGCTTGAGCCCATTATTCCGTGTCCTGCAATCTGGAATGATCAAGAAGAGATCCTGGCCCTCCTCTGTGTGGAAACCTTTCAAGTACTGGAAGAGTGCGATCATATCTCCCCTCAGTCTCCTCTTCTGAAGGCTAAACATGCCCAGTTCTTTTAGTCTCTCCTCATAGGGCTTTGTTTCCAGTCCCCTGATCATCTTTGTTGCCCTCCTCTGAACCCTTTCCAGTTTGTCTACATCCTTCTTAAAGGTGTTAGCATCCTGCATTGAACTACCCACACCTCACCACTCTGATCAGTGACTCCTGGTGGTGCAGAGTGTATGGAACTGCTGTTTGAACCTTGTGTTGTCTGACAACTGTGAGATGCAATTGCATTATATAAAGTGTGTGTGTGTACTCTTTGTGAGTAAGGACAGGATATGAATACAATAAAAAAGGAAGGAAGAAAATACAATTCTCTCTCTGTGTGTATCTCTGTCTCTGTCTCTGTGTGTGTGTCTAGATTTTCCTGGCATTTCCCAGAAATAGCTGACAGAGTGGTGATTGTAATTGTTTAGCGTAGTCAAGATCAAACAAACCCAAATCTATGCCTTAGTTACTTTGTGTGACTTGAATTTCCTGTGCTGTTGACTTGATGATGCCACTCGTAGGGATGTGAGAAGCAGGGAAGCTCGAACTTGCCAACAATTTTTGAACTTTACATTTCTCAAAAATGCACATTTTTACTCCATTGCCTAAGCTGTGCAAATGCAAATTTTTTGAAAGCGTGGATCTCTTAAAGTGCTCATTTTCAGAATATGAATGCAGGTTTGGGAATTGGATAACATTTCTGGAGAACATGCACTCCTGTTCACATTTGGGGTTGCTAACGGCATTTTTGAGTGATTCATGAACTGAAATGAAATTCTCATACATCCCTACGCCACAGTTTGTCACACAATAGCCTGGTGGTTTGAAGCCTGTGTTGCACCGGGACTCCTCGTGAGAGGGTCCCTTCCTCTCCAGAAAGCAGTAGTGTGAAAGCTCTCACGTCATCATGAAAGTGGCTTGTTAGCAATTCATCTGAATCCACTGCTAGGTGTCTTGTCTGGTTAGCCGTAACTATTTCATTCATGCATCGCGCAAGTGCTGGTATCTAAACAGGTTGATCAGCAGGGTTCTATTCAGGACTGCCACAGGATGTCTTCTAATCCAAAGGAAGACGGGAGTATGGACTGACTGGAAGGCTGGGTTGTCCCGAAGGAGGCAGCACACTGTTAATTCTCTGTGCCTGAACTCAACACATTTAAGTCTCATCTGGTGAGGATGTCAGCAGCAGCTGACACAGCAGTATCGACCCACACTGCTGCATCAACAGGATGCCCTATGTCAGGGATGGCTAATTTGCAGCCTCGCAGGCTGACTTCCAACCTGCAAAGCAATTTTATCCGGCCCCCCGGTGGCCCTACCAAGTTTATTAAGGTGTGCTAAAAAATGTTGCCCACAGTTTTCACTCGAAAAGTGGTTGATTGGGGGCGGGCGGGGGGGGGAGAAAATTCTTTACCAAAGTTGTGGGAGTTGGAGATTCCCCAGACTTCTCTCTCTCTCTCTCTCTCTCTCTCTCTCTCTCTCTCTGTGTGTGGGGAGTATTATGAAAATGTATCTGTGGCTCCCTTAATGCAGTGAAAAGAGGGTAAAGGGGTGGCTCTGTGTTCTCACATTGCATTCCCAACTGCCTGTGCCTCACCTTGCCCCTCCCTGCCTTAAACTCATATAGGAACGGGGCCTGACACTCCTGCAGGCTTGTCTGCTCCATAGGACCAGGCCACAGGCCACAGGCCACAAACGAAGCTTGCATTCTCGGACCAGCACTTGCTGTGCACGCGCGTCAAGAACCGGAGCGTGTGCACACAAACTTCTTTCCTTTCGCTTTTAGCAGTGGTGACATTGGTCTAAACCATCTTGATCTATGTTGCCTAATTGTCTAGGAGTTAAATCTGCTCAGTGAAGGTGCTGTAATTAAAATGCATCTGTGTCTGCCTAATGTTTATGGATAGACCTTTAAAAAACATGTCAGAATGTATTGCCACGTACCATCTTTGTACCACATTTCTAAATCACATCCCTACTCTCTCGGTGGTGTTTCTCCCCTGCAGTGAATCAGCAACAGATATATAACACTACAACACTTACCTTCCCCTTCTATAATGGTAATTATCTACTCAGCTGTGCTGAATCTGGTAGGGGAAAACTGTTTGTAATTGTTCAGTGCTGTCTAAGAAAGCAGACCTTTTTTATATGAGGCCAATGGTAACAAAAGTGTTTGGGTGTCATTTTTGCAATTCCTCCTTCCATCTGCAAATAGTTGGAGAGCTGAGTTAAGAGCAAGTGCTCATTTTTATTTTATTTTTTTGCGGCAAGGTTTAACCCCCAAGGTCATCTGCAACCATTCCTTTGTTTGCACAGTCAGAATAGTTACGACTGAAAAAAGGATTCCCTCCCCCTCCACCCTTTCCAGAAGAGCATTAAAAAAGATGGTAAACTGTATGAAGGACATTAAAATTGTCTTGTTGGATTAGACCTAAGTCCAGCATTCCATTTACAACAGCGGGCTGCTGGTTGCCCTTTGGAAATGGTGCAAACAGGTGAGCTTCCCTGAGGAAGTTATTAATGACTTTGAGACAGGGATGTTGAAGAGTCCTTGGTCTCGAGTCACGAGTCGAGTCACGAGTCTTTGGACCCGAGTCTCGAGTCCGAGTCTGAGTCCTTGGTCCAAAATGGTGACTCACGAGTCACGAGTCACAAGTCATTCCCAAAGCTGACTCCACGAGTCCCTATTAAAATCAATGGTTTTCCCCCCAACAAAATAAGGCTACTTCAGATGTGTGGTTTAAATAAATTCTAGGCACAAGTGTGCCTTTTTATTTCAAAACTCTGCAACTGATTTTGGCAAGAACAGACTAGGCAGAAAAACCCAAAATAACCAGGCAGGCAGAGGAGGCAGGGAACCCCAAAGCAGGCAGGCAGAGGCCTTTGTCTTGGACAATTCAACTGTTGAACTGGTCAAGTAGAGACCAGGCAGGCAGAGGAGGCAGGGAACCCCAGACAGGCAGGCAGAGGCAGCCAAACCCAAAATGTCTGAAAGGTTGCATTTTAGAAAAATGATTTTAAAAAATAAACTCGCTGTACTTCCTAAAACTTATCCATGTTGCATTTGAGGAACATGATTTTTTCTAAATGTTTGGCCCCCATTCTGGAACGGTGAGATCTCATCACAATTCCACCCTCACTGAATACCCGCTCCACTGGTGATGAACTTGCTGGAACCAGAAACACACTCAGAGCAGCCACACAGAGTAATCTCAGGTCCTTCTTCTGCCTCTCCCAATTACGCAACACATCAATCAAAATAAATCTTGACACACTGTTGGGGCTGCACTCCTGGTAGCCGTCCATAGTGGCCGAGCAGCGGCACACCTCGCTTCCATGCGCTCTTTGCCGGCAATCACGCTCCTCTCCACTCCTTCTGGCACAGCCCAGGGATGTTGAAGAGTCCTTGGTCTCGAGTCCCGAGTCGAGTCTCGAGTCCCATTAAAAATATTGGGACTCGAGTCCGAGTCGAGTCAGAGGGGGGACTCAGTCCGACTCACGAGTCGAGTCCTCGAGTCCGAGTCCCCATCCCTGCTTGAGAGTATTGCCAGGCTAGTGCTCCATTAAAAAAACAAAACTGAAATCAGTCTACCGAAGATTGTGGGAATGCTATCAGAAGCTGTGGGTAATAAGGGTGGGGTTTGGTGGTGGAATCCATCCTCTTTTAACACACATTGCAAGGGCTCTCAGAACCAATTCATACAACCAGTTTTTATTATATCATAGTCTGGTTGTGTGAATTGCCCACCATAGATCCGGTGTAGCCACGCAGGACACATTGTGTGAATGCACTGCCTGTTGATGGAATGAAAGCTTTAAGATTTAACATTTTCTCTGATGGTGTAAATTGGCCTTGACAAGGTAAAACACAGTTAAGAATGTGCTGCAAAGATTCTGCTGCATTCTGAATGATGAGTGAGAATAGAACCACCAATCTGGAATAAAATAATGTGACCTTCTGAACTCTGGAATAAAATAATGTGACCTTCTGAACTCTTGCCTCCATTTCTCTCCCCACCCTGGTTGTTTTTTTCTGGTTGTTTGAGTTTTGTTTGATAAAGGAAAGTTAGAGAGAAGGTTTTCAAGAACCCATTTCCCTGTTATGCATGTTTTCTCCCCTCTCTCCCTAGAGAGAGGGGTGGGCGTGGGTGCCTGTTTTTGAAGGAGGAACTTTCAGTCATATGAAACTCCACTTGAATTCTGAATTGATTCAGACAGACCCCAGGTTTACCATGCTAGTGAGAACCAGGCTAAGGGGGACCATGTGCTTAGAAGGGAAATGCTGGAAGCAAAGCTATTTGTGCCATGTGGTCAATATGTATGTATCTATTGTCCGACTTTAAAATTATCGAGGCAACTTAGTGAAGTTAGTTAAGAATGGCAAAAAGCAAGTATCAACCTTACAAAAATGCAGTCCCAAAACAAACAAAACAGCAGTACAGATAGTAACACTGAAAGAGAAGCCCTCAACTTACTAGTCATTAACAGACTAACCAGTTTAAAAAAAAAAAAGTTTTGGCCTAGTGCCGAAAACTCATCAGACTGGGTACCAGGCAAGTAGCCCTGGGGAAAAACATTCCAGAGGTGGGCTGCCAAAAGGCCCTTTCCCTAGTCACTGCCTGCCTAATGTCTGGTAGAGGAGGCAACCAGAGAAGGGCCTCAGGTGATCTTCACAGGCAGTCAGGTTCATGTGGAGGGACTCATTCCTTTTATCCCTGAAGTCCTTTATCCCTTATGCTTTGCTTCTTTCATCCACAGGAAATCCCTTCGTTCCCCATGCTCCTTTGCCTGATCCTTGTCTTATATCTTCTTTCTGTTTCCCTAGATACTCTTGGTTAGAGGGGGCAGCCTTTTGAAGTAGAGCTAGTTTGCAAGGAGAATGTGAAAGTAGAAGTTCTCAGACATCTGCTTCAGTAAAAGATAGATAGATAGATGATAGATAAATAGATTCTATCTATCTATCTATCTATCTATCCAGGTACTACCTTATCCACTTTGTGTCTTTTGATGGCTTTGTGAGCATTAAGGGGAACCCTCCATGAATAGTGGTGACCCAAGTGAAGAATAACTTGTGAAGAATAGCAAAGGCTCTTGTACACTGAAGAGCGATCTAATTAAAACAGTAGATCAGAATTTGAATACATCATGTACCAACAGGGGAACTAAAATTGCCAATAATGTCTTCATTAAATGAAGAAGAAGAAGAAGAAGAAATTGATTCTATCATAGTTCTCACTCCTGCCTACTTTGAGACAGTTGATTTGGGACAAGAGTGGTAGTGCATTAAGCTCTTTCAAACCCCAAGTAACGTTTTCCTTTCAGAGAATATGCGATATAAAAATAGCAGTGTTGCATAAGCTTTTCAAATCTTCTTTTGAAGAATGTCAGGAAGCAGACAATTTATACCTTGCTGCCTTCAGTTTCTAATAACTAGGCGCAGATGCTTTTGGCCCTCTTACTTAGATGGCCTTGGCTACGTAGGATCCTTTCACAATCCCCAAAAGGTTGTTTCCCCACCTCACCTACCTGCAGTGAATAATTTTGTCATTGATAAACTGGTTGTGTAGAAGGGTTGCCATGATGAGTTCTCAGTTCTGAAGTGACCATGATGTGCTCTGTGCATTAATCAGGCAGATGATTATGGGCTTCCAGCTTCTGCAAACAGAACACAAGTGGACCAGGATGAATTGGCCCTCCATTATTAACTCTGTTGATCACATACGACAATATACAATGCATATAACATGTACCATACCTGCTGATTCGGTGTAGATATTTACAGTGGATAATCTGGTACACATTTGCCCTACAGGGCAATTCATTTTCCTCCTCATTTGCTGCTCCTTATACTAGCTATGCTCCTTATACTTATATTGGCAATGCTGGATAGGGCTGATGGCAATAACAGTCCACAAAATCTGGGAGGTCACAGGTTACCCACCCTGGGGTAGAGTATCGATTTGTCGATACACCATCTGTCATCTCTCTCTCTCCCTAATCTATCGAGTTACGAACAGAAACAGAATCCAGCATGGGGTTCTGCAAGATTCGATGCAAAACAGGCCTAATTGTCAGTGGTTATGGGTGGGGGGAACTGCTTTAATCCCCATGCTTTTACTTTCTCTAATATAAGTGAATGGTTGCTGTTCAGCCATACTACTTACTGCTCTTGGGAACATCCTTGCAGTGAGGCAAAACTGGTCGGTCCCTGACTCCAGCCACTGGATGGTCCGCTCTCATTGACAGGGATGCTACCCGAAGGTCCAGTGTGTGTCTGGGGATAGAGAACCTCAGCATACAAGCTGTCTGTAAGCAAACACACATGCTAGATCCGGTGGAGGCTGGTGGCGGGGCTGCATATCTGCTCCGGATTTTACTCCGAACTTTTCAAGAGCTGAACCCTATCTCCAAAATAGGTTTGACACCATGGATAGCTCCTTAAAAGTTCAGAGTAGAATCCGGAGTGGATGCACAGCCCAGCTGACATTGGAGCCACCGGATTCCACTGGCCACGTCCCCCTGCCCCCTCACACGTCCACCCACCCAGGGGAGGCTGCCGACTCCTGCGTCAGTGGGGCTCCTTATCCATTGCATCTTTGTTAATTTGAGTTTCATGGGAGCTATCCACGGTGTTGAACTCCATCCCCAAAAATAGGTTCACCACCATGGAGCACCGTGGATAGCTCCTATGAAGCTCAAGCAAAAAGATACAATGGATATGGAGCCCCACTGATGCAAGAGTCAGTAACCTCCACTGCACCCACCCCACACCTCCACTGCAGGGCCAAAAGAGGCATTACTGTAACTGTATCTAGCACAGTGTTCTCCAACCTTGGGTCCCCAGATGTTTTTGGCCTACAAAGTTTTGGCCTACAACTTTTGGCCCAGCCATGGCTGGGGCATGCTGGGAGTTGTAGGCCAAAAACATCTGGGGACCCAAGGTTGGAGAACACTGATCTAGCAGCTACATCTTTTATTTTATTTTTTTCATGTTTACTCTAGAGTAGGCACAGGGGTCCTGATCCAGATCTTAAAAGCCTCCCCCACACACACACCCTGCACGCTAGGGCCTGGATCAGCCCCCTACTCAGCACCTACTCAGAAAAAGAAAAAAGAGAGAGAGGTTTAAAGTAATTTCTGTTTTGGCCCTCACACTCACGCTCCCTGGCAATCATAATTTCTCATAAAACCCAGACAGATGAAAAATTAGCACCGTCAGAGGGATGACAAATTATACCCTTTTAAAATGAAAGGTTCAAGTCCTCTCTAAAAATATTGTGGAATTTGTGCTTTATAAAATTGTTTGCATGTGGGTCTCTTCTGTCATTTTTTAAAAAAAATATATATTAGCAGTTCAATTCCATATCTGCATATGTGTATAATTGTTTCGTGAGGCTCCATAATTACTCACCTGGCCTGCAAGATCTCAGTGAATTCCAAAACTCCCTGAGCTGTTTGGATGTCTGTTGGGCGAAAACAGACGTGTTCACATCACATTCTCATCCTGTGTGTGTCTGAACAGTGTAACAAAGGCATCCTGTGACATGAAAAAGGAAAAAAGAAAAAGGCTTTGTGTTCTTGCACAATGTAAAGGATGTGTTGCATAGCTTGAGTGTTTTCTGGAATGTTCAGTTACACAAAGAACTCCAGATATAAATATCCATTCCTTAAAAGCACCTGTATTTTGTAGTCTCAGGGCAGGGTGGGTGGTGGTGATGGGGTGGGAACGGAATAGAAACACATGTCTCATGTGTAATTTTTTCTTCACGTTTTCTGCAGCATTAACCTTTCTTGCCCCTTCCCCCGCCAGCCCCTTTATGTGAGGAACAGGCAAGTTAACAGTTTTTTTTACTGAACAGTTGAAGGTGTATTTCTGACAGGTACCTTTTGCTGTCATGTTACAATGCTTTGCAGCTTCATTGTTTAAAGGGGGGGGGGCACGAGGAGGCAATGCTACCCTGCATTTACTTTGCACAGTGTCAATACTTAGGAAGATGGCCGCCCTTCGTAATAGATTTTCACACGAAAAGCAGAATTATTTAAACCGAAAAGGGGAAAAAGTTGGTGTTCATTGGCTGGAAAAGCTTTCAACAGAAACTCTGCAGGCATCGTCAGAGGAAGCCATTTTCCTCTGTCTTCCTCTGAGAGCCAGTGTGGCATAGTGGTTAGAGTGTTGGACTGGGACTCGGGAGATCTGGGTTCTAGTCCCCACTCAGCAATGAAGCTCACTGGGTCACTTTGGGCCAGTCACTGATTCTCAGCCTAAGCTACCTCACAGGGTTGTTGTGAGGAGAGGAGGAGGAGGATTCTGTAGGCTGACATGGGTTCCTTGCAGGAAAAAAGGTGCGATATAAATATAATTAATAAATAAAATAAATAAATAAATAATGTCTTTCTTTTCCGTTAACTTTCAGTTAGTACCTGTTCAGGTACTAATTTATTTGAGTGGCAACTCTGAGAAGTGGGTGAGGCCAGTGTAGCAATTCTTTCTTCATTCCTCTTTTGTCTGTTGGCAAGTGAGGGGAACAGGTGGGGAAGGGGAGGGACCGTGGCTCAGTGGTAGAGCACCCGCTTGGCACGCAGAAGGTCCCCAGTTCAATCCCTGGCATCTCCAAGTAGGGCTGGAAAGAATCCTGCCTGAAACCCTGGAGAGCCAGTCAGTGCTGACAAAACTGAGTTAGATGGACCAAGGGTCTGACTCGGTATAAGGAAGCTTCCCATACTGTCCTTCTTCCAGCGGGCAAATGCCATTTTATTTAAGAAGGCCTTTTGCCTGTATGTGCGTCTGTTGGGTTGGGTGCTGTTTTTAATACTATTTTCCCCCTGTAATTATGTTTTTATTGTATTTTAATGTATTGTTTTAATCAATTTTAACTGGGTCTGTAAGCCGCCTTGAGTGCCATTTTTTGGTAGAAAGCTTCCTGGCATTTGTGCAGGTCTTTCCACATCTAAAAAAGTTGAAATGCCTCTGCTAAGATTTGATTCGGTAAGAGCTTGAAGGGAAATTTGGTGGCAATTTTGATCCCGCCCCTGTGGCCTTCAGACCCACCCACTTTTGCCTTCAGCTCCGCTCACAACCGGAATGTGGCCCACAAGAGCTTCTCCAAAGTGGAATTCATCCCATGAGCTGGGAGAGTTTCTGCTTTAAAATAGCCCCTTTCTGTGCGTGGGCTTCCAGTGCTTCCTAAACTTCCTACCGAAAGGAAACCCTTTCCACCTTGATCTGTCTACTGCGCCCCTGAATCTGGGGCATGTTCTCAGGGTACACTCTCTTAAGTTTGCCATGGACGTTGGAGAGGTTTGTTAAACTTCATCAGTCTCCTGGCCCTGGAAACAGCCCAACATTCTCCTGTGGCTCCACATTGCAAGGACAGACTTGTAACAGTAGTAGCCGCACTGCTGTTCAGGAAGCTTATCCACCATTACTGGGTCCCTCCCCCGAGGGACCCCTGCCCTGATAAGTTACCAAGAATCCCCAGGGTGCCCTGGACTGCAGACAGAAAACTACTGATCTATATCACGTGATCCATCATAAAGTTGAGTGCAGGGTGGGTTGTTTTTTTTAGGTTCCTTTGAAGGGGGAGAAGATGACATAATTTGGAATAGACGATCCTTCTGAAAATGTGAACTATTTTAGACTCTCATCCACTTGCTTTATCACCATAAGTCACCCACGTCCTAAAAATCATAGACTGTTTCTGTTTATACCTTTCAGTTAATGACAGTTTATTTGAATGAGATGTTGGCCTTTCAGGATTGGCAGCCCAATGACAACAGCCTCTCAGTTATATAAAGGAGCTAGATAGGTATGAGTAATGATACCCAATGTTTATTTGCATGTGTTTCTGCATGTGAACAACTTGCTTGAATAGAGAACATTCTATATCCATAGGTTGTGTGAGAGTCGGGAGCTCAGAATTTTTCATGCAGCATATATCAGACCAATAACGTGACACAGCTGAGGGTTGCTTCTTCCATCCAGGATTATGGGCAGTATGCCTATGTACTCCAGTTGCTGGGGAGCATGGGCGGGAGGGTGCTGTTGCACTCATGTCCTGCTTGTGGGATCCTGTGGGCAACTGGTTGGCCACTGTGTGAACAGAATGCTGGACTAGATGGACCCTTGGTCTGATGCTGGCTCAGCTTGTCTGAGTGTGGAAAGCTAAGCAGGGTCAAGCCTGGTTATTACTTGGATGGGAGACCCCTCCTCTAGTTTCCTGCTGATAGGGATGTAACTGGTGGCTCGCGCGGGTGCGAGTGGGACCGAACTCAGCCCCGCTCGCGCCCGCACGAGGCTCGCAGACCTACCTGCGGGCGTCCTGGCGGCTCCTCAGCTCGGCTCTGCGCGGAGAGCTGCCCACGCCGCCCACGCTGGTCCCGTCCCGTCACTTCCGGCGCAGCGGAAGTGACGCAACGGGACCCTGCTCCAGCGCGCTGGACCCCCCGCGCTATGTTTTTGGCGGGGGAAACCAGGGCAACAGGGCTGTTTAAGCCCTGTTGCCCTGGTTCCCCCCGGCAAAAACATAGCGCGGGGGTCCAGCGTGCCGGAGCAGCCGGAAGAGACACGATGGGGGACAGAGGCTCGATCGGTGGTGGCGGCTCGAGCGGCACAGAGAACGCTACACGCCGCTCAGAAGAGCTTGATTGTGCCGGCGGCGACGCAGAGGGGCAATCCGCGGAGAACTTCGAGCTCAAGACAGGTTCGTGTACTAACCTGTATATGAGCAAGGGGTTGGACTCGATGGCCTTCTAGGCTCCTTCCAACTCTATGATCTATGAAATCTATGAAATCTATGGCTCTTCTTATGTTCTTATCTATCTGCTGAAGACACATGGTGACTCTGTGAAACATGCCCAAGTTTGAATGATGTACAAGCAACTACAGTGCTTCAGAAAGAGCTTAGCCGTTCTCTGGTCTGGGAAGTGGTTTGAAAAGACACAACCTTTGTCTTTTGAAACAGAGAAATGACTCATACACCTAGGGTAATATGTGCCCTGTATAGCTTAGGTATAGATTTCTCTCAGTATGTTTCATTGCAATCTCTGTGGTCAGTCGATTATGGTCTCTTAACCTTCTGAGTACCAGGCCTGCTCAGTGATGGATATGTAGAGAAATGTTGCCCTTAACTACCTCACCACTGGCAAATGCTCTTTTTTTCCCTTTTCTTTTTTTTTGCTTGCAGACTTGCCAAAGTCTGAATGTGCTTGATGAACGCAGTCAGACTTTCTTGCTTGGGCTTTAGTATGCTAGCGCCTAGCGGGTATTTTACACTGCTAATTTCATTTGGTTGAGATGGTGTTTCCAACCCTGAACCTGTTGAGGTTAAGAAGATTAAAATAAAAAAATAAAATGGATATTTGCCAGGCTTGCAAATACCCATCACCTGTGGTGAGAAAGGATTACTTCCAGTTCTAGAGATGTGACATTTGCAAAAATCGGTTGTCGTTTACCTTATCCTTACCGAACCTGGTGAATCTCTAGATTAGTGCTCTCCAACCTTGGGTCCCCAGATGTTTTTGGCCTACAACTCCCAGCATGCCCCAGCCAGCATAGCTGGCTGGGGCATGCTGGGAGTTGTAGGCCAGAAACAAAGATCCTGCTGGTGAGGGATGTGATACAGTAATTCTGCATGAAGTTATTAGCATGATAAAAAAATATATTAAACCCTAGGTATTACGATGCCAACTTGTTCCAAAACAGGGATGGTGCTAGGGAGTAGAGCAGTGTTCTCCAACCTTGGGTCCCCAGATGTTTTTGGCCTACAACTTCCACCATGCCCCTGCCAGCATAGCTGGCTGGGGCATGCTGGGAGATTGTAGGCCAAAAACATCTGGGGACCCAAGGTTGGAAAACACTGCTCTAGATACTTTGGGTTTCATTTCCCATCAGCCCTAGCCAACATGGGCAATGGTCAGGAATGGGAGCTGTAGTTTGACCCATCTGGACGGCACCAGTTTGGGGAAGCTGCTTTATCCTACTGCACATAGTTTCAAGGTTCATTGCACTGAAAATGCCCCCACAAACCAGCCGCTGTCAATTGAAAGCTCATTTCAAACCTTCAGATTGGTGAGGTGAAAGAAGCAGTTCCCAATCCAGTTGTCCGCAAACTGGTGCCTTTTGGATGCTTTGGGCTACAGCTCCCATCATCCCCAGCCAGCACACCCCATGGACATGCTGTCTGGGGATGATGGGAATTTTACTCCCAAAGATCTAGAGGGCACCAGGTTGGGGAAGGTTTTACCGGCCCAGTGCATTAATTTGCAGCTGGGGGGACTGTAGCGGCCCATACAGTGAGAGAGTAAGGAATTAAGGGCTGGTTCACAGGGCCCTCTCAGGACTTGGTAGCCAATGGTAAGGGTGGGAGGGGAACATGAGTGACTTGTACTTCCACTTTTCATGCTTCCGATACAAACTGCCAAGCAGGGACTTCTGCATCTTCTCTACCATTAGATCAGTGTTTCTCAACCTTGGGTCCCCAGATGTTTTTGGCCTACAACTCCCAGCATGCCCCAGCCAGCTATGCTGGCTGGGGCATGCTGGGAGTTGTAGGCCAAAAACATCTGGGGACCCAAGGTTGAGAAACACTGCATTAGATACAAGTGCCTCATGTGGGTAGAGCTCAGCTACGTCTCTGCCAGGGGAGTTGCATCAGAAATATGAAAAGAGGATCCCAGGTATGACAAGAGGATGCTTCCTTCCCCTATCTTCTTATCTATGATGTCTAAATAAAGCCACCTCATGTGAACCTCCAGGCACCGAACTCAGCACATATCAACTTTTGGCACATCAATGCAAATGCTTGAAAAACCACCTTTCAAGTGGGGCACCAGAAAATGATCTAGGGTGAAGCCAGTGCATGATGGAAAACCATGATGCTGACAGAAATCCATCCGTACCTGCGCCAGGCTGAGAGGATCTTGCGAACTTGACCCTCTTGAATTTCAAGCTTGCAACCTTCAAGAACTAGCTTTTGGGTGCCATCCACCTCAGGAGTCTATGGTAACTTGGAGCAGGGCCTTTTTAGTTTTAGCACCATGCGTATGAAATGGTATCCCCGGGATGCATGGTTTGGCAGCATCATCACATATATACCAATAGTGAACTCAGGCGCTGAGTTATGTAGCCAGACTGGAGCTACTGAAAAATAAGAGGGAGGTATCAGCAAGCCTGGAAGAACCACAAACGTTGTGGAAGTTGGAAACAACTTGGGCAGGGGGTGACCTAATGGGCCATGCTCCACAAGCATCCAGTGAGGACTTAGCATGTGTCTGTTGGGGGTGGGAATACAGTGCTGGATGGAGAGTGGAAATGGAATGGAGTAACCTGAAAAAAGGCCTGTCTGTCTGTTTGCCTGTCTGGGACATTGAACAGAAGTAGTCCACATTTCCTTCCAGGTCCAACTTGCATTTATCTAGCTTTGAACACCCTGCAGGTGTATTTATTACCATTAGCCCTTTGATTTGGCTGCCTAGTGTGCTAATTTCAATGCTGGCGGATTTCAGATGAAGCGGGCTTAAATTAGAGGGTTAATAATTTATGAACAACATCCCCATAATAACTAGAGAGTTAATAATACATGAATTTTTAATCCTTATGTTTTGTTGTTGTTTAACTGTGTTGCTTTTAATTTTATTGTACACTGCTTTGAGCTGAAGGGCAGTGGTATATTGGTGCCTAATGAAATATCCAAAACCACCTGATTTCTGCAGGCCACCGTCCCTAAATTGCTGGACACATATTAAGAGTTAGTTTACCGTGAGCCAGTCTATGAATAGGTTGCTTCAAGAAGAGAACAACCATAAATACACATTTAGATGCCCAAAGGTTTATTTTAGTAGTGGAAGAACTAATGCAGTCTTCTTCTTCTTCTTCTTCTTTTTTTAAAAAAGTTACAGAATACAGAGCTCATTGATTACTTTTTTAAAAAAGAGCCCACCCTGAGCAAAATGCAAGGTGGGTTTTCTTTAGCCCCAGCAGTCATGTCTGTGAAAAGATTACAGTTGTAATCATAAGTGAATACTGATGTGAGTACACAAAGAGCAACTTTTTGTGATTTTGAGATCAGGAACAAAAGGCTGGTGATGAAAAGAAAGTTGGTTTCATAATGGATAATGGGAGATCACATTTAATGCTTGGCCTCTATGTCTTCTCCAATCACAAAGCAATTTGCTGTAAAAAGTATGGCTTTGCTGCATTTTGCGGTGGGGGGGGGGGATTGTTGCTAAAAAGAACACATTCCTGAAAGCATTCTATCATTAAGGCCCTTTTTAGCTCCTGTAAATAAAAGTGGCTCTAGTAAACTATATGCAAAAATGCGTATAGAAATGGATTGATGCTGCTGCTTTGTATGTGAGCAGAAACATCACAAAATGAATATGCAGGTGTTCCCTCCCCCTCCAGCTGTAATTAAAGCCATGGGACAGATTCTAAGCATGCATTTAGACAGATTTGATAAGTTACTATGTTTTCCCGCAGTAGCTGACATTTAAACGTACTGTGGGTAGTTTATTTTTAAAAGATGTGTTTTCGGTTCAAACAAAAACTGTGCAGTTTTATCTCCCAGTGAAGAATTTGAAAGAAGCCTGACATAAAAGAGGCACATTTTGATAAACAGAGAATAATATATAAACTGAATGATGGATATTAATGAGACTTCAGAAGAAATTGAGAGTGGTATATTATGTACAACATAAAAAAATAGTTTGGGGGAAATTTTAAAATATGTAGTTGCAGCATAGTATTTTCTGAACAGATTTCCTATTTAATATATCTTTTTATTACATTTCTATCCACCTTTGCTTCCTCAAGCAACCTCAGATTAGCACTTTAAAAGCACAATAACCCTTTGAAGTAGGTCAAGCTGAGAGACGGTGGGTTGGATCTCGACTTCATCATGTTAAAGTAGGCCCATTGAAATAAATGAGACTTAATTTAATCCTGACAAACTTAAGTCTCATGGATTTTGACAGTTCTCCTCTGACTAAAAAGGGCACAATTCTGTGCATGTTTAGGCAGAGAAGCATCCTACAACTCCCGGCATTCCCCAGCCAGCCATGCTGGCTGTAGAATGCTGGGAGATGTAGGACTTTTTTTCCTGTCTAAACATGCATAGGATTGTGCTCTGAGTCTGGATCCAACCTAGTGTCTGTGTTCACATACCATGCTGAAGCATGCATCCCCCCCCTCCTTCCTTCTTCTCCCATGTGGCCAAAAGGAAGAGTCTGAAAGCTTCTGTTTCTGCTTTTAGTTAACCATAGTTTGCTATGTCATCCAGACCCAGAATTGAGGTTAACACTATGATGAGTTTCAACAACCCAGCTTCCTAATCCATGGTTTGCAGTTGGCTCGTTGAAATTAACCACAGCTGTTTTTAACCACAGTTTGTCACATGAGAAGACGTGGCAAATTGCAGATAAAAACAAAAGCAGAAGCAAACATTTCTGAATGTCTCCCGGCCATGCGGGAGCAGGAGAATGGATGGAAGACTGCTTGAGTCCGAGATTTGCTGTGGCACAATTTTGTTTTAAAACATGGTGTGTGCTCCCTGCACACCTGGTTTTAGAGGGGAAATGTGGCACTTTTTTTTAACGCTTCCATGCCGCTAATTTTCAGCAAATTCAGCAGTGCCGTGGTGGTGAAGCACAGAAAAGAACGGGCATCCCCGCAGGCCGCATGTCATCTGTCCCTGGTTTAGCATGATGTGTGAATATGGCCAGTGGCTAGTCCAAGGCCACCCCAAGCTGAGCAGGATTTTGAACATAGGTTTCCCTACAGCCAGACCCCAAACATTGTATAGTACTTATTTATTTTAGGGAACAGAACAGCTACTGGACACCAAGATCCTGTAAGCAAACATATCCATACCAATTTAGACCATGAAGCAATTTCTGTTTTGTTTTTCAGTTCCGAGCTGGGTCTTTTGTTTTCTTTTTCTTTGAATAAATATATTATATACTTGACTGAAATAGATCTTTTTATCATTAAGTATAGATCAGTGTTTCTTTCATCATGCAGTTTGGCATGCAGTATATATATATATATATATATATAATGAAGAAACACCGAAAGAAACAAAAGTAAGCAAATATATGCAGTGTAAAACAGGCTGCAGAATGGCACGTGTATGCATATGCCAAGAACAAATGAAGCCGTGAGTGATTTCAGCGAGCACTGGAGTGAAATAGGCGGTGTGTTGCTTTAGACCTGTTCCATCTTAGTCATGGCATCAGGCAGAATAGGCAAGCTTATCCACAAAGCAGTTAAGCCAGACTCCTTGGATTTAAGCCTATTTTATCTTGAGATTGTAAGCAGAGTTACTGCCATGTTCTGGTCCAATGGTGGAGCCCATGCAGCAGGGCAGGCCAGGTGTTCTAGCACCAAGGAGAGCTCCTAGCGAGCAACTTGCTCCAACAAAGCCTGAGACCAGGCTGCAGTGTTTATGCCTGGACATGCCTGGTCACAGCCAGAGCCCCCTGTCAGACTCCACCCCTTCCATACAACATGGACAGCTTTAAAGGAGCAGGTCCCTATCCTGGAACCTAGCACCCCTTCATCATCCCAAGAGGTCGTGCTGGGTGCACTGCCTGCATCGGCACACTGACGTCATGGATTGTGGAGCCTTTGGAGGTGAAGCGTCATAGCTCATGGTGCAGAGAAGATTCCTTTTATCCAGAAGGTCCCAAGTTCAATCCATGGCATCTCTAGCTAAAAGGATCTCAGGTAGCAAGGCTAAAAAGCCATCCCTATATGATGAGGTAGTCTGAGATGAATGCCCCAGGTGATAAGATTCATTCATTGTGCCATTCACAAGTGGCAAAGCTGCCCATAGTTGGGGAAGGATCTTATTTCAGTGGTAGAACATATACTTTGCACCAAGAAGGCCCCAGGTTTGATTCCTTTCATTTCCGCTCTAAAGAATCTCAGTTAGCCATGAAAGACCACGGCTGAATCATTGGAGAGCTGCTGCCACTTTGAGTAGACAGTACTGGCTAGTTGGACCAGTGGTTTGACTCAGTATATGGCAGCTAGCTTCATACGTTCATCTGCTTATCAGAGCACTGACACCATGAACATGCCTGTGGCTCACGCTGGCTCAGCTTGTCTGAGTGTGGAAAGCTAAGCAGGGTCAGGCCCGGTTATTACTTGGATAAGAGACCCCTCCTCTAGTTTCCTGCATTGAGCAGGGGGTTGGACTTGATAGCCTTGTAGGCTCCTTCCAACTCTATGTTCTATGAAAGGGTCAGGCCTGGTTATTACTTGGATGGGAGACCCTTCGTCTAGTTTCCTGCATTGAGCAGGGGGTTGGACTCGATGGCCTTGCAGGCCCCTTCCAACTCTATGATCTATGAATATCTATGAATATCTATGACCCTTTGTCCCTCCAGATGTTGTTGGACTCCAACTCCCAATAGACCCAGTCAGCAGGTAAAATAGTCAGGGATGCTGGGAGATGTAATCCAACCAGATCTGGAGGGCCAAAGGTTCCTTACCCCTGCACTACACTTTATCTCTGAATTCAAGCAAAGATCATCCCTCATTTACTAATTTAAAAAATGGGGTTGATATTTTGCCTCCATGGTTTGTGCAGAAGAATGAATAAGGCTATAGTGTATAAAATTTATTAGATCACTAACAATGTCAGGATATCTTGCCAAGCTGAATTTTAAATATTAATAATCAATTAACAAGAAATATTTTGAGCCTCAGCTGCTGTAATTAAATGCTTGGCCTAAATCTCCTGCAACTTGGATTGTCTAAGCTAATAGACACAGTGATTTATATGATCCATAGATAAATTTTTGTTTAATCCTGTATCTAGCAATAGATCAGTGAGATGCCAAGTTATCTATCAAAAATAAAATATGAGATTAACGCCTTCCCCTAGGCATGTAATTCTGAAGGCCTGTTTTAGGGTTGTATCTTGTTCAGCAGCAGAAAAGCACGTTCTCCTAATGAAGCAGAAGTAAAAAGCATAACCAAGTGAGAAGGCTTGGCCTTCTACTTCATTACTTAGCAGTCAGGGTAGTCTGTTAACTTTTTGCTACACTGGGTTTTGTCATTTTTTCTCTCCCTGTTTTTCCTCCAGAGGGAGAAAGAAATGGAACCAGTGATTGGCAAACCCTTGTCTTGATTCCTTAATTCATCTTAATCAATGTCTTTGCTGTTTTTTAAGAAGGGAGGAATCTGAATACACTTTGTCTTCACTTTCACTGTCTTTTTAAACTTTTAATTTGAAAAGTGTCTAAAGCCAATAGAAGCTTTTTAAATCTCTTCCACAGTGGGGAAAAACACTTTATTAATCTGCTTTTGTAGTGCGGTAGATAGTCACAGGTTCTTTTTCTTTTCTTTCTAAAGTTGCATGCATTTAATTATTTATTTTTAAAACAAAGTATTTTGCCTTTTCACATTCAATGCCAAGGTAGCCAAGAACAATAAATCATAAGAATTACAACAAAACACAGTAAAATCAGATATCTAATGATATTTATTTATTTAGAGGTTGTTGTTGTTGTTTTTTACCCTGCCCTTTCAGGATAAAACTGCTCTTCAGTTTTACCCTGCTGTTCAGTAGTTTACATAATAAAAACAAGACAGTCCCTGTCCACAGGCTTAGAATCTAAAAGACAGACATGATGACACAAAAGGGGAAAGGGATGATGAGGGAAGAGGAAAACAAGCAAAGTCACTTGGGCACCAGTTCTTAAAGTTACATAGTAGTTCTTATAACAACCCGTTGGAATGGAAACAGTTCAGGCAGAAGAGCCAAATGGAGCTGATCTCTCAGCAGACCTGATGGATTGTCCCTGCTTCCCAGCTTTCCCTCTACTGCAATCAGGTGGATGGCTGTTGGCAGGTGACAGTTGAGGGAGGGAGGAGCCAGATGGAGCTGGTCTTTTAGCAGAGCCAAGGGACTGTCCCTGCTTTCCATTCTTCCCTCTGCTACAGAAAGAGAAAATAAAAGCAGCAGCCAGCTAAAACTCCAAACTGTAAAACAGTGAAATAGTGCAGCATGGCAAGGAAATAACCAACCAGGCACATCAAAAGCCTGAAGGAACAGGGGCCTCTTCACCATTCTGCAGAAGACCAAAATCAAGGGGGCTAGGTGGGCCTCCTTGGGCAGGGAGTTCCAGGGTCTGGGCACAACCACTCATTGACTCCAACTTAATGTAAACGTATGAAATCGTATTAAGGATTGCTTATGGAGCCTTGCCCAGCCTGGCACCCTCCAGTTGTGCTGGACTGCAACTCCCATAATTCCCAGCCAGCACGGCCAATAAACATACTGGCTGGGAATTATGGAACTTGCTGTCCAGCACATCTGGAGGGTGCCAGTTTGGAGAAGGCTGGCATATGGCAAAAGGGGGACAACTATGCAATGATGGTATTTAAGGTCTGTAATTACTCCCAGCGTTAATTTCTGTTGGAGTCTCAGATAGCCCCTGATATGCCTTTTTCTCCATCAGCTCAAAACCTGGTATGAATGAAAGAAAGAGAGAGAGAGAGAGAGAGAGAGAGAGATATTCAGCTGCTTAGCATGAAATAGCTGTGTTGTTGTTCAATATTGGGTCCCCCAGTAGTTTGGAGTTGCAGTGTTTCATTTTTCCCCATTCATTTGAATTGGTGTGTCTAACTGACCACCCAATTTTAATGACATCCTCAAATTAACTGCACATGTGCATGTTTGCACACACTCACAGGAAGGGGGCCTGAAACACTTCGAAGTGATTAACCCCTTTATTCTCAGAGAATGGAGCATGAAAGGTTTGCCAGCCCAGACAAGGGTCTGCCATGCAGCAGACATTTGAGGGGGGGGGGAATGTTTCACATAGTTTTATACACTTCGAGGGGCTGGACGTGGGTCAGGGTCGTGGAACTGAGGGAAGAGGGGTGGAGTGGGTGTTAAATCCTTTCCCCTACATTGTCTACCTCTGGTGTGCTCTGTTGAAAGCCCAGGTGGACATCCAGGTGCTCATGAAGGCTTGGCCATTCACTTAAATACTGGGAGTTGCTCTCTTAGAAGCATTCTCTGACATTCATGCGATTGCAAGAGCATGAGCTCTGTGTTTATGTCAGAGGCCCCATGTGCACATGGGTTTCTATGGAGCTCTTTTAAAATGCCTCTGCAGTATTGCAACATACTCAGAATTTAGATCATGCACATGTGCACATGTGGCTGGGTCCCTAGGTTGGTAGCATGTTGGGAAGTGAAGAGGAACTGGCTTCAGGAACTGGAGCTGCATCCAAAACAACTGTAGAACATTCCTGTAAGAATTGACGGGCAGTTATCTAGTGTTTGTACACCAGCTCTTTTATTGCATTGCAGCTGTTGAACTTTGTTAAACATGCCCGTCTGAAAGGGAACACTATGTGTGATATAGAAACATGATACCATTTTGTACAGGGGGGAAAAAAGGCTTTGTGTGCTGACAATCCTATAATGTTTTGACTTGCTCCTTTTGTGAAAAGCCCCTGTATTTAAATAGGAAGAGTAATCTCATCGTTCGGAAGGTTTACATCAACACAATGATGATTCATAATAAAAGAAAGAGGAGAACATGCATAGTGTGAAATAATATATGGTAAGAGAGACAAAGTGAGATGGAATGGGGGAACAGATATCTGGCATTATCCAATGGGAGAGAATTTAAGCTGTGCGCATGCATAACGAGGGATGGTATATCTCAGATAATTTAGGGCGCAATCCTATCGACTGTATAACGAGGGATGATATATCTCAGATAATTTAGGGCACAATCCTATTGATTGTATAACGAGGGATGATATATCTCAGATAATTTAGGGTGCAATCCTATCGATTGTATAACGAGGGATGATATATCTCAGATAATTTAGGGTGCAATCCTATCGATTGTGCCCTTGTTGATCAGAAGTCCCAAAACTTAGAGGCGTCTGATCATCCAATGCAGGTTGGGAGCAGCAGCAGAGGTGATCTTCACCTCCTTGTCTTCCTGCCCTACAGATTTCGCTGGATGTGTGTGTGTGTTTTTTAGCCCATCTCGTGAGGGGACTTTGGAGGGAAGGGAAAGAAGCTGGAAGAGGCTCAGGATAACTTGTAAACTGGCCTGTCTGGTCTCCTCCCCAGCCCACCCACCAGAACGCTCCCTTTCCTTCTCCTACAAGGTCACTTTTCTGAGCTTGGAGGGCAGCCAACAGTTTTTCTGTGCTGGCTGCGAGGGGACAGGGGAACGGGATCGGTTCTCCATCTGTCTGACAGGAGTGCTGTCTCCGACCTTGGAAGGGGGGATCCAAACAATACACTGTCGATGTATATACACTTTTCATGAATGGAAAGGTCTGTTGTTCAGGCAGAAACAAGGATGGATGCCAGTGCTATACTCGTTTTGCAATGGCATCCTGTGGCAGTTTGCTTGCACATTCTGTGCCTCCATTCACACACATACCACGGCTAGAACCCTCTGGGTTTCAGCTTCCAAATTGTGCAAATTGTCCAATTTTGCGCAAATAATACTTCAGCCACGTGGGTTTTGGCTTCCAATTTGTGCAAAATGCCTGATTTTGCTCAATTTCCTTAGCAGTTTTTTTTAAAATGCGCAAATCGTGGCCCAGTTAGAGATGGAAGTCTGGACGCTGGCTCGACTTGCTCCACAGTGAGTCAGCACCAGCGCAGGGCTGACGAACCCGAATCTGGGCGGCCGAATCATGAAAATACATCAGATTTTCACACACACCCCATCAGATTTCTGACACATCCCTAGGCTGGGATCTGGAGCTCTAGGAAACCACACAACTACTGCCATATACCTAGAGGGATTTGGGGCATACATTTTTGGAACATGGGCCCTGCCCCCTGCGGTGGTTAAACGTTGGAATTTGCTGCCACAAGATTTTGTGATGGCTGGCTGCCACTTTGGTTGTTTTATAATGGGATGAGGCAAATTCATAGAGGATAAAGCTTCTAGTCCTCCTGATTGCTGTATGCTACCTCCAGCATCAGAGGCAGATTGCGTCTGAATACCAACCAGTTACTGGAGAACATGAGCGGGCAGGTGCTGTTGCACTCATCTCCTGCTTGTGGGTTTCCTGTGGGCAGCTGGTTGGCCACTGTGTTAACAGAAGGCTGGAATAGATGGACCCTTGGTCTGATGCAGCAGGGCTCTTAAGTTCCTTTGCCATATGGCAAATCATTATTTAAAGTGAGAGGCCATCCAGAAGCAGTTTATGATACATAAATGGTATCAGTTTATGTATCTGATTGTCTTTGTTTGGTTTTGTTTGTTTACTTGATGCAACTCTGCCAAGTTGATTGTACAGACTACAGCAGTGAGGCTCTGACTAGGCCTCGAAGTCAGACTAACTGGAGATCTGCCCTCATACATGGAGGTTCCATTTAATAGAAGTTGATAAGCAGAATACTCCATGAATTTAGGGAGCAAACAGAGAGGATTAGGCCTGCCCAGTGCTGTTACTGTGCATTGCACCCAGGTTTCCCCAATGCACCCAGGTTTCCCCTGGCGGTTTCTCCAATGTGCCGCCAGGCTCCGCCAATGAGTTCATTCATTGAAATGAGCTCTCTGCACATACAAATGTATGGACAGAGGGGTCCTACAGATCAGGAGGGATCCTGATTGGCCATCCGGGTTCCTCCTTGTCTGCTGGTCCTGGAGCTCTCTGCTTCTACATGTGGATAACTCTTTATGAGCATGGGGAACATGGTGGCACTGTGTGGTAATGGTGGTGGACAGGGTGCATTCATTCAATGCGTGGAGGGAGTCATATATACCCTCTTTTGTCTCATCCTTTTTTATATACAAAAAGGCCATCTAAATTGGTGGCCATCAGCACGTCTTCTGGGATTGGAATTCCATAAATTCATTAGGCTGATTAGGTTAATTACAGCCAGCCAGCTCTGTTCAGTGACCCCAAACTTTAGCATTTTGAAAGAGGCTCTCTGCTGCTTAGAAAACTGTTGGGCTTGATGAGTGGGGAAGGAGAGGCCGTTCCAGCCATTGGGAGAAGGATGGCATGAAGGGATGGAGATGGGGATGGGAAGCGCAGCCAAAAGGGTCTAAAAGCAGACAATCTGGGATAGTTTTGAGATATTCCTCCAGCCAGGGAGGCTTGAGGATTTCTGTCTTTGCAAGTTCTGATGGAAACTGAGCTGATCTGCAAGCAACTTCCAGACTAATGTGCAAATCGAGACTCAATCAACTGCTGCAGTTTGCACTTCTCCGAGTGTTCCAACCCAGTTTTTGGCTTTAAAAAACCCATACCACGATTGGCTTGGAATGCATATTTTGAGAGAAAATACATTTATAACTACAGTAACAATACAAATCACATTTAAAATACACCATTAAAACAATAACAATACACAAAGCAGTATAAGGAACAGTAAGATGGAGCAGCATATGAGCAGTGAATTACAAGTGAGAGAAAGCCTGGGTGAACAAGTGTGTTTTCAGGAGGCATTTGAGACATACCACATTTTCTGCCTCCCAATCTGCATGGGGGAGGGTGTTCCAGAGGGTGGGTGCCACCACCGAGAAGGCCCACCTTCAAGATATTACATGGTGACTTTCTGTTTGTCATGGAGTGACCAGCAAGGCCTCCTCTGAAGATCTTAAAGGTTGGCTGGGTGTATATAGGGGAAGGCGATCTGCTAGGTATCCTGGTCCCAAGTTGTTTAGGGCTTTGCATATCAATAACATAATCTTGAACATGGCTTGGTAGCTGATAGGCATTGTGTAGACAGATCTTATGCTAATCCAGATGATCCTGAGGGAATTCATGCTAAACTGCCAGTGCCAAAGGTTCAGACATAACTACTGCTGTTCTGTCACACATAAATTCTTGCCTTTTTGATCTGCCTCTTATCTGCTGTATAGAAATCATATGCTGTATGTAGCCATGTCTGTCCCTTTCCACTGAAAAATTCTGGAAGACCTCACATGATTTTATTGTAGTTTCAATAATTTTATTGCACACTACTTTTGGAGCTTGCTGAGAAAGGGGATTAAAAATGTAAGCCATAAAATATATACATAAATAAAAATGTCCCAGGGCATTTGTTTTGACATCCCATTGAGTCTAGGAATTATTTAGGCTGTTTAGCTTAGCAAAACGTTGCTTGTTTGACCCTCGTGTTCAAGATTCTAGGATCTCTCATGCTCCCCGTAGTGCTCAGCTGCTTTGCCCAAGGTGTGTCAGGCCCTCTGTGACATCAGAACAGCTAAGCCAATGGCAGCCAGAGGGGCTGTGACCCTTTAGCCTGCCAAGCCCTCAGACACTGAAACCAGATTAGCCACTTACTGTTGATTGACACGGCCCATGGGCTTTGAACACACTAGTCAGAACAATTTATGAGAAGCTATACATGAGGACATTGCTCATGAGAACGTATGGAGACCAAGCAGCTGTTTCCCTGCACACACACAGAAGGAATTTGCAGGGATTAACTAATATTATTTAGCCGCTCTTGAACAAAGTATAGGTCAAAGAATGCAGTCTTTTATGTTCCACGCCAATATTGTTTAGTGCATTGTTGTTGCTGATTGCAGGCATCCTAACAGGCCTGTGGCTCACGCTGGCTCAGCTTGTCTGAGTGTGGAAAGCTAAGCAGGGTCAGGCCTGGTTATGACTTGGATGGGAGACCCCCTCCTCTAGTTTCCTGCATTGAGCAGGGGGTTGGACTCGATGGCCTTGTAGGCC
Organism: Shinisaurus crocodilurus; assembly: GCA_021292165.1. Taxonomy (NCBI): domain Eukaryota; kingdom Metazoa; phylum Chordata; class Lepidosauria; order Squamata; family Shinisauridae; genus Shinisaurus; species Shinisaurus crocodilurus. Next base: position 26,855,861 of record CM037879.1, on the reverse strand, counting down.
CCTTCCAACTCTATCATCTATGAAATCTATGAAACTAAAAGCAGGAGCAAGAGCCATCAAGCATAGGGTGATCAGACATGACAGTGGCCAAGGCTCCCATGCCTTTAATAGTAGTGCAGAAGAAGGATTTTTTTTTTGCCAAGAGTAGGTTTTCTCACCTCTCTGTTTCAACTCTACATGATTATTACAGGTACAGGAGCTGTGTCTTCTGTTGTACAGAAATGTGGATGGGAAGCGGTGTAGGTTTCATGGGGTGGGGGGGAATGTAGTTGGTTGGGGAAACTACATTTGTAAAGTGGATGTGCTGTGTGCAGGTTTCCCCAGAGCCTAAATGGGTAGGAGGAATAGGGCAAGAGACTATTTCCAATGGTCAATGATAGAGACCCACTACTGATGCAGAAATGCTCGATGGTAGAGAACCACTCTACCAATGGTCGATGGTAGAGACCCACTACCGATGCAGGAAATTAGCAGGAGGGCAGATCTGTGAATAACATCCCCTGCTTTTTTTCCTTTTTCTTTTTTTTAAGGTAGTAGCACCACCGGTGGTAGTATTGAAATTTGTATCAGGACCATGGTGTTGAGGGGGTGGAGAGTTTAAGTCTACCCTTCTGTGCCATTTTCCCAATTCAAATTGTCCCACCATCCCTCCTCTGGCCCCACAAGAGTTACTTTTTGGGCCCTGTGCGGGAAAACTTAAAGATATCATATGGGGATGTGTGTGTTTTGCCTCATGGGGGCAAATACCATTGGAGGCAATTTCAGTCAGGGAAATGGCACAATGCAAAAGGTTAATCCTTACCTATCTGCCAGCACCACTGTCCCAATCCAAACCACCTCAACCCACAACTGCTTGAAAGAACACTTTCACAACACTTGAAGGAAATGTGGGATGCCCTATTCATGGATCTCCTCCACCATTTCTAGTTTGGCCTTTCGTGTGCCGAATATGTAGTGTCACCATGTGGACAAAGTTGAATATCGATTGGGAATAGAGAAATTTTGCTTGTCCCCTACACTTTTGGTGGTGAAGATTTAATGAGGGAAATATATCCTTATGGGTCCAGTTGGCCTTCATATCACCAGTCCGCATAGAGGAGATGGGAGCTCTTGTGACACCTCCCTTCTCGATTCTCAGTGTAGCCTTTGAAATAAAATACGGTGGAACCTTCCTAAGGAATTGCTGTTGTCCTGATGCAAAGTGTAAAAAGTACATCTCTGTACCAAAAGGGGGGGGGGGAATCCATAAATAACTTGTCTCGTGAAAGGGACTCAGTAATTGCCAAACTCAGCTTCCCCTCCACCTCCAGTTCTTTGTCCAGTGTAGCCGGAGGGTCAAATCAATCTCATGCGCTATGAATAATGGAATGTCTGCCTGTATTTCCTGTGTATGAGAACAGACAATTTCAGAGCTCTGGAAAGAAAATGGATCATTATGTTTTGAGAAGTGGACATGCTACCCATAGAAAGCCTATAATATTTGTTGTGAGTGACTAGTCAACAGTGAATTTGTAGCATTTTCGTGTTTATTCTCCTTGTATCATGCAAGATCAATACTCTGTGGAGGAAACAGATGTTTACCCCTAGCTTAAGTTCCTATCCCCCCCCCAACTGTTAAAACACATCACTTCAAAGTCTGCTTGGTGGAGAGGAGGAGGACTATGTAAGCCACCTTGGGTTCCTTGCGGGGAAAAAAGGCGGGGTATAAATATAATAAAAATGAATAAATAAATAAATAAATAATGGCAGGGGAGGCGGGTGACTCCTATGTCAGTGGGGCTCCTCATCCATTGCCGCTTTTATTCTGAGCTTTATAGGAGCTACCCATGGTGCTCCATAGCAGTGAAGCTATTTTGAGGATGGAGTACAGCACCATGGATAGCGCCTATAAAGTTCAAAATAAAAGCTGCAATGGATGAGGCAGCCCCATTGACATAGGAGTCACCAGCCTCCCCTGCATAATGGCCCAGTTCACGTGCAATGTCAGTCAGTCAGGCGATCACTCGTGACCGAGTAAGATTGTCTTCCAGGATAATTTTTTTTTTTTTTTTTTACAAAAAGGAGATTTTAAAAGGAGGAAAATTCTAAAGAAAATTGTGTAGACTCTAGAGATGGGTCCGTAAGTGACTGTGGAGGCCAATTCTAGATCCACACAGCTTCCCACAGTGAGGACACAGGTTACCAGATAGAAGATGGTCCTGTAAAGGATTCATTTGACGTGCTTTTCGCTTAGCACGTTTCTCCCTTTCACCTTGCACTCGAGCTTCTTCAAAGTCCATAGAACCTTTGTGAAAGGCCAACCTCCAGTTAGATCGTTCATAGGCCAGAACTTCCCAGTTTTTGATGTTTATATTGCATTTTTTTTAGATTAGCCTTAAGAACATCTTTAAACCTCTTATATTGACCACTGATATTCCGCTTTCCATCCTTGAGTTGGGAATAAAGTAACTGCTTTGGGAGATGGCAGTCAGGCATTCGAACAACATGACCGGTCCACTGAAGTTGGCGTTGAAGGGTCATTTTTTCAATGCTAGTAGTCTTCGCTTCTTCCAGTACACTGACATTTGTTCGCCTATCTTCCCAAGTAATTTGCAGGATTTTCCGGAGGCAACGTTGATGAAATCTTTCAAGGAGTTGGAGGTGACGTTTATAGATAGTCCATGTTTCGCAGGCATGCAATAAAGTTGGTAATACAATGGCTTCATAAACCAGTGTTTTGGTCTTCTTACAAATATCCCGATCCTCGAACACTCTATGTTTCATTCGAGAAAACGCGGCACTTGCGGAGCTCAGACGGATGCTGGATTTCACTGTCGATGTTAGCTGTAACAGAAAGATAGCTGCCAAGATAGAGAAAATGATCGACATTTTCCATATATATATCTATATATATAGATAGATAGATAGATAGATATAATTCTGGGTTATCTGGAACAGCAGCATTCTGGTGCATGCTGCCTGATTGCTCCCGTTGCTAGCAGGAGCTGCCAAGCAAACCACAGACCTTCTATCTGTGGTTTGGTTAGTGTTATGTAAGAACTGGGATTTCTGGCTTTCTCCTCCCCCAACATGGCAGAAAAAGAACCCATAGTTTGCTCTTGGGTTATATCTCTGGCTTGTCCATCAATCAATCACACACATCTTGAAAAGCCACTGTCATCTTAGTGTGTGTGTTGTGTTTGGGGATGGGGAGGAATAACCTGACATTTTTTGCAGGTGGTCAAATCAGCCAAATTTTCATGGGCAAACATTTTCAGAGCAAAACGGAAGTTTTGGTGTCCTCAACATGTTCTCTGAAAGACCCTGCAAATCTTGCCTTGTTCACTCAATCAACTTAGCTTGGTAGCTGCTGCACTGGCATGCTTTTTTATATGTATGCGTATGTATGTATGTATGTATGTATGTATATGGGGATGGTGCTTCTTGCTGGATACATAATCCAGCTAATCAGGGATTGTGCATTCTTGACATTGGAGACTATGTTCTGTGACAGATTGGAAGCCTCTGGAGGCCAGATTAAGGCCTGAGGTTTCCAGTTGCTGATCACCGTTTTAGTTGTTGTCTCTCTTCCTCTCCTAGCCCCCACCCTCAGATTTTGAAAGCAAATGCCTTCCTCTCTGAACTCTCTCAGAATAGGAAAGAGGGCCCTTTAAGAAGGAGACCTTAAAAAAACAAAACAAAAACAGATTTCCTCAGAAGCTATGGAGGGAAAGGGTGGAGAAGAGAGAGAATGTGTGTTTTTGTGTTTGTGAGGGAGGTGACCCGTCACCTTGCAACACCTCTTCCCATCAAAAACCTTTTGCTTTGCTTGTTCAGCATAGGAGGCATGGTTCCCGACACCCTGGAAAGCTGCAGTCCTTTCAAATTGGGAAATCTGGCAAGCTCCTTTCCCTCAACTGGACAGGAGAGGCGTGCTCTGATTTTTAAAGAACCGTGCTGTAGTGCAGAACACTTCCACTGTCAGCTGAAATTGATTGAAATGGATGATTCTTGTCCAGCAGGCATGGGGTTGCTCAGGAGAATCTGAATTCTTGGCTTTCACGTGGCCTATCAGAACCTCTGGGGTGTTTGTTGTTGTTGTTGTTGTTGTTGTTGGTTTGTTTTTGTTCAAGTTACCCTGGTAACAGGTTTATTGGAGTGTGTTCTGATGAATGTTGTGTTGTGTGCCCCTTCAGAGTGGAGAAATGCCCCTTGGTGCTGATTTCAGCCTAGCTAGTATTCTATGATGATAACTTAGGTTCTCCAGGGAGAAATTCATATACCCCACTTTGGAAACTTTAATCTCAATGAGATAAGTGGATGTAGACAACGCCATGAATGGCCCTATACCGTTCCATTACATTTATCCTCCAGATATCACTTCCCATAACTCTAGGTGTGAGTGAAATGGTTGAGGAATGGAATGTACATTTAATGGGTTTTAATTGCTTTAATATCTTATTTTTGGATATCGTTAGCCTCCTTGGATGCTCTTTTACAGCGGAAAGGTGAGATGTAAGCTTTCAGATCAATAATGTGAGCTGTGAGATTCCTCACATCTCTCACTAAAGGAAATCTTACCATTGCCTCCCTCTGTCGTACCCTTCTGCAGTGTAGGAGTAATATTGCTTGCCAAACTTATACATAGGGCTGTTGTTGAGATTATTGAGTTAACGTATGCACTTTGAACACTCGAAAAGAACCATTTATACATGAATAAATGCTGGTAGTTGTGCACATTCACATAAAGGCATGGAGATTGCTTGGCCAGCATGCACAATCGCAAAGTGATGTTGAGCAATGCGTGCAAGAGTTGGGTAGTGTGCATATTGGTCAATGTATGGATTCTCCACTTGGGGACTATGCACATATTGGGCATTAGGAAGCATCGTTGACCAGTTTCAGTTCTCCAATGACATGATTATCCATATTGACTGAGAAATATATGCACATTCCCCTTTGACACCATCAATCCATTCACATTCTTCATCCCTTCAAATTATTGTGCTCAGTCATTGGTGTTTATGTATATTCTCCAGTCAATTGGCATTGACACCAAGATATATAACAACCGTAACCTATAACAAAATGTTGCAGTGAATCCTTACCTCCTAGCAATAGCAAAAATCACATTAATTGTGCAAAAGCATGCCCAATGCAAACTTTTACCTAATGCAGTGTTTGCAGTCCAAGACATAAAGTGTTTAAAAAGTGTTAAGCACATTTAGTTTTCTTGTTTATCTTGCTCATCCTAGTACAGGTTGACTTTTACTTTTACTAATCCAACACCTGTAGAAGCAGGGAAAGGACCCGGAGTAAAGCTTGCCCCATACAATTTCAGTCTGGCATATAATCATATTACAAGTTGAGAATCCCTTATCCAAAAATACATGTGCCTAATTATTTAAAAAGTTTGTATAAATTCCCTTCAGGCTATGTGTACAATGTAGTACTATAATAATTTTTTGAGTTGATTTTTTTCCCAACAAAAAACTGTTTGTATCATTGAAAGCTCTGTTGTTGTGTTTTTCTTTAAAGACAAAAGATGTTAATTAGTTTGGACAACTGTATGAGTTGTTTTTCTAAAACTAAAACCTCGGTATTCAGGTTTAATTGCAAGGAGTGTTCCTGTTCAGTGAGTCATCTATCTATTCTCTTTTAGCAAGGCATTCTATTCCCTGCTGGTTATCCATTTTTATTTTCCAACCTGCACTCAACATTTTGTAGCTATTAAGCATACACAGTACTCACTGGGAGGGTATTTTTGCTGTGGGGGTTGCCCCCCCCAGGGTTTACTTTTTTATTGTATTGTATTTTTTATTTTCGTACTTCTGTAAACCTCGGGGGTCACTGGGACAATGTTGATACCTCACTCTTCAGAATGTAAAAACCACTGTGCTGGATCAGACTAAAGACCTATCTAGCCCATCACTCTGTGCTCACAGTGGCCAAACAGATGTCCATGGGAGGCCCACAAGCAAGTCATAAGCAGAAAAGCACCCTCTTGGTTGTGCTCCCTAGCAACTAGTATTGAGAGGCAAACTGTATCTGATCCTGGAGGTAATATATAGCCATCATGAGGGATGTTTGAGAAATTAATTTCAGTTCCTTTTTTGTCAAGACTTTACCCAGTTTCCACCTTCCAGACTGAACACAGACTTGGATGCAATCTGCAATCAAATTATACATTTCCGAGCTTACGGTGTGTTTTGTGGATGAAAAAAAATGTGCTCGACAGCATGCGCGCATTTGAAAAATGTACATGAAAAATGTGTGCTTTTGAAAAATTCTCACAAATATACATTAATCAATGGGAGAAGAATGTATACATTTCAAAAGCATGCACAATTGATGTGTATGTTTGGGGAAATATGCATGAAAATATGCATGGATTTTCATGCGAAAAGAAAGTTTGCCATCTGATACAGACTCAAGTCGGAAGGAGCTTCGAGATGGAATTCAGAGAACTTCAGTGGGCTCGAGTTTTTCTGATTTGCCCATTACTAGTAGCCATTGGTAGCCTGCCATGGATGAGGACCCAAACCCTCATCCTCAGAGGATAGTGACCCCTTGACCTCAGAGGAGGCTCCAGAGTTAACAGTTCAGGAAGAGGATTTAGTCACAGAAAGCATTGCAAGGCTCCTCCCTCCCCAAGACCTAGTTCCCCAGAAAGATCCCAGGAGTCAGTTCCCCTGTGTCAAGAAGAGGTTGCTTTGCCATCTTTGGACTCTGAGGACTCCAGCCATGAGGACACTTGCATGCCACAGCCACTCCTACTTCATTACAGCTTGAGGCTGCAAAAACAGCCCAGGCCCCTTTAAGAAACAGAAGCCTCAGTCAGTGAAGAGGCGGAGCAAACCACCCTGAATACAACCAAACTCTGTTTAAAGCTCAGTCTTGAGCTGCTCCTTGTTAGAGCAATATATAGACAATCATGTCAAGCTTCAGCCTGCTCTTGAGTAAGGTATTTATTTTTTTTAACCAGTGCATTTTAGGAACATTTTTGTGGTTATGCATAATAACTGGAAATATAAGTGCTCCCAAATAAATATTGTGACTTGAATCTGTGGGTGGGTTTGTGCACACACTCATGCACACTCATAACTGCCTCCTGTTCTCCATTAATGGCATCCCTGCTCCATTGGCAGTGGAAGGGGAGTAGCAGCAGGACATTGCCAGCAGTGGAAAATGTTTGTGCACAATAAGTTGTATAGCTTATAGCCTAAAACGCCTGGAGCAACCAGGCTTATGACATAAGGAGTCTTCTTTTGCTTCTTGAGTTGCTTCCCCCCCCCCCCACATGATCAACGTTCCCCAGCCCTCCTCCCAAACTTGTTTGGTGGAACCTGATGTAATGATTAAAAATAGAATTCTGGTGTGTGTAATCACAGTGTGAAGGCAAATCTATTACAAAGATCCTGCTGGTGAGGGATGTGATACAGTAATTCTGCATGAAGTTATTAGCATGATAAAAATGTTTGTTTTTTTAAACCCTGGGTATTACGATGCCAGCTTGTTCCAAAACAGGGATGGTGCTAGGGAGTAGACAGAGAGAGTATCTCCATAGAAATGAATCAGGCAGAACACAAACAGGTACCTGTCTTTTAAAATGGGAATTTCTAAATAACTTCCCCTACTCTTCATTTAGTGATGCTCCCCCCCGCCATCACTTTCTGCAATTTAACAAGGTGTGTATACAGGAACTAGCAAATCTGTTAGTCCACTACAGATGTCACCAGGGCTACAATGAAAGCCAAACCGCCTGCAATTTCCTTTGATGAATGCCGAACAAAATCAAGAATTAACTGAAGCACTTCATCCATCTCCCCGTGTTACAGCAATTGAATGTTATTAACATAATCTGGTCATTAATGCTTAGCCTATCAGATGAAGTTGTGTCTCATCTCTCAACACAGAAATCCTGTGATTTTGTAAGGGAATAATTTCATGTTTTGATTTGTGCTGGCAATTAATATAGATTGCAGTGTACATTTATGCACAAACAGCTTTACTGAAAGCTTCAGGGGAATTGCTGCATAGACAGGAATGATCATCGAGCGATGGGGGATATCAATGGGAAGTCAAGAAGACCATCCGAGAAAAGAAGAGTTTACTATATATTGTTAATAGAATGACAATGTTTACCTGTTAGGCTATGTGTGTATGTGTGTGTTAGGGATGGACAGATCAGTCTATTTCTGCTCCGTGTCAGTTTTACACATGTTCAGTCATAAGTCCATCCCATCCCACTTTCAGCTATTTTTTTTAAAAGCCTCAAACAATTGCATTTAAATTCTGTGCATTTCCCCCAAAATATACACATTGCATATGCATTGTGTATGCATTCCCCCGAATACCCAGTTTTGTATTCATTCCTCTATACCATATGCATTGTACTATGCATTTCTTCAGCCGAGAACCACATTGCAAAATTCAGAGAAGTGTGCGATCCGAAAGATAACTGTGTTCGAAATGTGCATATGAGTCTGGGGCGTGTGAATTAGATCAGTTAACTTAAAAATGGAAACTGAACACAATTCTCCAGCATCTCTGTGTGTGTGTGTGTGTGTGTGTTTCTGACCAGGCATTGGTTCTGGAAGGGATCATAGCTCAGTGGTAGAGTACACACTTTGAAGGTCTCAGCTTCAATTCCTAGCACTTCCAGTTAAAAGCATCTCATGGTAGGGTTAGGAAAGAACTCCATCTGAAGCCTAGTAGAACCTACTATACTGATGGTATTTAACAAGATCAGTGTTCTCCAACCTTGGGTCCCCAGATGTTTTTGGCTTACAACTCCCAGCATGCCCCAGCCTAGTAGAACCTACTATACTGATGGCATTTAACTAGATCAGTGTTCTCCATGTAGCTGTCTGGGGCATGCTGGGAGTTGTAGGTCAAAAACATCTGGGGACCCAAGGTTGGAGAACACTGAACTAGATGGACCTGTGCTCTGATTCAGTACAAGTAGGAAGCTTCATATGACCTCATTGACCCAGTTCCCTAGCAGTGCCTTCCAAAGAAGCAGGATGAGGCTTCTGATAGGCCGGTCAATGATTATTTCAGAGAAACTTGATTGTCTCCTTGTCTGCCTATGATTTTGTCTCTGCCTCTGCTTGTTCTGTCCCTGGCTCTCTTGCTTGAGGGAAGGGGTGGGGTAGGGCAGGCAGGGCAAATAGTGAGAACAAAGAAGGAAAACTGGTACGATCTCAATTCCTCTAGCACAAAGACGCAAGGCTCCCGTGACAATAATGTGAAGGAAGCAGCTATGGTGGCTCTCTTTTACCAATAATACAGAACAAGGGAAGGCAGGAAGGAACTGCTCTAGTCACAGACACCTGTAGTGGCTCTCAAAACTGGTGGCCAACACAGGTACTGAGAGGCTTCTGCATATGTCTCAATAAAGGGTAGTGTTTGAATTGCTCCTTAATAGTGATACAAAGTGTTGTTTTCCACAAGAGACAAATGTACACAGGGTAAGCCACATAATAAAGGCCTAAATTCAAGGTCGGATAGTGATGTAAAGGAGGATGGGGGAAATAGGAGTGACAGCACAGGAGTGAAGTGTTAGCTGCAGTATCTGGAAAAGCTGCTAGTGGGAAAAAAACAGTTTGCAAAGGTCAGTGAGGAGGAGGGCTCAGTAATCTAGATATGCAGTCATGACAGCATGGGTAGGAATTGTAACCGTAGACGTGGCAAAGGAACCTTGGCTATTGATGGTGTTTTTAAAGGGAGGATATGCACACTCTATGCCTGACAAGCGACTGAGTCAAAGAGGACTTCCTTAATTTATGGGGCTGATTGACAAGACAATGACAACAAAGACTGAGAAAGCAGGCAAGATAACAGAGCTGTATATACATGAAATGTACGAAAGGGGTGAGGGGGCTGGAAAGAGGAGATCATTGTAAACGACTCACACCATTCAAGGCCACCAGGATTGGTGTCCACATCTGGTGCATTCAACAAGATTGGCTCCTACACAGCCTTCATTCATCTCAGTGGGGCTTGTGTGGGATCACTATGATGAATAGGGACTGTACAGCAGCACTGTTTGCGGAAATGCACCTGGCATCTCCCAAGAAAACATGACAAGCCCTTTTTTTCTTCTTCTTTTCTTGCTATGTGGGGATCATCTACAAAGAATTCTAGCAAGTTCGTATTTTTTTATACTCCCCCCCCCAACTACAAAATATATAAGAATTGTTCATGATGAACTACCAGTGGGAGGGGCTCTGTACCTTGACAAATTAAGGCTCCATGCTTTTCCCATCAGAGCAAGGCAGTGGTGCCAACAGGGTAGGACTAATGGGGTAGCAGGCTAGGGCTCCAGGTAGCAGAATGAGTAGGAGGGGTCCCAAATGCAGCAGACCTGGCTGGCCAGTGGCCACATTCTGAAGCAATGCACATGACCATATGAAGGGTGTGTGTGTGTGTAAAACCATTAAATCCAGAGTCTAAAATTACCTAACTGCACTACTGGAGCAAGAAGACCCATGCAGCATTGACCACCACCACACCCATCTCTCTCTCTCTCTCTCTCTCTCTCTCTTCTCAAACGTTAAAATATTGACTCCTTCCCTACAGGTTCAAAAGCATAACAGACAATAACAAAAACACATTTAAAATACTCGAAGGTCCTCCTAATTAACACCGTAAATATCAAATAAGACGATCGCTAACACGAGACAACCACATTGTCTTTTATACGCTGGGCTCCAATTTTCTATGCTGCTAGAGCAAACATTGCAATCCTCAGTGTAATAAACAAATCATTGCATGCAAGTTGAATAGATCCCCACTCTTGAATTGGCCTGTGGACAAGGGAGTGTAAAATGCTAGAAATCTGTCTCTAGGATGGTTATGTAAAGCTGGGGACTCCCAACGTGGAACCCATGGGCACCAGTATGTCCATGGACACCTCTCTTGGCACCCTCAAGGCTCCCTTCCCCTCCTGATTTATTTTTTAAAATTTTATTTAAAAAAAAAATTAAACTGGGAGGATGGCATGCTGCAAAGCGAAGTGCTGCCCTCCCGCACCACCTTTTATTTGATTTCAAAAGTGTGTGTGTGTGTGCGTGTGTTTAAATTTTGGAGCTCAGACCCCACCTCTGCCTTTACTTAGATTCTTGGACAAGTTACTTTCTTTTTAGCCTCACTAGTCTGACTTCTGGAAAATGAGTATTTTGTGACCAGCCATGCCCACCAGGGTAGCCGTTTTATGCATTGGCAAGCCTCCCATGGTAGCCATTTTGTGAGATCTCCCACAGCACTCTCAGAATTGAAAATGTGCCCACTGACCCAAAAAGGTTGGGGGCCCCTGATGTAAAGGACACCTTAACCAAAGAATGGATTGCGTCCTTGTCCTCCCTGGACCCCCAAGAACAAAACAATACTTGATCAATACTTGTGTCAGAGAATTTCCCTTCCAAAAAAAAAGGGCAAAAGGCGTAGTTGTAGATGGACAATACAGGGCTTCCAAAGGGTTCATAAAGGAAAGTAAGAGCTATCAGCTATTTCTCCAAAACAGCACAATGCATTGTGCAATACAATACATGCATTTTCACAATGCATTGTGCAATACAATACATGCATTTGGAAATAAGTCTTACCGGTGACACATGATACAGATGATCCTCTTGCTTAGATGAATATGTTCAGTGAGGTCATCCTGAAGAAGAAATTGGGAAGCAGCAGGATTCCTTGATGCAGTTCCCACACGGGGAGTGCAATTCTATCGCCCCCGCCCTCGATGCATGTAAGCCCCCCGAACTCGGAGGCTTATGTGCATCTAGTGCATGGCACAAGGCCATTTTTGGCTGTCTAGATGAAGCTCTTCAGAGGGGAGGGAAGGAGGTCGGGGCACTGTTTGGATACAGCATAAGCCTTCGGCCCCTCCCCGCCCCCGGCACGCCCCTTTTTCCCCTCTGCAAGGCTGATTTGCAACGTTCTTTCCACGCCAGCTGCGAGGGGGATGGGCCTTGGCATTCAGAGTCCCAGCTCCGAGCTCTCAGGACCTCGGAGCTGGGACTCCAAATAATCCTATGGCCCCCCAGGCAAGGCTGGAGGGCCATAGGATTGTGCCCTAAACCAGATAGTGTGGGGGGATTTGAGGAGCATCACCATTGCCCTGAAAACATGTCCCCATCCCCGAGCCTTCATTGACTGGGCAAAGGAGAGTGTAGAACACCCAGTCAGAAGCAATTTTGACAGGGCTATATTTGGGATCCAGATCTAGTCATACTTGGAAGAGACCCGTTGAAATCAATGAGACTTCAGTTAGTCATAATTTTCAGTGGGACTACTCTGAGTATGATTAAATCTGGATTCAACCCCTTACATATGTATCTTCTTGAGTGCAAGGCTGAAGCCTGCTTCCAATTTTAGATTAGAGAAATACACATATGCATGCATGAAAATCTGTGAAAAGGAAAACCAATCTCGCAAATCTGATACGGACTCAAGTCAGAAAAAGCTTTGCGATGGAATCCTGGAGAACCTTGGTGAGCTCGAGTTTTTTGCTGATTCACACATATCTACTAAAAGGTCCCGAATACTTTACCCTTTCCTCAAAGGGAAACTGCTCCTTCCAACTCCCTTGGATCATTTTGGAGACTGACTGCTGTGCTCTACCTCTCACTCTTCCCCTGTTGCCACTGTCCACTCACCCTTGGCACAAGCAGTTCCTTGCCAAAGAGGAGGTTGCTGGCTTGGCATTTTCCTTCCTTGTTACCTCTGGGACAGCTGATCTTCCCTGTGTCCTGCTGATAAGATCAGCTGTATCACCAGTAAGTCCCGCAAGAGTTAGGCTGCAAGGAAGGGCCACAGGGACCAGCCTTTTCATTATGTATTTATTGCAGTACTACTGATATGCTGGCAAGATTTCCTAATCACAGTCATCCCCAGTAAATTTCTCTAGAATCGAAAATGTCCCACATGTTGATTACAATTTTTTCCTAGTGTGAGGTGTCACACAACAAACCATGATGAGAGGTAGGTTCAGTTTTAGCAACAGCTATTAATGCACCAGTGGCAGAAGCTCGGGGAATGTCTGTGGTTTTGAATTGGGACTCCCTGAACTGTTTCCGAGCCCAGGGAAAGCCAAGTGAAGACACCAGGAGTGAGCAAAGCCTGATGATCCTCAGTCTGAAGTGAAGGGAATCCTTTTCTGAGACTGAAGACACTAAAGATCACAAAACCCTTGAGGCAACCTACCAAATATTGAACCCTTTGAGGAAACGTCATGCTAAAGAATGTTACAAGGAGAGCAGGACCTCAAGAGGTTTCAAAGCAAACCATAGTCCCAGTTTCCAGAAGGCTGTTGCCCTTTCCTGATGAAGTGTGGAGTAGATTTAGAATGATCAGTGAATTTCCATTATTAGAAAACAGCATCTCTTTAAAGGGCATCAAATGCCTTGAAGACCACTCTTGAGTAAAAGGGACAGGGCATTGGGGCAATTTCAGAGAGTGACATCGCCAGAGAGCCAGTGTGGCGTAGTGGTGAGAGTGCTGGACTGGGACTCGGGAGAGCCAGGTTCTAGTCTCCACTCAGCCCTGAAGCTCACTGGGTGATGCTTAACCTTCCTCACAGGGTTCTCGTGAGGATAAAATGGAGAGGAGGAGGACTATGTAAGTTGCCTTGGATTCCTTAGAAGAGGGAAAGAGGTGGGGGATATAAATGTAATGATACAATAACAAATAAAATAATAAAATAAATCACCATTACCTGCCAAAGCCCACAGCTAGGGATGTGTGAATCAGCAAAAAAAACTGGAGCTCACCAAGCTTCTCTGAATTCCATCTTGAAGCTTGTTCTGACTCCAGTCTGTATCAGCTTGCAAGCATTCATTATTTTTTTCCTTTCCACATGAAAATCCATGCTTGGTTTCATGCATATATTTCCAAATATACTCATCAGTTGTGCACATCTTTGAAATGTACACATGCTTCTCCCATTGATGGAAGCATATTTGTGTGCATTTTTCAAAAGTACACATTTTTCACGAGCATTTTTCAAAGGTACAGCATGCTGTCGAATGGGGCAGGGGGTTGTATCCCATTGTATGTAAGCTCGGAAATGTACGGACTTTAATTGCAGTTTGTGTGTGACTCTTGTGCTCGGTCGGGAAGGTGTGAACTGGGTAAATCCTTATCAAAACTGAACCGAAATGAATTTCTCATACATCCGGACTCACATCTCTGCACCTGCCGCTAGCTCACCCCCAGAAGGTGTGCAGGGGAGGGGGAAATTGTTGCACCAGTGATTTCCATTCCTCTGGTGGATGGTCAGGACTGGATACAATGCTCAGGTATGAAACATATTGCCCAATATGATTAACTCAGATCTACCCACTATGCACTTGAGAAGCATTTAGGAGGAACTGCTATATCCCAGTGGTTCTTTCTGGTCCTTGTGTGTAAACACAACAGCAATATTTTCTCTGCCTCTTGCTTAGAATGTCATTTTTCCACTCTGGGAGAATGTTCCTACACTTCAGAATTTAGACTAGATGGATGGCATTTTGGCTCAGTTGAGTATCTGATTGCTGTTTTGGAATCGATATTTTCCTAGCAATAAAGATGCCATGTCACTAATTGGCGCAGTTTCTCTTTGTCAGATCACTGTTAAATAATACACTTCGTATCTAGTGCTCAGTGGTGGCTTCAGTTGTATATGATGCTTCGGACAAATCTGGCAATTAAATCTAGGCATGCGTGATGAGTAGAGAAAGAAAAAGAGAGAGGAATATTCATGCCCACATCGACTTAAGTGGTAAAATGAAATGCCTTCACATTTCGTCTAACTGCTAGTACTTTATGTGGATGCAAAAATCCCCTGTGCTATTGGCAACAGCAAAATGAAAAGCCGCTTTGGTTATCAGAACAAATAGGAAAATGATTCCATCTTTGAAAGGAATTATCTTGTTCAATTGCCTTGCAACACTGCCATCAACATCCCGTTTAAATAAAAATAATAATAATAATTTTTAACAACTCTGCACAGCAAGCACCAACAATCACTGGGTTACGCAGGAAGCATCATTCTCATTTGAGGTTTCTAATTCTGAATGTTCTCCATCTTTATTTTCCTTTTTAAAATTTAATGAATTTACCAAAGATTAGTGGATAATGGAATGTACTGATACTGCATTTCCTTCCTGTGTTCTGGAAATCAAATGACTTTGTTTCACTAGAAATCTATAGCAGTGGGACATCTATAAATTATAACTGTAGCTATAATCCATAGGCAGGGACAGAGAAAACATTTAAGATTGTTTATCAGGTGATGGAACCTGAGCAGTAATGGTCTGTAGACCCTAGTACAGAGTTCTCAACCAGGGGGGAATTTCCCCCAGGGGGGGATTTTAGGGTTGGGGGGGGAATTGGGACCACAGACTCAAACTGTTGGAATATTAATCTTTCTACAAACTACAGTTCTACAGATTGTACATAATCTACAGGACACTGCACCTTATTGTATGGCACAGATTAAGTCAGACATGGTGAAGAGGGTGCATGGGGCAAAAAGGGTTGAGAACCACTGCCCTAGTAGAAGACATCTGTCTTTGTTCTTCTCTCTTGAACCAGTAACATTAAAGTCTGTGCAAAGTCTGCCTTTGCCTTAAGCACATGCTCAACGCAGGCTAACACTGAAGGACATTTCCCCATGTAATGAATGAAAAGAGTAAAAGTGTCTGAAGATTAGGGGGAGACGGGGCAGAACCGGACATAGAACTGCCAGTTTTAGCAGCAGTCCCATGTCAAGTATCATATTCTGTCCTGCCCTGGGATGTCAATGGAACGTATAGGTTTTTGGCTTGAATGTATCAGGGTGTTGGCGTCTGTCATAAAGATGTTAGCCTGCCAGCAAAATTCTTAGGAATCCAAACAAGCCCAGATTACGGGCAGCTTTGGACAAGGCAGCAATCCAGGCAGAATATAAAGACTTTCTTTTCTTACACCAGAATAAGCATCTTTTCTGTTGGCACTCTAATTCCAGCAAGGATTTGGAAAGGCAGAGCCAACAAAGATTCAGGCCTGACAAAGATTCTGCCTTTCGTAATGCTAGGGACAATTTGAAATTATATTGGTAGGCATTTAGAAAGAGACAGTTTTGACTGAGGACCTATCAATGTTTCATAATCAAACTATACACCTTCAAATATTAGTTCCATTTTAAATGAGTTGAATTTAAAAAAAGGCCATCATTGTTTTCAGAAAGGAAGAAGTAGGGCTGTCTGGAATGTTCACATGAGAACATTTTCGGCACAAAGATAATGCTTTCGGGAGGGCTGAAATGTTGCCTGCCCTGCTCAGTTATTTCACTGCTTCTCAAGGACTATTCAATGCTCAATCAACAGCTGCTTTACTGCTCTTTTTAGAGCAGCAGCAGAAACAACAAACACACACACACTACACACCTTGAACCTCCCCCCCTTTCGAAATTCTCGCACAACCCTCAGCCCTGCCTTTCCCAACCTGGTGCACTCCAGATATTGTGAACATCAACTCCCAGCAATCCCAGCAAACATGGCCAATGGTCAGGAATCCTGGGGGAGTTGTAGCCCAACAGTTCCAGATTCACCAGGTAGGGGAAGGCCTGGTGTCACTGTGTAGCATATTCTGGAATCTGCAGGGGCCCAAACTCCATGGCAGCAGCTGGCCACCACCAAAGCCTGCCTTAGACCTCTCTTATCTTTTTGTCTCGTTCTCAGCACTGGGAGCCCACCCTTTTTAAATTTTTGTGCAGTGCCCAAGAGCGATCCTACATTGGAGGCTTCTGTTGTACATCTCTCATGAAATCCCCCAGATATTGGAGTGGCTGCAAGTTTTTGAGAGCCGTTGTCTGGGCCAGAGCGAGAGGCAGGTGGACAAGCAGGTTGCAGTAGTGAAGAGGATGAGCAACTCCAGGGGGCTGTGGTCAGTGGGTCCCTGCTGGGATGTGGGCCCTTTGCAGATGCCCTACTATGTCTACCCTTGATGCCGGCTCTGACTGTAGGGCAAAGGAATGTGTTCCCCTCTTGGGAAACAAAACTCAGAAGCTAGCTTTGTTTTGAGTAGTTTAACATGCCATTTATTTATTTATTTATTTATTTATGTCTGCCTGTCTCTGTGTGATTAGACTAGCACATGCTCAAAGGTAGCAGGAGGGGAAAAGCTAGCCTACCCTGAGAGCTACTTAACGCCTTAAGGCCACAATCCTATGGGTTGCACCCATGACAATTGTAAACCCGGAAGCTTACAGTCATCTTATGGAGAGCAGGAGGAGTGGTGGAGGCAATCTTTGCCTCCCCGTCCTCCTGTCCTGCAGTTTTCACAAGGTGGACTTTTTTGCCCATCTAGTGCGGTGTTTCGGAAGGGAAGGGAAGGAGGCTGGAGTGGCTTCAGGAGAGCTTGTCTCCTGGCCCGTTTGGTCTCCTTCCCTCCCCACCTTGTCCAACAAAATGCCCCTCCTTTACCCTTCTCTGAGATCGCTTTCACGACCCCAGAGGGCAGCCAGAGTGGTTCTTTCCATGTTGGCTGTGACGGGGAGGGGGGTCAGTTCTCCGATTCCCACTCTGAGGTTGGAGCACTGCTTCTGACCTCAGATTGGGGAATCCGAACTATCCCATGGCCCCTCAGATGCTGTCTAGGATCCCCTGTCCATAGGATTGCTCCCCTGTCTCATAGGATTGCAGTCCATAGGATTGCTCCCTAAAAAAAGAGCAGATTCTAATTTCCCAATCTTGCTTTCCCTATCTATTTCATATTGTGATGGGGAGTGCGGGTAGCCAAGGTTTGATGGCAGCGAGAGATAATCCCTGCAATTTAGGGTTCAGTGGTGTCATGACAAAACAATAAATAAACCTTTACAATACTGATCTAGGAGCAATTTAAACATATAGCCACATGCCTGCATGAACAAATCTTTTTGCTCATGATTGTGTGTAAAAGAATATTGGAATGGCCAGTACTGATATAGTTCAATATTCTGAATGTAGCCAGCTAGATGCTACCGGGCATCTATGCCTGACCCAGCCCGACATTGTGAAAACTGACCCACTTCCACCCTCGTTATGCCATGCATGGGAGTTTCCTGCCACACCTGGTTCAGTGATGGAAGCAATAGTCAGGATTATTCAATGGGATTTTCTGCGTCATTTTCCGACTAAATTGCTCAGCTTCCCAGTTTGCCATATTAATGGGCTTATGGACGATATACTGCAGAGAATGACTCCTCTCGTGAAATCCACTGAGGACACTCTTTCAATAATAACTTCTATGCATCTGATTTGGAAAGCAATGGCTTAAGGAGAGGCAATTCTGGTGGCTACATCCCAGTTATGGATACATCCTTTCCACTGTAAACTCACCAAACCTAAGCTCCTTCCAGAAGTGTTAAGACCTATCTGTTGGGGGTGGCCCCTGTGTTTCAGGGATAAGGTGAAACTACATGTGATGCTTGATAAGGTGGTTCCACCCTTAAAGGCAAGCTATAAAGAGAGAGAGAGAGAGAGGGAGGGAGGGAGGGAGGGGGAGAGAGAGAGAGAGAGAGAGAGAGAGAGAGAGAGGGCAGAATCCAATAATGACTGCCCATGAGCTGGCCGTGAGTACCCCATCCTGCCAATTCTGTTGCACAAGCCAAGCCCACCACTTGCACAATTAGCACTTCTGGGGAAATCCAAAACAAGCTGAAACACTCATTTCTGGAATGGGGCAAGTCGGTGGAGCTTGCATAAGAGAACTCTGCTGACCTGCTCCATTCCAGAAATGAGTGTTTCAGCTCGTTCCGGGGCTTGCCCCCGAAGCAGTAAATCTCCATTCTGCAAGCGGTGGGCATCGCTTGCGCAATGGTATCTGCAGGGTTGCCTGCTCATGGAACAAAATAAGCAGTGGGCCCCACTTCTGGATGGACAGTGTTGGATACTGCCCAATGATGATAGACAGACAGACAGACAGACATGGGTGTGCTGCTCAAAACGGAAACCCCGGATTGCGTTCTCACCCTTCTCCCTGTATAATTTAGGCTGATTTACCCTGGTCATTTCCCCTGCCCTGCCAGCAGCAGCCAGTGTTGTGGTGTGGCAGCAGGGAAACACACAATGTGATGACATCATAACGTAGGTAAGTACTGTGTAAATGTGGTGGGGAGAGCGGGGTTAAGAAAACAGTGTGGGGCTGTTACCATGGGACAGGTTGTGTGGATCATCATGCCTAGTTTTGCCCTAAGTTGGAAAGAGTCAGGAAATTTCAGTGAATATCCTTATATTTTATTCTTTTTCTCTTGGGTAGATGATTCTTCTTCTTCTTCTTCTTCTTCTTCTTCTTCTTCTTCTTCTTCTTCTTCTTCTTCTTCTTCTTCTTCTTCTTCTTCTTCTTCTTCTTTTGCCCTATCCTGAACCTTCAGGATGGGATTGGCTGTAAGTCTAAATAGATATGGTGGGATCTTGGTACAAGCTGCACATTTGCGCCGTCACAAGCAGGAATCAGAGCTGATTGCACCCAAGTCTCAAAAGTGGTTGTGTTTTTGCCATTTTTGCTCTTGTTGAGACTGTGATTGCTAGGAAACTATTTTGACTGCCTTGTTTATGGATTCAATAAACTGTAAAATATGAATATTGATTTGCACATGTCGGTACAATAGGATTTAAACCTACATGCATAGCTACGTCGTTTTTATTGAACCTTGTTAGTGTGCCAGCCTGTGCCTCAGTCTGACTTCTTTGCCTTCATTTGGTCTTCTGAACAATCCCCCTGTCAAAAATAGCTAGTATCTAATCAATCTTTTGATATTGTTTTTTTTTTAAAAATTACCTTCACTTGTGCATGATAATCCATGAAACTTTTATTATTTTTTTCATAGTATCCATTTGTAATACCTTGTTGAACAGCTATGTTCAAAATACCCATGTTGTTCCTTCGTTTTCCTCCATCGCTGGTGCTGGCCATCCAAATCTAGGGGGGATGTGGATGTCTACGGGTCGGTGCTACCATTAGGCCAACTAGGCAGCTGCCTAGGGCGCAGGGCTAAAGGGAGCGCCAGAAACGCCTTGAAAAAAATACAGCGCGCTCAAGTGGGAGGGGGGGCGCTAAATATCTGATCTTGCCTAGGGCACCAAACTGCCTTGCACTGGTCCTGGATGTCTTTTTAACTGTCAGTGAAATATAGGAAGTGGTTTACCTCTAATTGTGATTGCCACTGGGTTTCAAAGCCGTGTCCTCCTTTTACCATTCATGGGCTCTAATTCCAGTGAGTGGAATGAAGATGGATGAGCCCCATGAGAATGGATGGGCTATTGAATGTGCAATGAAAATGTTGCTAAACCTGTATGTCTTGGAAGGAGTGTATCTATGGGAGAGAGATTCAGTTGGCCTGGAAGGCAATATCATGCCTACAAAAGGTTTTCTGTTAATGCAGGATATACAAGAGTATGGTAAAATATCTCTACCTGGCCTGAAGCTGGGTCATAGGGATGTGTGAATCAATAAAACTTGAACCCATTAAGATTCTGGAAATTCCACCTTGAAGCTCATTCTGACTCGTGTCTGTATCAAATTGCGATACAGATTTTCGTTTCACGTGGAAAATTCATGTGTATTTTTGTGCACATTTCCCCAAATGTATACATCACTTGTGCACATTTTCCCAAATGGATGCTTTTTTCTCCCATTGATTAAAGTATACTTATGCACATTTTTTCAAAAGTATGCATTTTCCTTGCACATTTTTTCAAAAGTATGCATTTTTTCCTCCTGCACATATCCCAAAGTCACACATTTTCCAAACACAGTTTTGTTTGTTCCACGAATCTCATTGGAAGCTTAGAAATATACGAACTTTGATCGCAGATTGTGCAGGTCTACATTTGGTTCCAGGCGATGCGAGATGGGTAGAGATGTGAAGGCCTAGAAAAAAAATGCAAGAGAGGTTTTTTTCTGGGGGGGGGGGAGAACATTTTTTTCCTGAATTTTCCAGGCCTTCACATCTCTAGACTGGGTAAATTGTGGTCAAAACCGAACTGAAACCAATTTCTTATACAGCCCTAGCTGTGCATGAGGGATGATTTAGTGTGCTGGCCAACAGTGTGACTCCCTCCATGGGACAGGGACATTGGGAGCGATGCTAATATATGTGACCTTATTCTCCACACGTTCTTTCTGAATGCATGAAGGGGGCTATTGGGAAGTATTTCAAAATGTTGTCTATAAGTATCATTAGGTATTTTGTTAATGTCAGTTCATGAAGGGATGGGGAAGCACTCAGTTGCATTGTGCTTATATGTTTCCTTCGAGTGTCCTTATGCCATTCTTACAGTAGGTACCAGAAACCTGAACAGTGAAGCAGTTTGAGCACTCGACGTGTGATTTGCGAACGCTATGCGCATGATCTAACCAGAGTTAAGCACTCTGAAGTCTTGATTATTTCAGAACTTCCGTTAAGTGTTACTGATTTCAGTGGGATAAGAACTTGATAAAACTAACATTTAAGTCCTATTGAATTTAATGGGAGAGAGTTAAGAGTGTGCTTAACTCTCTCCCATTAAATTCAATAGGACTTAAACGTGCTTAACTTTGGCTGGATCATGCCATAAGTCTTATCATTTTTGCATGTAGCTTGTTCATATCCTATTGCTGAAGGAAATGTGTGGGTGGATTTAGATGTCTGGGAGCCGTGTGATAGGTTCTTATAAAGCCTGTAACAGTGAGGAGAAGTAGTTATTTCTATTCTCTAACAATATGGTTAAACTTTGGGATGGGGGTGAAATCACAAACTTACCTGATTTTGCCCTTTCGAATCAATATGCAAACCGAAATTCAATTATTCTTTGAAATCCTTCTGAAATTTGGAATGGAATTCTCCAATTAAGAATGAATACAAAAATGAGTATATTAGAGGAAAGTGCACACAAACAAATGTGCATATTAGTGAAAATAACATTCAAGGATGCATTGTATTAGTAAAATGACTTGCAAAAATTTGTATATTAGGCAAAATTGCATACAAAAATATGCAAATTGTTATGCATTTTTAAAAAAATTCTCAATGTTCCTGATAAACCTAATTTAAGATTCGAAAAATGAGAAACTGAGAGAAACTGAAACTGTCAGATTCGTCTGCTCCTATTCAGCACTTCTGCCCCATATCTGCTATTTGCCACTCAGAACTCCGGGAAAGTACAGGGCTCATAATGCTGAGTTTAACTGCTTGGCCGTGAAACTCACTGGGTGACTTTGGGCCAGTCACTGACTCTCAGCCTAACCTACCTCACAGGGTTGTTGTGAGGATTAAATGGAGAGGAGGAGGATTATGTAAGCCACCTTGAGTTCCTTGTAGGAAAAAAGGCGGGGTATAAATGTAATAAATAATAATAATAAAATAATAAATAACTGTATGAGCCAGTTCCACTGCAAGAAACTCCTCTCCTCACATATAAACCTGTGGAACAGCATCTTGGCCAGTATGTTTATGATTCCATCTGTTTACCTAGGGATGGGCGAACAAGCGTGTTCACCCAAATTCTGTGAACTGATGTTGCTCATTGGTCATCATCTCTCCTCAATTTGTGCTTGCGGTTGCAAACTCTGTTTGTGTTGCGCCAATGGGGAAATTGCACGAAACAAATGTGACTGAAGGCGAAAGTCGCTCACACCCAAACCCCTCAAATTCATGCGACTGTCCAAAATCGCATAATTTCCCCCCATGGACTAAAGTGTGAAATGGCACGTTTTTAAAGTTGTGCAATCATGAGCTTTTTTCTCATCAAAATTGGCATATTTTTCAAATGTGAGCAGATGTTCAACGATTTGCAAACATTTTTGGAGAACGTGTTCTCCTGCTTGTGTTTGTGCTCGGGGTTACAAAGAGGCCATTCTCATATGTTTTGCGAGCAGAAGCAAACATTTTGTGCATCCCTACTTCATAAGTTTTTTACTTAGTTAGGGACAAATCAATGCCAACTTGCGTTCCTCCAGATGTGTCTTACTATTCCCATTGTGTATCTAGGTTTTTCTCAGAGGCCTACAGAACTTCAGATAGGAAGTTAGCAATGATTTCTCATGCCTCAAAGTTCACAGCTTTCATTGGCTGATGAAAACTGTTCAGAAATAGCATCAGGAAAACCCAGTTTATGTGGAGGCTGACTCCAGCTATTACAGAAATAATATTCAAGTGAGGGAGGCAAAACTGTTGGAGGAAGCGAAAGTGTATGCTTGGACAAAGAGCCACTTTAATCTCGCCCTTGAATTTGACAGCTAGTTATTGGGCTGAATCTGTTCCAAAATATAGAATACAACATAAGATGAGCAGCTCTTCCTCTCCGCAGTTCTTAGGCCATTCAATTGATTATTGGTAAGAAAATAATTTGAGAGATGTAACAATTGAGATTATATTTAGCAAGAGTGATCAGGGAATGCTAAAGCAGAAACAATAATAAAAAAAGAATACTGCTTTGTTTGACTAAAAAGATATTGTTCTTGAGCACAGTGGGAAAAGTAGGGCTGGGCATATGCAGGTCAGCCAACTTTACAACCACATTGGAAGGGGTTGGAAGGCAAAAGATGAGCATAAGATCATAAGAACAGCCATGATGGATCAGACCAAGGGTCCATCTAGTCCAGTATTCTGTTCACACAGTGGCCAACCAGCTGTCCATGGGATCCCACAAGCAGGACATGAGTTCCACATCACCTCCCACCCATGTTCCCCACAACTGGTATACTTTATAGGTATGTGCAAGCTATCTTTCATGAGTGCTTCTCAATTTTGTTGATTTTTCAACACTTGTTGCAAACACATGCTGTTTCTCCTGGTGCCATGTATTTTTCTCTTCTTTGCCTTCAGGGACACTTTGGCCTCATTTACCCACACCATCATTTTAATCCTGCCGGCTGTAGTGGCCCATGTGATTTTTGTCAGTGATGTCACAATGCTAAATCTGATGTGATGATGTCATAAACAACTTGCAAACAAAATCACATTTGCCTCAACCAGTAGGATTGAGGAAATTGATGGCCAATGAGGCTGAGGATTGGGAGGGCAAAGAAGGTGGAGGAAAACAGCACAGTGACAGAAAAGAGGGGAAAACTTCACAGCAGCCAGGGGACAAAATCTCTTAGGCTAAATTGAATGAAGGGATAGGGGAAATTCGTTCAGTTCACATCTTAATGCAGACTTACCTGATTTCACACTTTCGAACCAATATACGAATTGAAACTCAGTTGTCCTTTGAAATTCAAGCTTCTCCGAAATTTGCAATGGTATTCTCCAATAAAAAATAATAATGCACACATATATGTAGTATGTATTCATTTCCACACTCAGATCTGAGTAGCTGATCACTTTTGGACAGTCAGTGTTCTCATATAAGTGCAGAGAAATTTTCATGCACAGCACTTCCTGATTGTGCAAACACCTCCAGATTAGGGCCTTTAGGTTTTATTTTACAGTTTTTCATTATTTCAGAGAGGCCTGCTGGTTCAGATCACATACAAACCATTGCCATTACATTATATTATAGCACACACACATAATTTGGGTCATTGTATTTACCTTTACAGTTCAATGGTCCAGCCAATATTTTACTACAGGCACTTTTGTAGTTATAACAATTATCCAGATG
The DNA here is from genome assembly GCA_021292165.1 of Shinisaurus crocodilurus. Classification (NCBI taxonomy): domain Eukaryota; kingdom Metazoa; phylum Chordata; class Lepidosauria; order Squamata; family Shinisauridae; genus Shinisaurus; species Shinisaurus crocodilurus. Next base: position 26,831,286 of record CM037879.1, on the reverse strand, counting down.
AACAGCGTAAGTATTTCATAGGAGATAGTCTAGTCTCTGTGGTCAGAGAATGTGCAAAGGCTTGGTTCATGGTCTGCTGAATTATAGCAGATCTTCTATAGGCCCTACAGAATATTCATGTACATTCTTCTTCATTCTGGCATAATTGACTTCCTAGATTAAAATGGCTTCTTAGGAACCATTACAGCTCATGACCCAGCTAGTTCGGCATGTCAATTGACTCTTCCTTCCCTTTAACATTCCCTTTTTTGCAAAGCAGTAAGCAGATCTACTACGTGTGTGTGTGTGTAGTGGAGAAAGGGGTCAAAAATAGATTGCCCACTCCCATACATTGAGGAAAGAAATCAATTACCATTTTTGTTTGTTTACCTCCATTTTACAGTTCGAATCCAGGTAATTAGTCATACCCTAAATCCCCTTCAGAGCAATTTTAACTGGACCAGTTTCAATTTCTGGACTCTTAAGCTGTACATCTCTACTCCATCAGTACACAGAGGAAGATTTTTCAAAGAAGCATTCAGATTAGCAAAGCTGTCATAACCTCTGGATGAAGTCCAGCTGTCATTGCTAAAATAATTTTACTGCATTTTTCATGTGGCATCAGTAATTCATTCAATGAGGCAAAGTCACCTTGTGGACTAATCAAAGTATTGCTTATAAGGTTATTTTAAATATTTGTGATCCAATACAAACGGAAAAGATTATTTAACCTTTGGGAGGATACAGATGGCTGTAATATGAGCCTGACAATAATTGTGCTACTGTTGTGGTGGAGCTACTACATATACGTAGTTAAAGTTGTGTTAGTATTGTCGGTTATTTTTCCTTTATATGTTATTTATAGAGTCCTGCCAAAAAGAATAAATCATTAATAAAATCAATGCATGTTATAATTTGGGGCACAAAGATTGCATTTGGGCGCAATTCTATGTCCCTCCGACTTTGTCTGGGGGGACGTAGGAGATGACGTTGACGGCGCTGTGACCTCGTAAATCCCATACGAGGTCACAGCGCCAGAGAGTAGCGGCGCAGTTTCTTCCATGCCAGAGGGAAGGAAGCAAGGCTCCACCAGATTCTGAGGAATCCAGGCGGCACGTCAGCCTCTCCTCCTCAGGAGGGGGGGGACATCTAGATGCGTGAAATTGGCGGTCTAGATGTTTTTGAGGGTGGAAGGAGCACAGAGGATATCCCATCCTCTGCGCTTCTCCCCCATTCAATAGGATGCCCATAATCCTCTGAGTTCAGGAGGGTTATATGGCCAGCCTCATAGGGTTGCGCTGTTTGTTGTGTAATCCCTCCATATGTAACAATAGTTCCCTGAAAATGGAATGTCAGCTTTGTAATACTTGCACCAACATCTCTTGACCAGAATATATACTTGTCCCTTTTTTCTTCACTCCAGAAATCTCAAATTGAGGATATACAAAGTAACACCATTTGTTTTAAAGGGATATGACATGTCCGGGGTAAATGTTGTAGTGAACCCTTCTGCGTTGGGGCACACTGAAATAGTGCCTTGCTTTGGTCCTCATTTGATACAGTAGTTCAGCTGTGTGCAAAATGGTGGTGGCCACTGCCTGTCACTTGACTGCCTGATGTTTCTGGTGGTTTAGCCATCGGACCAGAGTCAGTGTTCATCTGCTAGAGCACCTGATAAGCACAGTATAGGAAGTGGCCTGATGAGACAGCTGTCTCTTTTTCTTCCTCTGTCACAGAGAGCTAGCTAGTGGTTCTGTCAGCAGCAGTGATAGGCAATTCTGCCATGTCTCCTTCCATGGGCTTCCTCCATTTTACACCTCCCAAGTCCATGCTCTGCTGGTTCCATGTGGACTATTTTATGAAAATAAATCCATACAGATTTTGGGTGTTGTGTTGTTGTTGTTTTTTTAAAAAATTGTGCGTTATGTGCCTCCTCCCCACACCTTGTATGCATTTTATCTACGTGCCCACCCATTGTCTAAACTAAAGCGTGTTTGTGCGTGCACCTTTTTCTCCATGCGCTTTTCAGATATACACATTATTGCATCGGATGTGTAATTTCTGTTCCACAGAATGCATTGCAAGTCCAAAAATGTTCAGATTTCAGAATACAAAATGATGCCTCTGCCCTGTGTCTGTTTCTGGGTGGTGTGGATTTGGGGGGGTGGGTGGGGGGGTGGGGATGGTTTAAAAATATGACAGAGTGGATTCAACACACATCCCTAGTCAGCAACGGCCTGCGTGGCAGCGAGCACTGCCGTCTTCAGCCATTACTGCCTGCCAAGGGGAAAGAGTGGCTGCCATTGTCAAGAACCGAACCAAGCAGTTTAGCGGGAAGAGCCTGAGCCGCACAATCCAGGCCGTATCGGCATGAGTGGCTGCTTGGGCATCTTCCCCCTCTCACGTCCTCGGCCAGTGCTCAGTCAGAGTGGCAGTGGCAGCCAGTAATGTCTTAATATCTCCCCCCCTCCACCTCCCATGGCCTCTGCAATAGTGGCAGTTCAGAATCTCTGCCACGGACCATCGGTGTATGTACAAGTGCACATGCCCCAGTCTGGTCGGACTCCTGTATTTCCCCACCACCTTTTTGCCTCATCCAGGGCATTCATTACCAAACGTGCGAAGAGTCCAGCAGCAGCAATGTGTCACGCTAGCCCTGCCTCCTCCACAGTGATGTGTGTGCCAGCAGTGCCCCCTCCCCCCCCAGCTATCGCATGATTGGCTCCACATGAAGTGAGCTGCTTCTATACATGTCGGGCTTTCTCTACGAGGACAGAAATCCTGTGCAATCAGGTTCCCATCTCCATGGAGGAAACCCTACTTGGGTTGAAGTGGTTCCTTTCAGACAGACCCAGTCATGTGTCAACTAGGGGATGCTGCAGTACGCACACTGTCATTGAAGGGGCTGAGGCTAGCACTGTGCATGACCGCTGGCCGGTTCGCACAGGTACAAAACAGCTGAAGAGGGCTTCAGTGGGCTGAATCATCCTATCCATGTTCTGTGGGAATGGGATGTGCAGAAATGCAACCCCCAAATTAGAGCTGTTGAATAGGCTCCAAGTGGCATCCTTTGGTATATTAAAACTGTGAACATGTCAAAGGCAAAACTTCTAGGCCAGAGTTAACTGGTCGTTCTGCAGTGCAGATGATTACGCTGGGCCTTGAACTTTGAGGCTGACCCAATAAAATTCATTGAAGCCACCCTTGTGGAAATTTACCAAGTCTCTTTTTAAATATCTATAATAAGGAAATTCTATCTGATTCCTTGGACCTTTAGTCAATTCTCTTAACTTGTTCCTACAGTTAATACATTTTAAATGAATAATATTCAACCTGAATCCAGGCCAGGGGAGGGAAGGAGAAAGTTATTGACTGAAGAACCCTCAAGAATTATTTATTCCCCATGGTTCTAGTGAGAATACAACATCAACACTCTAGGCTGTCATTGCAGTAATATGAGTTTATCAAAAGAAATCTTTACAAAGCAACTTTGGTTGAGTGAATTATTAATGGTGGAAATATAACCTTTAACTCATTCAGTCTATTGTGCCGCTTTGTGCTCCTCTGTCTTGTGTAACAGTAACGTAACACAATAAATCAGTGGGTAGATGCAATATTAAATATAAGCTGTATTGCTTGAGTTATGGATCGCCTACACAAATACCACTTAATGGTTCTATTTTGAAACAGTTCCTCTGAGTACTTGACAGTTATGTATAGTTCTGCCTGAGTTTTGTTGTATAGTGAAACTGGACAGTATGAAGGGCAGTTTGTTTCTCCCCCAAACCATAGAAGATTTTACATGGTCTGCTCATCTTTACTCTCTTGCAATTATGTCCATGTGAGGGTGAATCATTTATATAATTATATATTAAGGATACAGTCCTAAACATTTTTACTAGGCAATAAGTCTCATTGAACATAAAAGGACCAAGTAAGCATGCATTGGATTGCATTGTAATTCACCAATGGTGTGCACACTTACTTTGGAGTAAGCTCCATTTATTTTATTTATTATATTTTTAAATCGCCCATCTGGCTGGTCACCCGGCCATTGCACTCTGTGGTACATACATAGGATCGTGCTGTAACTTCTCAATGTGCTTCACATGCATTCACGATTTCAGTTATCATTACAACAACCCTTTAAGGTAGACAAGCACTGTTATCTCCTTATTATGGGTCTGGGGACCAAGCAATAGTGAATTTATGACTGCGATGAAAAATGTAGCAGGGACTTTCCAGCTTATTACTAATGCTGTAAACCAGGGCTCTCCAAGCTTGGGTGCCCAGATGTTGCTGGACTACAGCTCCCAGAATCCCTTGCCATTAGCCATGCTGGCTGGGAATGCTGGGAGCTGTAGGCCAGCAACATCTGGGCACCCAAACTTGGAAAGCCCTGCTCTAAACCCAGTGGTGTTTTTTTTCCCAAAAAAGACTTGCCCCCTTCTTCTGAATTTACTGTACCTTGTTCTACAACTTCCTTATGCCATACTGATAATCCACTCCACCAGTGAGATGCTGCACACCATCTATGAATAGGCCTGTGGCCAGGACCGGTGCAAGGCAGTTTGGTGCCCTAGGCAAGATCAGATATTTAGCACCCCCCCTTCCCACTTGAGAGCGCTGTATTTTTTTCCCCAAGGCGTTTCGGGCGCCCCTTTAGCCCTGCGCCCTAGGCTAGAGCCTAGTTGGCCTAATGGTGGCACCGCCTGCCTGTGGCTCACGCTTGGCTCAGCTTTGTCGAGTGGGAAAGTAAGCAGGGTCAGGCCTGGTTATTACTTTTAGGTGGGAGACCCCTTCTGCTAAGTTTCCTGCATTGAGCAGGGGGTTGGCCTCGATAGGCCTTGTAGGCTCCTTTCAACTCTATGATCTATGAAATCTATTGCTTGGGATACAAATTCAACACCGGCATTAGAAGAGTGAAAACAAAACCAGGACATCTCTGACCCTTTCTTAAAACCACACACACACAACCTATAATTAGCACAAAGTAGAAGCACTTTCTGAACTCCCTTCCTCCCAAATTCAGCTGGTAGGATGTGGCAATCATACCCTTTAATTGAATGGGGCAATCATACCCATTAATCCAACCACTTAGATGTTTTTTTGTTTTTAAATACTTAGCAGTATAGAAGTAGTACAAATAAAGAAATAATATAATAATGTGGCTCAGGTGGCAATCCTAAATTTGCTTACCTGGGAGTAAGTCTCATTGGACTCAGCGGGATTTACTTCTGAGTAGGCATTTGTAGGATTGCACTGTCAACAAGGATCCTCTGGAGAACTCAGCCTTGATGGGTAGGACTGAGAGAAAATGCCCTTTCTAAATTCTCCACTTTATTTGTGGCTGGCAAAGTGTGTGTGTGTGTGTGTGTAAGATAGATATAGAGATAGATATATATATTATATCAAATATTCTTTGTGGGTGGATAGAAGAGGCAGAATTCTTCAACAGTTGGAGGTCAGAAGAAAAAGGGAAATTCTCAGTTGGAGAAGTATGAAATCTGAAGGACAGTTATGTTGTAATGTACACATTGGTCCTGGAGGTGCGGATCAAGTCAGTCTGCATCCAGGGTTTACCAAGATAAAATTCCAAGTTCCTGCTGGTGAATGGAGGGGAAAAATGGGATAAGAAAGAGGGACTGGAAGGAGTAGGAGCCAAGCCCAGTGCTTCCTTCAAGAATATCAAAATAGGATTAAAACAATATTAAACAGTAAGATTTAAACAATATCAAACAGTAAGATTTAAACAGTATTAAAACTGGATCCACAGTTGTGCCTCAGATTCTTCATCCTGTTAGTCAGCAGCAAAATGTGGGCCGGGGGCAGGGGTTCACCGTATATTCTTGGGGAAGGGGCTGAAATTCTCCAGCAGTTTAGGGAGAGCCTGGAAAGGAAAATCCACAGAAGATTGGTCAGAAAACTCTATTCTGGGAAATTTTGCCCCAGCTCTAGGTGGAGAAAATCTCCACCTGCTTCAGGATTGTATTATTGGGAACGGCACATCACCTCCTCAGGTGCAGGGCTGTCCGAAGACATTTTGCTACCTGAGGTGAAGAACAAGATGGCGCCCCCTCCCATTCCATGTTCAAAAGCTGACAGGACTGGCAGCTGAATCTGGCGATGGGCCAGCATCCTTCACTGCACTTGAAGGCAGCAAGCTAGTTTAGGGGGCACAGGGCAGGCTGCGTGGCCCACAGCTCTCTCCTCTAACACCTTGCTGCGCCTCCCAGAATCTGCTGCCTGAGGTAACCGCCTCAGTCTGCCTAATGGTAGGGCGGGCCCTGCTTAGGTGTCCTGTGCTCTCCAAACTTTGTGTACAGTGCCCCATAGCTTGGGAAGTAGTTTTCGAATCACAACTCTTTGTTGGTTCCCCTGCAAAGTGCTATAAAGCAAAGAAATATGCACATGTGAATTAGGCCTCAGCTTACATCTCTGGCGCTCCTAAAATTTAGCCTGTCCTCAGGCGGTAAATCCCATTAAAACCAATAGGTAACTGTGGTTAGAATTGGTGTAGCCACACATATTTATTTATTTATTTATTTATTTATTATATTTATACCCTGCCTTTTTTCCTGCAAGGAACCCAAGGTGGCTTACATAATCCTCATTCCTCCTCTCCATTTTATCCTCACAACAACCCTATGAGGTAGGTTAGGCTGAGAGTCAGTGACTGGCCCAAAGTCACCCAGTGAGTTTCCATGGCCGAGCGGGGACTTGAACCCGGATCTCCCGAGTCCCAGTCCAACACTCTCACCACTGCGTCACACTGGCTTTTTTTAATTTTGCTTAAATTCCTGAATATTTCCATTATTCTATAACTCTGACCTACTGTAGTTGTGTTTGTCTTGTTGCTCTGTTTATGAGAGTGTAGGGCCCGAGACTGCCATTTTATGTGTCTCCCTTTCTCCCTTTCACTATCTGAAGTGCCTCCTCCATTTTTTATGTCACCGTTTAAGTCTAAACTGAAAAGCTCCATTTTAACAATTGCTTGCTAAAACTTGCTGGAATGGATTCTCAAAGCTCCATTTTAATCATATTTTCTGTTTCACCTTAATGCGCTGCGCCGTGCTGATGTGTTTATGGGCAGCACTATATAAACTAAAGCTGTACATTAAAAACGCCGCATGTCCCAAATGCTCCTGAAAAATGTTACAGTATCAACTGCGCTCTCAGCAGAATCTTTCCAAATGCTTTTCTGGGCTGAGGGATTATCGTTTTCATAGATCATCTTGATGGAGAATAAAGTACACAATAGTTACTATTCTATACTTTTGCCACATGAAGAGAAGGGCTCCTGCTGCTGTATTTATTTCAACGGACACACAAGGCTGCCTTTGTATAAGGCAGGACTAGATAGACGGAAGGTCTGTTTTCGTGTGACCATCGGTTTATCTGTGCCCTGTGCCATCTAACTCCCTTTTGCAGTGGCTCTTCAAAGTGGGAGAGGACTTCCCCATCCTTTTTGGTTTGAGATCCTTTAACGAGAAGACCAAGGTTTAACTGTTACAGAGCATGTGCTCTGGTATTGATATGTGCTCTAGTACTGCAGTGCACTCTAGTGGGGCTGCCCTTAAGGCTGGTCTGGAAGCTGGAGCTAGTGCAGAAAGCAGCAGCTTGGCTGTTGTCGGGAAGCTGCCCCCTTTCAGCATGCAACTCCTTTGCTGACGGAACTGCACTGTCTGCCTATTCACTACCGGGCCAGATTTAAGGTTCTGGTACTAGTGTACAAAGCCCTAAACAACTTGGGACCGAGATACCTGACAGAAAGTGCCTCCTCCCTTACCAACCTGCCCGGTCACTGAGGTCATCAGATGGCATGCTGTTGGTCTGCATGTTCCTATGACCCGATTAGAGTCTACTCGGAGAAGAACCTTCAGTGTAGCAGCTCCTTTTCTGTGGAACTCCTTGCCTCTGGAGGTCAGGCAGGCACCAATGTTGTGTTGTTGTTTTTGGTGCCTCCTGGAAGCATCTTTATTTCAAGAAACCTTCTTGGATCAACCAGACACGGTTTTTATTGATATTCTTTTTTCTTTCTTAACTTTTAATATAGTGTTTTATTTTTAAAAAATCTTTTTATTGTTCACTGTTCTAGAATCTGTCTAGATGTGGAGCAGTATATAAATGTTGTAAATTAAATAAATCAATAAATAGTGGGCCTCTCCCAAACTAGGACTATTTGCACCCAGTGTCAAAATCATACTCCTGGGTGAACAAATCTCACAATAAGCAATCATAGTTTATTCCTTTATCAGATTGTTAGAGTGGATATTTATTTATTTGCTACAGTGAGGTGACCTTTCTCCAGCTAGCCTCTGGTGAGATCCAAATGCATCTCGTTTCTGTGATGGGTCCAAGAAACAGGATATGATGATTGCCACAGTGGGGGTGGGGTATTGCCTTCAAGTCCTGATTATGGGCTTTCTGGACCCTTCTGGCTGGCCACTGTGGGGAAAGGGTTGCTGAACTGGATTGACCTTTGGTCTGAGTCAGCAAAAGTCGTCTTCTGTTCAGCTTCCCTGGCTGCAAAATGTTCAGCAAACATGATTTTGGAGGATTGCTGAATGCGTGGTGACTGGGTGAATGTGATACATGTTGGGCACTTCACAGATCCCCAGTCCACATAGATTTGGCCCTGGGTTAATTGGGAGGAGGGAAAGAAACCCTTCCTAGACTGACACTTGAAGCAAGTAACACGATGAAAAGAGGACTGTTGTCCCTTTCTCATGACCTTGGGAACATAGAAGCTGCTTGAAGAATCATGCATGTGCTGGCTCACTGCCTGTGGCCAGCTGGGCTAGCAGCTTAGAGGCACAATAAAGGTAGAAAGCTAGCAAAAGGCCAACAGAAACCAAATAGGCAGATAAAGCAAGGCAGGGAGGTTGGCATTTCAGTTTCCTCTCAAATTATTCCAGTCTGAGGATTCAGACCTTCTCCAATGGCCTTGCTCCCGATGTCGTATATGCCACTGCTCCATTTCTCCCTGCCCTGTCCTCCATGTGTACAGTGGAAAGTCTGAAGGAGTTACCCATGCATGTTCATAACTATAGGCCAGTCAGTCTGACATCAATCCCCGGGAAGATTTTTGAGCAGATTATAAAGAAGTCAGTCTGCAAGCACCTTGAAAACAATGCAGTGATTACTAGAAGCCAGCATAGATTTGTCAAGAACAAATCCTGTCAGACTAATCTGATCTCATTTTTTGATCGGGTAACCTCCCTTGTGGACTGTGGGAATGCTGTGGACATTATATATCTGGACTTCAGCAAAGCTTTCGACAAAGTGCCTCATGATATCCTGATTAGTAAGCTAGCTAAGAGTGGGCTAGATGGAACAACTATCAGGTGGATCCACAATTGGCTACAGAATCGGACTCAAAGAGTGCTTATCAATGGTTCCTTCTCAAACTGGGGAGAGGTAACGAGCGGGGTAGCACAGGGCTCGGTCCTGGGCCCGGTGCTCTTCAACATTTTTATTAATGACTTGGATGAGGAGGTACAGGGAATGCTTATCAAATTTGCAGATGACACAAAGTTGGGTGGAACAGCTAATACTCTGGAAGACAGAAACAAAATTCAAAGTGACCTCGATAGGCTGGAGCGCTGGGCCGAAAACAATAGAATGAAATTTAATAGGGATACATGCCAAGTGCTGCACCTAGGGAGAGGAAACCAAATGCAGAGTTACAGAATGGGGGACACTTGGCTCAACAATACTACAAGTGAGAAGGATCTTGGAATTGTGGTAGATCACAAACTGAATATGAGCCAGCAATGCGATGTGGCTGCAAAGAAGGCAAATGCAATTTTGGGCTGTATTAATAGAAGTATAGCTTCCAAATCGCGGGAAGTGATAATTCCCCTTTACTCGGCACTGGTTAGGCCTCATCTTGAGTACTGCGTCCAGTTCTGGGCACCTCACTTTAAGAAGGACATAGACAAACTGGAGAGGGTTCAGAGGAGGGCAACAAGGATGATAAAGGGCCTGGAAACAAGGCCCTATGAGGAGAGACTGAAAGAACTGGGCATGTTTAGCCTTCAGAAGAGGAGACTGAGGGGAGATATGATCGCACTCTTCCAGTATTTGAAGGGATGTCACACAGAGGAGGGCAAAGATCTCTTCTCGGTCATCCCAGTTTGCAGGACACGGAATAATGGGCTCAAGTTACAGGAACCTAGATTCCACCTAAACATCAGGAAAAATTTCCTGACTGTCAGAGCAATAAGACAATGGAATCAACTACCTAGGGAGGTCATGGGCTCTCCCACTCTGGAGGCATTCAAGGTGCAGCTGGACAGACATCTGTCAGAGATGCTTTGACCTAGATTCCTGCATTGAGCAGGGGGTTGGACTCGATGGCCTTGTAGGCCCTTCCAACTCTACTTTTCTATGATTCTATGATTCTATGCTCCACGTGATCAGGAACCCCAATCGCTCAGGATCCCCATTCATGTGGCACTTCTATGCATATATAGCTGTATACATGTAGTGCCCCTTTTCAGATCTTTGGCTCTACATGCCAAGGTCTAGGGCAGCAGCACACACATGACACTGGGGTGGGGCCAGTGTTGCAGTCTCGCATCCCCTTCTCCACATCTTCATTTTCCATATGGAGGAGGTCTGAAAAAAGAGTCCAGGTCAAGCCCCACTGACTGCTTCTGTCATCTGCCATCCACTGAGTTGGGAAGATGGAGCGCTTCCTCCCAGCCAGCAGTATTGGGGGTACCAATGTGCATGCACAGGATTGTGCTTTTCAGTAGAAGTCAAAACCTGAAAAAATGTCTTGACTTCTACTTACCCAACTTCCCATCTTTGTTTTCAAGTTACATCTTCTTCTCTTTTTTTGTTATGTATAGTTTTTGTTTCTTTTTAAAACTCATGGTTAAACAACATGGAGTGTGAACAGTAAGGAAGGCAAGGATGGAGAGAGGGAGGATGGAAGAAGGGAAAGTGGCCTTGAATTTCAAAGAGAAGAGAATTTTAATGTCAGCTCATATGGGATGTCAACTTGTAAGGCACATATTGATAGAAAAGAAAAATGGTCAGGCAGGCATACAGATCTGTATAAGCAGCCCAAATAAGTGTCCATCAGGTGTTGCTGACCATAGACTGCACGTTCAGCTACGGAAAGGAAAGGGGAGTCCTCCAGCCATTGCCTGATTGGTGATTGGGCCTTGTCTTTCCAGTGCTCGTTTTCAGTTACATCTTCCTGCAATATCTACATCCTTTTGTCTACCTTTAACCCCCTGTTGAGCTTTGCATTGGTACAGTCACACTCCCCACCTGTACTCCCTTCTGCTGTCAAAACTCTTAGTAATTAACTTTGCATTGCACAATAGGGATGTGCGAGGAATCTGCTTGGGTGGCCAAAATCAAGCAGATTGGCCCTGCTTGGCCTCCCAGATTCCGGCCCATCTAGTCAGCACAGGCACTGCCTCATTCCAACGCGAGTCGAGCCAGCACACGGTCTTCCACCTTTAAAGCGGGCCACACAATTTGCATTATTTTTCAAAGGCAGAGAAATTTGCGCAAAATGCTGCTGCAATTTGCACAATTTGAATCATCATATGTGCTGCAAGATCAGCACACCCTGCCCTGTCCCGCTATCCTGTTTCAGGTTGTGTGTGTGGATCCTTTTATATTCCACTTGCAATCCACACATTGATACAAGACAATACACTTTCTTTTCCCTTTCTCCCAGAGGCTGTTGTCTTGATTCTCCTTTCCCTTTTACAGCTACAAACCAGACAACAGCAGGGACTCAGAAAACCTTGTGCACTAGCATGTAGGCAGAAGGTGCTCTTGTATGTAATCATTAATCATTCCTGTTGGGTTTGTACTGGCTCTCTTCAGGTAAGGCAGTTCAGTGATTGATTGAGTTGATCCTCCAAATGAGGAAGCATGGCAGCACAGCCGTTCCTTCCCTCTCCCTTGCAAAAATAAAATAACCATCTTTCAGTAGCAGCAGCGGCAGCAGCAGCAGTAAACTTCAGCTTTCTTCATAGGGGTGATAAATATGACTGTTTTTTACAAGTTGCTTTTTAATTAACAGGAATTGACATTTTGGGTGGATTTTGGCATGTTTATATGGTTTTGTTGAAACTGGCCCTCCATGGCCTAGTTAGTTCACTTTTGATGGGTTTATTGGGATGTGATGATACAGACACATGCTGGAGCTTCAAAAGACCTGTTTTGTGTGCCAAAACCCATTCCCCCCAATCCTCCCCATCTGCTTCATGTTGACTTCAGTATTATGTATTGATTTGTTTGTTTGTTTGTTTTAAGTATTTATTGAAATATCAAGCCTTATATCCAAGTTCTCAGGAATTTGGGGAATGCCCTAAGTGTAAGAGCAGGGTCAGCAATTGAGCATGGCAGTAAGGGAGATTATGGGATTAAATGGCTTTAAAGGTTTAGGCAGCCTTTAAAAGGGATTAGACGAATTCACAGAAAACAGAGCTACCAAAACAGCTGCTAGTTGAAACTGAATCCCAGTAGGAATATTTCCTTGATTGCCAGTTGCAGGTGATGGTATCTTCATCAGACATTGCTTGCAGACTCTCCAGCGGTGTGGTTGTTAGAATGTTGGACCAGGACTGGGATAATCTGGGTTCAAATTAGGATGTACGAGAATTTAGTTCCTGTTCTCAAATCATGTGGACACGTGCCATTTGCAATCTTGAATACGAGCAGGAACACAATTCTTGGATTTTTTTTTGCAATTTCCCAAATTTCTGTTTGCATTTGAAAGTGAGTACTTGCACAAGTGCTCGCTTCTGAAAATGTGCACTTGCAGATTTCCTCCCCAAATCAGTCAGCATTCTGTGCTCACGGAATATGCTCAGTCATTCAGAAAAGTGGGACACACATTAAAATAAATATTTGATTTCTCCATTAATGGCTATAGGCAGCTTTCACTTCCATCCCTGGGGATAGAATGTCCTGGGGACATTTCAAAGTAGCTTCTCAGTGTGAATCAGGAACCGATGTATCCAGACAATTAGTTGGTTCTTTCTATACTTTTTGTATATCAGTGTGTCTCCTCTTCCTGCCTCCCTTTTCTGTTCTCCCTCGGTTGTCATTTCCCCCCCTCTTACTCAACATTCCATGCCATTGAATTATTATGTGGCTATTTGGGAGGGGGGGTCCCTGTGGCATAACCCCACCATTCAGTTCCCTGGTGTATGTCTGTATTAGTATGTTTAGTGAGTATAGAATGTTGAACTGAGTGGGTGTGGTTTGTGATGTCTTGGAAAGGGTGGGGGGAGGAGTATATAACGAATGTTTCATAGATTTAATAGATTTCATAGATCATAGAGTTGGAAGGAGCCTACAAGGCCATCGAGTCCAACCCCCTGCTCAATGCAGGAAACTAGAGGTGGGGTCTCCCATCCAAGTAATAACCAGGCCTGACCCTGCTTAGCTTTCCACACTCAGACAAGCTGAGCCAGTGTGAGCCACAGGTGATGTCTGTGTTAGTGTGTTGGGAGTTGGGGAGTTAGGTTAGTTGGGTTAGTCGGGTCGTTGTCTTTTCCTTCTTACAGTTATTCGTGTCTTGTCTGTCAGGAGTTTTGAGAGAAAACAGTGCTTGTCTGAAGAGTGAAAGTATTTAGAGTTATAGGGACTTAGGTTGATTACAAAGTGTTTGGTGTAGGCAAGTTTAAAGTTATTTTCTGGAACTAAGATTTTGAGAATTAAAATAAACTTATTTTTATTTTGTTTGCTACCCAAATCCTACGTGTCAGCTTGGCGTTATTAACCTGCATTACTGTTAAATCTACACACACACCTTTGTACCCACAGTATCATAGATTTAAAATAGATCCTTAATAACCTGTATTAATCTTTTCCCTCATTGGTAGGGGAAAGGTTTCATTTGACACACACCCCTCAGGTTTTTAAGTGTTGGTGCTTAGCCTGAGAAGGGTTTATGTGTCTGGTCCTAGTGTGAAGGGTCCGTGTCATCGCAGTCCCCCACTCTGAGTTTGCTGATAAGCCCCTCTTGTGTGTGGGTAGTGCAGTTTTGGCTACATTTGCACTAGCATTGGAAAACCTGGATTAGTATTAGAAAGGATGATGAATTTGTCAGTCTCTGGTGCCTCCTCTTGTTTCGTTTCTCAAGTCCTCACTTAGCTGTGTACCTCACTGGGTGACCTTGGACCAGTCTCTCTTAGCCTAACCTACCTCTCAAGATTGTGAAAAGGCTAAAATGGGGGGGAGAGATCCACGTACCCTGCCCTGTACGCCACCCCCATCTCTCTCTCTCACTGTGTCCATATATATATATACATACATATATATATATATATATATATATAATCCACTGCTGGAGATAGCCTTTGAACTGATCCATCAGTTCACTTACTTTCTTTAAAAAAGGTGGTTAGGTATTTTCTGGTAATGCTTTGACTTATTGTGATCTTTATGAACTCTATGATCTATTTGTTCCAAAACTATGCAGTAATTATGTTGAGTATTTGGGAAGAGACCTGATGCCCATCCTCAGCTCTTTTTGGCAAGTCACAGGCAGGGAGCAGTAAAATGAGGTTTGTGTAGTTTTCATGGGGAAAGGGTGCTTTTTTTACACAGGGGCTGAAGCACGCTTCTGAGTTGCCCACAGGAATTCAGAAAAAAAGCCACAAGGCCAAGATTTGAAGGACAAATCCTTGGCACGCTGACATTTAAAGTCCATCACATTAGAGGACATCACGGATATTTTTCCAGGTCAGTTTTAGATGAACATTTATTAATTCAGTTAATGAATTAACACACCTGCATCAGACACTCTGTGGATAAAGACTTGGTAATGGCATGTACCTAGTTATTTCCAGTCAATTTTTGGTGATGAATGTCTCTAGAGACCTAACCTATCTTACTTCTGGTAACGACCTTTTCACTCTTCTGGCAGTTACAGTGTCAGGGACCGGAATGAATAAGAGGTGAAACCCCATAGCAACAGCTTATGAAGTTGATGAAACTGTCATGGAGAATAAGGCTATCAATGGCTAGTCATGATGGCTATATTACCTACCACCTGTATTGGAGGCAGTATGCCTTTCAATAGCAGTCACTGGGAACATGAGCGAGATGGTGCTGTTGCACTCATGCCCTACTTGTGGGCTTCTCAGAGGCAGCTGGTTGGCCACTGTATGAACCGAGGGCTGGATTAAATGGACACTTGGTCTGATCCAGCATGGCTCTTCTTATGTTCTTATCTACACCCCCATAATTCTTTGCTTCTCACGTCTATATCTTGTGATCAGTTCTTTTTACTTGTATCGCTAAGATTCTTTGCAACTATTTTTACCCTTTTACTTGTCAATACCCTTCTTGAAAAGCGAGACTCTGTTTGTGAGCCCTCGCATTTTTGAGCTGATTCACAAGTTGCACAGGGAAAACTTTGGTTTGCCATCAAGTATACAAAGCACAGGGAACGGCGATCAGTCCTAGTCCCCTGGCAAGTGTACCAGCATTATGCCCATATTTGAAAATGTGTGTTTGTAGCATTCATATTGTAAGTTTTTAGCAGGAAGCATCAAAGAATTTAGTGATATGCCTAAAAATGTTATATGTGGAGAGGTGCTTAATGTGTCTACCTTTTGTCTCTGAATTCCAGTAAAGTGGCCCATGGCTCTAATATGTGGGGTCTATTGTCTTTGTCCCTTAGTCAGAAATTGGAATATACATTGCTGCTCTAAGGAAATTAAATCTCTTTCCGTTGACTCCTAGACTAACACTAGACTGTCTCTTAAAAACACAATGACCAGTTGTTAGAGGCAGATAATTAGTCTGTAATTATCTCAAGTTTCACTTTTTCTTTAAATGAATGACTTCTCCACCTACGTTCCTTGAAACTTCTACACTGTGCAATTAGTGTGTTCTAATCCTTTCTGCCTCCTTCTCCTCCTCCCCCTCCTCCTCTCTGCCAGGATGTAGGAAAAATCCAGCCCTTCTGTTAGGGAAATGATCCCACTGCCAACTTTTAAGAAACATAAGAATGGCTGGGTATTAGTGTGGAGAAAGGAGCCTTTGGGGGTTCCTACACACACACACACACACACACACACACACACCCTCATGTGTGAACCGGCTGGGGTGGGGTGGGGTGTGCATAGTTCCTCTCGAATGGATGGCGCCTGGAAGTCCAGAGGAGCCAGGCTGAAAGCTTTCATATGTAAATGTAGTTCAAACCCAGTAAGTCATGAGTTCCCTTCCCTGCCTGGCCAGGTGAAGTTCATCTTTTGGCTAAGAGGCAGCAGAGCTACAGGGAGGAGGGGAGGGGGGGAAAGCGTGGGTTTTGGTCTTTGTCTGTCTGTCTTTGGTCATCGCGTGGCTGCCCGGCTGTTGCAGTAATGGCAGCGCTCCAAGGAGAGGCCCAAGCCTTCGGGGGGGGGCCCCTCAGGAACCGACCCCAGGTAGCTCCTGGTGAAATTAGCTGAATGAGGGCTCTAGTAAAGGCAAGGCTTGTGGGAGTTTACCCATCTCGAACCTGCGGGTAGATGTGGTAATTCTCCATCGGGCAGCAAGGCGTGCTGGATCTAACCCTGGAAGAAGACTGACCCTCAGGTAACAAGAGTGTGTGCCTGAGAGATATATGAATCAGGTTTTGTTATTTTGCAGCTCTATTTCTGTGTACCAAAGTGTCTCTCTCTAATTTTGTGTCCTTCCTCATTTCCCACCTTTTGTTGTAAAATGCTACCAGAATAAACCTCCTTTTGGTTTTACCCCACATGGGTTTTGTAGTCACTCTGTTTGGTTCAGTAACTAAATCCAGGTTATAGACAAAGTCAAGTCCCAAAAGCTTGGAAGCTTAACCGTTGTATTGTATGAAGCAGCTGATTAAGTGGTTCTTGCTTCAGTCAGCTTTTTAATTTCGAATGCAAACCCTAGATTGGTCAGATATAATATTACAAATGCCTCTCCTCCACTTTCTCTTTCATGGGAACAACAATCAACTATAAACAGAAATCCCTGGTTTCAGAGGAGGGCCCCTTTGAGGAGAAGGTACAGGACAGGGGGCCAACTACCCACTGGGGAGGAGGGCTGTGGCTCAGTGGTAGAGCACCTGCTTTGCATGCAGAAGGTCCCAGGTTCAATCCCCGGCATCTCCAGGTAGGGCAAGAAAAACTCCACCTGAAACCTCTGGAGAGCTACTGCCAGTCAGTGTCGACAATACTGGGCTAGATGGACCAATGGTCTGATTCGGTATAAGGCAGCTTCCTACGTTCCCGTGTACCCAGTCCCCAGCCCCTAAAGCAGGCTGCCAGCAGGTTCCATGGCCTCTGCCACTACTTTCTGCATACTTCTCTTGTCTGCTGGGGGCCAGCTAGTGGTTGCTCTGCAGCCTCCAGTCATTGATCTCTAACTTAAATAATTATGGAACTGCAGGTGCAGTCCAACAAATTGTAGTCCAATTGTAGTCCAATAAATAGTGTGAGAGAAGCGCAAAACATTTTAAGCCAGGCATATGGAAATGCCCACAAAATCAAACGGAGTTTACTCCTGATGTTTCCCAGTTAGAGGAGAATGGGCAACTTGGCTGAACATTTTAACTCAGTTGCGTTTTATGGTGGTTCCTCTGCTTTCCGCAAACTCTTGCATAATGAATGGCAACCCTGTTGCCAAACAGTTCCTTCCTTTTGCTGAGTCCAGATGGTTTCTTTCCACCTGCTTGCAGCATAGTGCACTACACACTTGTTTTGGATTCCCTGGCATTGTCGCCTGTTGTGCAGCCCACCTGCTACAGCTGCTCGTTACAATCCTCCTGCCTGCCTCGGATGCTGATTGGAATTCTCTGCCTCGTAAAATTAGACCGTTCCTTTCGTCCCCATTGGGCCATCCTTGAAACATCGGATGGAGGGAAGGACCAGTCCCTCAAGGCATGACAAGCCGAGGATGCCTCTGTTGGATTTGACTCTTTTCCATATATTGTGTACGAACCACCAAAGCAGCAGCAGTGAAAGGGAAAGGTGGAAGCTTCTTAAATCAGAGCGTGGAAACAAAGGTGCACACAAATCTGGAGCATGATTGTTACTTGATCTTGCCCTTCCTCCAAGGAGCACAGGACAACATCATGGTTCTCTCTCCTTATCCCTTCCCATTATTCTCACTAGAACCCCTTGAGGTAGATTAGGCTGAGAGATGGTGACTGGACATGGTGACATGGAGTTCACTTGGTTGAGTAAGGATTTGAATATGGATGTCCCTATCCTAGTCTAATGCTCTAACCACTAGTCTACATTGGCTTACTCTATCATCTGTGATTCAAAATCTGTTCATCTTTCTGGTGCCACTCTCCGATAATTCCTCTGAGGCAGGCATGGATGGGGCATCAGTGAGGTTTTTCTCATGCTCTGTGTAGACTTTATCTGAGAAAGGGGTATGGGACAGCTGGGATGTTATCCTTTTAGGGATCATCCCCTCCATCTACTAGATAAAGCTACCCAATTTGGCTTCATTTGTCTTTTTTAATTTTTTTTTAAAAACCTAGAACAGTATCTAAAATTATCTCTTGCTTTGTTAATATAAGGACTACCTATTTCTCTACGTGTCCCACTTCCCCGTAATAAGGGGGCCCTGTGTGCTTTGCCCAGGATGGAAAACACTTCTGAAAGCCAGTGGATTTTATATTTTCAAAAAAGGAGGATCCAGTATTTTTCCCTTTCTTGCTCCCGGTGGCCCTTGGAACAGCTGTAGGTCCTTCCTGTAACCATCACATGACCTGCTGAGGCTAATTTGAATGTCTTCAGACCCCTCCCCCCCATTCCTTCCATGCAGGCACTTTGACTTCACCATCGAGTCAGTTCCCCCCTCCCCTAATCCCCCGCACCTGCTTTTCATAACATCTTGCATGATGAAGATATCTGGAGATCTCGAAAGCTTGCACATTCTTCTGTGATCCTTCAGTTGGCCTAATTAAGGTATTTCACTCGTATGCATTTTGAAACGTCTTCCTCCAGTGTGTGGGGAACCATCACTTTAAATTGGGGCCTATGCCACCTACATGCTTACAAGAGTAGGCCTCATTCGTATGATCCAGCAACCCAGTTTTTTTCCACTGCAGACAGATTGCCTGAGTGGAGCCTGATGCAGAGGTATTTGCATGTATAGGCTCAGCTGAAGGTTCTGCACATGGTGGCAAAGGTTACAGCATCTGTCCCTGCTTCTAATTCCAGCCCCTCCATAATACTCCTTGAAGATTTGGAGAAACCACACTCCCTGGAGCAGAGCCCTGATGTTTCATTTTCAGAAATGTTGCTGATGTACCTGTTCAATACCGTGTCCGTGGATGTGTGACCCAAACAATGCATGGAGCATGAAAGCCTACACAAAACTATCTTTGTAAGTGTAAGTGGAACATGGTACTAAATTTCCTCTGGATCAGAGTCTAATTTGCTCTATGGGGAAACCCACAAGCAGGACATGAATGCAATTGCAGGCTCCTGCCCATGTTCCCCTGCAACTGGAGTACATAGGCATACTGCCTCTGATACTGGAGGAAGCATGTAGCTATCAGGACTAGTAGCCATTGATAGATAGCCTTGTCCAATCCCCTTTTAAAGCCATCCAGATTGGTGGCCATCATGACATCATGTGGAAGTTAATTCCATAGTTCAACTATGCGCTAAGTAAAGAAGTAGGGATGATTCAACCCAAACTGGATGCTTCCCAGCTCCTGTCGGCTTCCCCCCAGGGTTCATCTGAAAAGTTGCTCTGCCGGCTTTGTATGTTTGGTGCTAGCGCAGACTGGTTTCATTTTGGTTCACATGGAGCCTGCCCATCTTGTACAGGCCTGGCTTGCCCCAACATGGTCCTAGTGCCTAACAAATCTGAGCCCCTCCTCCCTACATCACCGACTCATCCACGCATTGAGACCCCTCCGCTTAGCCTGTCTAGCTGGCTGGCCCTGTGCGTGGGACAGGTAGCATTTCAGGCTGAGCCCAATAATATCATCACCTAATCATCCCTTTAAAACGAGGAACTGCTGTAATGAACATCCAGCAAGAATATCACTAGAAGTCTAGAGAACGTACTTAATAGCAGGTTTCATGACCTTCTTATAGATTATGGCTTTAATTAGGCGGAATTATTTTGTTCAGGTGGATTTTTACACTACATTAAGGTTTCACTTTGTTCCGAGGAGAAATCTGTAACTTCATCCCACTCTCTAGCTTTTCAAAGCTTGAGATATGGAAGGCACAACAAGCATGATCTTCTTAATCCTCCGCTATGTAATCTTGCTCTGGTATACAGTCAGTTATCCAAATGTTTGTTTATCTGTGTGAAAAAATTCACATGCACATCCACATGTTCAGGATGATTAGGAAATTGATGAAAAATGAAACAGTAAGTAAAGTATTGCACCTGTGGTATGGCCCAGGTAAGCATGTAGAGTGCATACAATCTTGGTGTCTCATCTCAAAAAGGAGATAAGCAGGTGGAAAATGTATGAAGAAAGTCCAACTAAAATGATCAGAGAGTTGGCATATTTTTCCTACAAAGGAATATTACATGGATTGGTACTCTTTAGCTTAGGGGGAAAGATTGGAGGGATGTGACAAACATTAATAACATGAACTGAACAGTGTGGAACGGGTTGATTGGGAATACATTCAGGAAAGGCAGAAGTCAGTAGTCCCACACTCACTGTACGAATTTGGGCTGTTATCTCCAGTTATTTTAAAAAAAGGGCCAGGAAGCAGATGATGGGAAAGACCAAGGCCAGATTGAGGCATGACCCAACTGGGCCCAACAGCGTTCTAGGCCCACCCTCATAATGTTGTGCGTATATCAATTCTTACAGCATTGTATTTTGTTTCTATCCTCTCTTATAATGTGCTCTCCCTCCTTCCCTTTTATTCTCCCAAGGTTTTTTTTAGAGATATCTCTTAAATCCTGCTGGATCTTTTATTCTGCAATTATGAATATGTGGCTTTCTAGCTGCATCTGCATCTCCTTCTCCTTCTCCATCTTCTTCTTCTCTCCTCCTCCTGATGATGATGGTAATGATTTGCTTGTATTTAGATTTTACAGAGCATCCCAGGGACCATAGGATATGGTGGATTCCCCCTCCTAAGGCTGTAGACACTGCTATGACCTTGTGTGTGTGGGGGGGGGGGAGGAGTTCAAGATCAGATTGATCCCCCTCCCCCACCTCTTCCCCCTGTTGCTACTACTTTTCCGAGGTTGCGACAGAGCTATCAGAAGAGCTTGGGGAGAGGGGAAAGGGGTTGGGGCGGTGGATGGGGAGGGAAAGGAGAAGGAGAGACCAAGTTCTGCAGGATCTTAAAGCCACACGCTGCCCACAACAAAGAAGATCAGGTAGATGAGCCAAGAGGTTCACCGAGCTGAAAATGGAAAGAACAGGAGGAATGGGAGGCATTTTTGCCTCCATCCTCCACCCAGCAGGGCATAGGATAGACCAGTGTTCTCCAACCTTGGGTCCCCAGATGATTTTGGCCTACAACTCCCAGCATGCTGGGAGTTGTAGGCCAAAATCATCTGGGGACCCAAGGTTGGAGAACACTGGGATAGACAGAGTCTCTGAGGTCAGAGCCCACTGTCTCTCTTGAGCGGCTGTCCCTTAGGATTATGCTCTCAGTGGGGGGCGGGTTTCTTTTGTGTGAACTGCCCTAAAAGTATAATTGAAGGACAGCTTAGAAATACTTATAATGAATGAATGAATGTCACCTTCATGGCCTGCTTGTGAGCTTCCCAGAAATATTTGGCTGGCCGTTGTGGGAAGCAGGATGGTGGAATAGATGCCCAGCAGTGGGCGCATGCAAGGGATGTCCTCTATATTGTGATTGTATTGACAGTTTGGTAAATGTGGACTTGAAACCCAGGTCCACATGTCCCATCATCCCTGCTTTAGATATTGACATCTGACTTTATTATAAAAGACTTGTCCTCTGCCTCTCAAAACAGTTTAGTCTTTTTATAGCCTTGGAATGCAGGAGAGCTGCTTCTTCTTCCCTTTTCTTTTTCTTTTTCTTTTTTATAATGTTGTATTTTAATTCTTGCAAATTGCTTGCCAATTTAATACCGGCAACATCTAAACAGTAAGTAATTGCTTATGATAATGAGTGCAAACTAATTTACTGGAATATGTTAGTATTCACAATGCACTTTTAAACTGTCGGCTGTTCCAAAAATACGGCACTCTGGTTTAACTGCAGCTTTTGTGGGATGGCGCTGTTGCTACAAACAGCAACCCCTCAAAAACCACCAAAAATAAATCTTCAAAAAAGGCAGCTTCTAAGTTTACAGTCATCTCCCCAAGAATTGAGCCCATGTGGGTATGAGATCTCTTCATCTTCTGAGAACGGAGAACCGAGCAGCAGCAGCAGCAACGGCAGCGGCAACAATCACAAAAGAGGTTTAAATAATTCAGCTTAATTACTGATTGATGTCTCGGAGATAAACATTTATGCCTTGATAGAGTGCTGTTGTTCCCATATGGACTGTAAAGATTAATTTAAACAAATTTTAAAGCTAAGCAATGCAGTCATTTATAGATTTCCAAGCCTTTTTTTTTCCAATGGCCTTCATTCTGGAAGTGATTATATATCTCCACTGCGTCAGTCAACTGACTGCGGCTTGCTGCTGTTTCATTTTATCTTATTAAAACAAAGAGAGAGTTGAAAAGATACAACGCTACTTGAGATTTCATTGCTTACAGCAATGCTTTCAGACTGTTTACCAAACAGTCCACACTAGAATCATTTTGCATTTGGTTTGAAATCCATCTGTTTCATCGTAACCCAAATCCACAAAGGGTGCGGGGGCTGGTTCTTCATCACCATTATAGCAACCCATCTGCAAGATCTTCCTGTCAAATCACTGCGGGTGGCAGGGGGGCTCACTTTATCATTTGGGGATCTTTCTCTAATCTTGTATGCTCCTGTACTTACAAATTCTGTCTTATGGTTCGGCATCCTCACTGGATTGCAACACCTTCACCCGAGGACCAGTGAAATGTCACCAGAACAGCATCATGGCTTGATGTGATGGTGCTAGAAACAGCCACCATTGCCAGATGCACAGCGGCAGTGACGTGCAAAGCCATAAGTTGCCACCAAAGAGAGGACGAGCATGACAGGGGATGACACATGCTATAGCTATGTGCAAATATCCTCTTCCCTGCCGTTGACAATTTACTGAATTTCACACTGACATTCTTCTAGGTGCCCCACAAATCTCTGCAGATGTTTTGCTTGAGCAAGAACATCCTTTCAATTTCACACAAGGCATAATTTCCTGACAACGGAATCCCCTTCACATGTTACATCGCATGAAGGGGGTTCCAGGGCAGGGGGAAGCCCGCCTCTCCCAGCATCGGGCACACCACTGGCCCAGCCTCTTGGATGTCCATGGTTTGGCATGGACGGCTACAAGGAGGAAGCTTCTGCCTGGGTGGCTTCTCACACACAGTCTTCCTCCCTGCAGATGTCCACACTGTTGTGTCAGTTTCCAGGGGACTGGCCCGGTGAGCAGCACAGCCCTGGTTGTTGTGTGACACCCCCTTCATGCTATCTCAGGGCCGTCTGAGGAGAGCCAGGAATCAGGAACTAGGAGCTGCAGTACAAAGCCAGTAGTTGGGACCAGTGGTGTAGTGGTCAATTTTGTAAGTACAGGCGCTCACCATGACAGTCCCCGTAGCCACACCCCCAAGAAGAGTCCAAAAATGCAGGCAGTTGTGTTGATTCATATCAACAAACCAGTTCTAGCAGTCTTCATCCCCGCTGAGAGCAAATGGGTCTTAATTGCCCATTCAAGACCAAGCCACCCCCCAAATACTTTGTATTAGAACAGGGAGCAAGATATTGTTGCTAGGAAAAAAATCATCCCCCCCGGGGCTACTGTGAGGATTGCAGCTCAGCACGGAGGGAACAGGGAAGTCTGGGGGTGGCGGTAGATGATGTCAGCATCCCTGCTAATAAAAAAGTGCTGGCGCTGTGTTCTTGTGAGCCATGGCTCCACTGGACCAGTGAATGGGACTGAAGGGTAAGTCAGGATCAAAGGCAAACCAGGAGGAAGGAGTGAGGAGCTAGTCAGGACCAAGGTACAACAAAATACAGGAACACACCAGAGCTCTGGAAGACCTTGTTGACTGAGCAAGACTTAACTGGAATAGTAAGCTGTCTTGCAGTCCTTCCTGTCCATGAGGATCCAGTGACCAACCTGAGTGTGTGTATGGAGTGGTCGTGCTTAGTCCAGGGCCTGAAGATACTAAGGAGCCCAGGCAGATGCTTCGACATGCAGTGGGGCAGCCACGCACAGGCCCAAAGTTTCCCAGTTTGGACTGTATCATCTCCTAACGCATGATGAACACATGAAGAGGGCTTTGTGGATGTACAAATCCCTGTTCACACCCAAGACATTTCACAGTTTTAATACTTCCCTACAACTGTTTTGCTAGAGCAAGTTCCACGGTAAATGCATGTGGCATTTCTTGAGCAAAATCCACTGTGAAGGTTTATGGCAATTCCATTCATGAATTAGCACAACCGCTACGTAGACATCATGGATCCATCCAGCTACTTGAATTAAGTCACAGCAAAATTATTAACTACATTACTCTTCTCATCATATGAGAGGCTGGCAGCCTCTCTGACTTACTACTCATAATTCAGAGTTTGGGGGGAACAATTCCATTTATTCTCTGTTCCCTCCTTTGAGAAAACATCCACAGGGTTACTCTATTTCCCTCCTCTCTCATCTGCATATGGTAGCAGGGCCGGTGCTACCATTAGGCCAACTAGGCAGCTGCCTAGGGCGCAGGGCTAAAGGGGGCGCCAGAAACGCCTTGAAAAAAAAATACAGCGCTCTCAAGTGGGAAGGGGGAGGCGCTAAATATCTGATCTTGCCTAGGGCACCAAACTGCCTTGCATTGGTCCTGTATGGTAGTCATAGCTCTCTTTCTTTCCAGTGGACAGGGAGTGTTTGTTTGTGCTTTCTGATTTGTTGGTCAAAAATCAGGTGTACTCTGTCCACATTTGACCTGGAGTTGCCCATTGTTGACCAACGGAATTGTTAGAACCCAAACGAATGTAAGTCCTAATATTCTCAGCTTGTTACCATGAGAGAATAGTGCTATGATTAAAACTATTCCATAATATTAATTATGAGAAGCATCACAGTTTGAGGGACAGATCATAATTCAAGGGAGGGAGACCTAAATTACTGATCAAAGCACATACTTTGCATAGAAAAACTCCCAGGTTCAGTCCCTGGCAATTGCCGTTGGGGGGGGGGGGGAAGTGTGCAGTTTCACGTATTGTGCAAAGACAAACCTGGGTTTGCTGCTGTGTTTACAATCAACGGGGCTGCAGCCAATCCTGGCTCCCTGACAAGTGTGCATAAATGATGCATCTGTTTGCACACAAATGTCTGATGCATTCATACTTTCCGTTTTTTTAGTCACGCACTTAAAACATACTGGGTTGTATCCAGGATTTGCCTTCCATTGGCAGAAGGTCCCTTTGTCTGATTTTGGGGGACCCCTCCTTTCTCCTGCACCACAACTCATCCCATTCAGTTGGGTTTCCCCCCTCCTCTGTGTAGCATTTTCAGGGGCTGGAAGAAGGACTGCGATGGCAAGGGGAGCAGGAAAGTCCGTTTCCACCAGTCCAGTTGCATGCATCTAAATCTGGATCCAAACCCCTTAATTATACACCTAAATGATGTAATGTAGGAAGTGGCCCTTAAGCAAGAGGCCTATAAAAGCCCTCCATTTGAGAAGCTGAAGAACTACTATCAGAGTATCTGGTACTGAGCTAATGATCTAAATAAGTATAAAGCATGTACTTGCATGCTTATCTGTTGGAGCCCTAATACAACCTTTATGATGAATCTATGGTAGACTAAACATGGTCTGTTTTTGCGTGGCATTACACACAAGAGGCAACGTTTAAAAACATGCCAGGCTGATGGATAAAATGCAGCATATATATCAATTTTGCTGATGATAAAACAACAACAATAACAACAACAACAGGGTGTTCATTTCGGCGAACACTATTATGGGCTTCAGTGGGTAGACCAGCCCGTGCTCAGTAATGACCAGAACTATGAAAAACAAATAGTTCAAAGCAGAATACACTCATTTGTCACTTCTGATCTCCTTCCTTGGACTCCGCCAGTTAACTTGTCACTCAAAAAGAGCGGGATAAATCTTTTCCAAAGCAGAATGATAGCAATTACCATAATGACACAGTATGTCACTTTTTTTGCATGTGCCAAGCGAGAATTCAGAGGGAGGGAGAGGAAAAAAAGAAAGAACGAAAACAAATCAGTGATCTGATGGAACATAAGGGGAGGAGGGTGAGAGGAAAGTTGGCTCCATCTTTTCATCTCTCGGTTTAACAGGCCTTTTGCAGATGAGTTCCAAATGTCACCAAATCTGTTTTTGTTTTCCCCTCTGCTGGCCGTCGTTTCCTTTATGGGGCCATTTTGGAATCATATGCGTGTGGTTTTCAGATCACATTCCTGGGAATATTGGGGTTTCCTAGAAGCTTAGAAACATATGAACAAAGGAAGCTTCCCTATACTGAGTCAGACCATTGGTCCATGTAGCCCAGTGTCGACACTGACTGGCAGTGGCCTCCAGGGTTTCAGGTATGGATGTGTGAATCAGCAGTACTCAGTCTCACCAAAATTCTCCAAATTCCATCTCGAAGCTCGTACCAACTCGAGTATTGGTTTTTTTCTTTTTGCATGAAAATCAGTGTGAATTTTCATGTGTATTTTTCCAATTGTGTATGCATCAATTATGTGCAATTTTTAAATGTATGCATTCTGCTCCCATTGAACAAAGCATATTTGTGTGCATTTTTCAAAAGTATGTATTTTTTATGCACATTTTCCAAATGTGCACATGCTGTTGAATGCATTTGTTTTGCTTCGCAAATCACATTGCAAGCTTGGAAATGTACGGACTTCAACTGCAGATTGTGTTCAAGTCTGTGTTCGATCTGGAAGGTGCAAACTGGGTAAATCTGGATCAAAACCAAACTGAAATGAATTTCTCATACTTTCAGGCAGAAATTTTTCCACCCCTACCTGGTCTTGGAGATGTCAGATATTGAACCTGGGATCTTCTGCATGCAAAAGGTGCTCTACCACTGCACTATGCTCCCCTCCCATAACTTATCTTGGGTCTCCATGACAAAATCAGGAATGGTGGAGAAGCTTCCTGGAAAGACTGCTTCCTTGGCACTTCTGATCTTCCTCTATGAAGCAGAGGAGAATATTGGGTGTATTCTAGCAAGCACACTGTGTTTATTTGAAGTGCTGGTTTTAACTTATAAGGCCCTTAATGGCCTGGGACCAGGTTTCCTGAAGGATTGTCTTCTTCCATACTTACCTCCCCAGACCCTAAGGTCACCTTCAGAGTCCCTACTCCAGGTGCCTCATCAAGTGAGGGCCTTTTGATTGGTGGCACCCTGATTGTGGAATGCCCTTTCTAGAGAGGCTCATCTGGCACCTATGTTATGGTATTTTTTGTGCCATAGGATGCAAATGAACATAAGAAGAGCCTTGCTGAATTAGACCAAGGGTCCATCTCATCTAGCATTCTTGGCAATCTGTTCACACAGTGGCCAACCAGCTGCCTTTGGAAAGTCCACAAGTAGGACATGAGCACAATAGCACCCTCCTGCTCATGTTCCCCAGCTACTGGAATACAGAGGCATAGTGCCTCTGATACCAGAGGTAGTATATAGCTATCAGGACTAGTAGGTATTGATCGACTTATCCTCTGTGAATTTGTCTAATCCCCTTCTAAAGTCATTCAAATTGGTGGTCATCACCAGGGCCTTTCTTCTTCCGTGATTTTTAAGATACGCTTAAGGCCATCTTAAAGACTGTTTTAAGATTATAAAGCATCCTTGGTGATGTTTAATCTTTGCTGTGGTTATTGTTTTACTGTTGCTGGTTTTATTTATGTATTCTGTTGTGCTCTGGTGGGGATGTTAGTCTATTTGGTGTCTAAGTTTTAGTATTTTACAATTTTAATGTCTTGGAAACTGCTCGGGGGACTATGTTGCATGGGTGGTATAGAAATACATTAATTAATTCATTTCATTTGTGTGTGCATGGGATAGAATAATCTCCAGTAGGAATCAGATATGTGCCCTAGAAAATGTTCCAGAAACCTCTGCAGCATGCCAGAGTTTCTCTGCAGAAGGCTGTGTAGACAGGTGAGAAAGCTAAAAAAACATACCATTGTAAGGTCCCTCCCCTCCCGATGATGATGATGATGATGATGATGATGATGATGGATAATAATGAAACACTGCCTGGTGGCATTATTTGGGAAAGTCATCATTCAAACTGCCCCATTGCTGATAGCTCTTTTATCCCAAGCTGGTGGTAATTTTGCCCTTCAGCATCCTAGTTTCTTAACTATGAATTTTCAGTGCCGAATTTATTCACCACGCTGATGAGGAAACTTTAGTGTCGTGAATTTAAAGGCTCAGTTTCCTCGGTTATTACTCTGCAAATCAAATGAATTGTGAACGGCTGAGTGTGGTTCTACCAGAGTGCTTATTTAAGGTAGGTGATATAATCCTACCTGACAGCAATTAAAAGAATTCAGCTGCTTGCCCTGACAGCTAATGGAGTCGGTGAGGCAAGTGCCATTGTGTGGGGGGGAGGGGAATTATACATATAATCTTGCGTCTTGTCATCTCGCTGAATGGTGGGCTTTGTATTCTCCATGAGCGTTATTATTATTACCATAACAATAATTTTCTCTGAAAGAAAAATATAGTGTGTACCTGTGAATTTCCCCCCAACGCTACTAGTATTTGTTTCCCTTGACAAACTCAAAAAAGTCACCATTACTGAGAACTCTCACTCTGCTCAGTGTTTCTTTAGCAAATTCGTTTCATTTCCCCCCCTCTTTGGCTTTTTTTAAATCAAAGCTGTTTTCCCTCCCCTTCAATTGTATCTTGTGAAAAGAACAAAATGACATGAGATTTTTTAATGTTCAGTTCAAAATTTGGCTAAGAGCACAGGTACAATATCGGTTTAAAACTCGATTAAATGTGAAATCTGTCTATCATGGCTTCTCCACCCACTTTTCCCCACCCTGACCTTTTCCCAGTTGTCACGTCCAGATGGCCTTACCTTTTGCTTATGTCTTTGCCAGACTAGCATTGCAATTCTATACACGTATACTCAGAGGTAGGTTCTGTTGAGTTCAGTGGAGCTTGTTACCAGATAAGTGGGTTTAGGATTGCACCTAGGGATGTGGACGTACCCGTTCGTCTGAGTGCCAGACACCTGTCAATCCCCCCCCCCCCCGTGATCCCTCCGGTGGTGCTCTGCGACCGCCAGCTGATGCGGTCGCCGAGCTGCTCGCGGCACTTCCGGGTCCCCAGAGCTACCCTTTCGGGTCCCTGGCACTATGGAGTTTACATAGAAATCCACCTTAAGCGCCGCTTACGCAAATCGCAGCCTCTTTAAGGTGGTTTCCCCCGATTTTCTACATAAAATATGTAGTGCCAGGGACCTGGAAGAGTAGCGCTGGAGACCAGGAGCTTCCTTTTCCCAGCTCATCTCGCAAGGAACGTGAGCCGAGCTGGGGAAAGGTAAGTTACGCAGGGCATGGGGGGGTCGAGCGGGGCGAGTTGGCCCCCGCTTCAACCCCCCATCGATTTTTTCAACATCCCTAAGTCCCTTTAGAACACCAAAAGAAACATGCTGGATCTGACCAAAGACCTATCTAGTCCAGCATTCTGTTCTCACAGTGGCCAACTAGATGCCTATTGAAAGCCCCCACCTAGACATGAATGCAATAGCACTCTCTGGCTCACATTCCGCAGCAACTGGCTAGGGCTCTACCTTGGAAAATACATTAGAGACCATTTCTCCCTACAAAACATCGCCGCGCACACATGCACGCACACACACCCATCTCCATTGATCAACTCTGGCCTTTCTTCAGACACCTACAGTTCATCACTGGTAGAAGCGCAGGGCCTTTATAGTGGCATCTCCATGGCTGTGGAATTAGTTCTCTTTGCAGATGAGGAATTGCTCCTCCTTCCTTTCATCTAGGAAAGGTTCTTAAATCTTGCCGGGTTTTTTTTATTCTTTGCC
Source organism: Shinisaurus crocodilurus (assembly GCA_021292165.1). Classification (NCBI taxonomy): domain Eukaryota; kingdom Metazoa; phylum Chordata; class Lepidosauria; order Squamata; family Shinisauridae; genus Shinisaurus; species Shinisaurus crocodilurus. Next base: position 26,801,196 of record CM037879.1, on the reverse strand, counting down.
TTTTGGGGAATCTCTCTTAGATCGGTTTTTACATACTGGCTGCTTTATATCTTTAAGCTGAGTGGGTTTTTAAAAAAACCCTCTATTTCTAATATTTATATTTATTTATTTATTTATTACTTTTCTATACAGTATGCTCAATAGCTGAAGCTCTAGTCAGTGAGAGCCGTTGCTTATGTGGCCAAAAGGGCACCATCCAAGTGCAAGAGGGAAGGCATCAGCAAGGTCTGGTGAATCTTAAGATTTAGAGAAGTACAACAAATATTTAGGGGGGCGGAACCCTTAAGAAGAGAACCTCTCCTCCCCACAAAAAACAAAAACACTCAATTTTAATATTATTGTATATCATTATTGTTTCATTCTTCCTCCTGCTTTCTTTTCTAAGTTTTAGCTACCGGTACTTTGATTGTATGTTGGCCAAGTGGCACATAAATGCTTAAAAGAAACCCAAACATAGGAAGTAATAGTAGATACAGAGTGTATTTCCCTCTCCATGGACCCAATCACTACCAAAAGTTATCAGAAATTGGGAATTAGAGAGGCTTTCAAATCAGAGGATAGACAGCTGTGAGCCTTGGTATCTTTGTTTTTCTATAAATTTAATAAAAAAGTTGTTAGAAAGTTCTCATGAAAAGGCCATGGGGAACCTGCCATAGAAGCTCAAATTCATTTCTCTGGAGGGGTTTTTCCCCTTTCTCTTTCAGGTTTTCTACCAAGTCTACTCTATGGGTATCTGTGGCCAATTCTGACTTTGATGAATGTGCCCTGGTACACACATGTATCACTTGATTTCTCTACACTGGATTACTTATGTTTGATGACTGGAAGCTAAATGTCTGAACTGTCTTGATAGAACAGCATTGGGTGCAAACAGGGATATTGGAGAAATCTGCAACAGACTCAAAATTGGGATTTCTATGAATCTGACCCACGGATTCTGCAGCGGACCAGCTTTGCCCGAGTTGCATGGATTCTGTGGACTAGGCGACTACTGCTTTTTTACTTTCCTTAATTTTATGCATAAATCATAGAAGAGTAGAGTTGGAAGGGGCCTACAAGGCCATCGAGTCCAACCCCTTGCTCAATGCAGGAATCCAGGTCAAAGCATCCCTGACAGATGTCTGTCCAGCTGCACCTTGAATGCCTCCAGATTGGGAGAGCCCACCACCTCCCTAGGTAGTTGATTCCATTGCCTTATTGCTCTGACAGCAAGGAATTTTTTCCTGATGTTTAGGTTGAATCTAGGTTCCTAAACATCAGGAAAATTTTCCTGATGTTTAGCAAATTTAGTCATAGACAAATACAAACAATTAAAAAGACACTGACCGAAAATGTGCATTTTCTCTCCTGGACTAAAGTGTGAAAATGCACATTTGGGGAGGGATTTGCATATTTTGGGGTGATTTACTCATTTTTGGAAGTGTGGATTTGCGCAAATGCATATGAACGCATTTGTGCAAAATGCAATCCTGTCAGTGAGTGGGTAATGGAACGAATGGTGTCTCAAAATCCGCAAAACACAGAAGGAACAGTTTAACAACTTCTGTGCGTCCCTAGGTGCGAGGCAATATGAGCACTCTCTCTGTGGTGTTGCATTTGTGATGGCCCAGCCCATGTGAAGACTTCCAAACAAGTAATTGTCTCATTCACGGATTGCATTTTTAGCTGTACCCTTAAAAAACAAGACCAATCCAAAGACTGTGGTGCATTCCAATCCAACGTAATGTATGAAATGGCCCCAAGTGTCCCAATACTCTTAACGTTGGGAGACTTCTTATCAGACCTTATGTTGCTTGACTATTTCTCTCTGACGAATGGGGAGCAGGGGAATGTTACTCGTCAAGCTTCACTCTTTCCTTTGTTTTTCTCAAAAAGCCTGAAAGTTCCTTGAAAGAACCGTTCTTTGGCTTGCAAAACACTCCACTTCTGCCAGGTGTTTCCTGTGGAGCCTCCAGGCCCCCTAAAGTGGGACTGCGATCTGTTTCAAGTAGACGACAAACAGATGGCTGAGTGGTTTGTTTGCTGTCGAACCTGGTAGAATCTGAACCGGGTTCCTGGCTTTGCATTCTGTTGCTGGCCCCCTTGGCTGTGCCGCCGACCAGCCCCTTCCCTCTACTCCTTGAGCATCTGGTGCAATTAATAAGTCATGAGGAACGAATTGGTAGGCACTGCAAGTTTTCTGGTCCCCTACGTGTACCACTCATTTGTATTAATAGGCAATTCAGTCAATATGCAATCGTTCAGTCCCTTAATTTCTAAGTCGAGAAACAAATTAGGTGATTGCTAATGTAATATTTGAGTTTCACCTGTGAAAATTGCATAATATTTTTTCATGTGTATATATACGTGTGTGTGTGTGTGTGTGTGTGTGACAGAGAGAGAGACTCTAATAGAGTGAATAATATAGATTTTGCCCAAGGAAAATTCCCACCTCTTTGAAAAAGTTCTGCTTAACTGTAATACAGTGGGGAGGATGTAGGAGGGATGAAACCTTCCTTTATTTATAGATGTTTGACTTTTGATTTCCATTCGATGCCTTGGCAAGCATTCAGAGAGAGACACGTTGTATCCTTGTTACTTTTAATAGAATTATAAATGGAGTGGATTTTTTTTTTTTTTAATGTTGGCTGGCGTGTGGCATTTTACAGCAGGCTTAAGATTTTGGTGAAAGATAATTACATCATTTTCTCAGCAATTTAATGAGGCTGCACAAGGAAGGACACGGCTCGATTTTATCGCTTGCGTAGAAATAGCCTCGTAATGGAACCTGTGTTAGAAGAAGAGGTTGTCCGAGGCAATTGTGTTGGCCCAGATAATGGTCTGAAGGCCTCTGGTGCATTTCTGTTGTTGGTGCTAAACTAATCTGGGCCTTGTTGTAAGCTTTCCTGGATGTTGCTCTGAGGTCCTTCTTGGAGGGAAGGATAGGGTATAAGCAGGGGAGGCTGGTGGCTTCCATGGTGCTGAACCATCCCAAAATAGGTTCACCACCATGGAGCACCAGGGATCACTCCTATAAAGCTCAGAATAAAAGCTGCAATGGATAAGGAGCCCCACTGACATAGGAGTCACCAGCCTCCCCTGGGTATAAGTGGAATAAGTGAAATAATATATATGAGCAAAGCCATTTTGGTTAGCACAGTGTTATTTAAACACAACAACAGTGTTTGTAAAATATGGAAGGGGGTCAGCATTCAGATTCCAGGGGGCAGCAGAGCAGAGCAGTCTTTTTGTGATGACCCCTTATTTATGTATTTAATGTGTTTCTTAGTTGCCTTTCAAGACTACAGTTTTCCCAAGGTGACTTATGATAGAGAACATACTTAGCTACTGTTCTTAGATGGTGGTAGGAAGGGGATGAATTGGCTAAAACTGGTGAGGGGAAGTTGGGGGGGGGTTGTGGATTTTATGTATAACTTCCCTCCATCATTTGAGTGCTGGGATGGAGCTATGTCAGTGATTGGGGTAATGTTGAGTAACAGCGTTAAGGTTAGCGGTAGTATGAGCGTCCTACACGTAACGATGTCCTTCAAAATGGGTGGGGCACTGAAATTGAGTGGGGTCTGGAATGGATGACCCACCATCTAACCCTCTACGGGCCTGATGGAGTTATTGGGGACCAGTGTGGCACGCAGAGGAATCCATGCTGTTATTTCCAATCACTAACCCTTTCCCCAAGAACCCTGAAGGGAGGCGCTCAGGGGAAGGGCCTTGAAAGGAAAGGCCTCTGGCCTGTAGGCTGGAGGTTCCCCATCCCTTTAAACGGGGGAAAGTTCTCTGCTCACCTCCACACTGGAAATGGTACTTGTGCATCCAAAACGATTAAAAAACCCAACAGTTTCGTGAAATCAGGATGTCACATTATTGGGTGTTTCTGCCATTTAAATACCTGGAGTCCGGGGCCATTATTCTCCCACTACCTCACTGAGCACGTTGAGTTTTTCTAGTTTTCCAAATGTGTGACTAAGACCGAGAGTCCCCATTTCACCTGTTCTTGTTGTTTTTACACTACAAACTTCTGAAGTGGCACTAATTAAATATATATTTTAATATTTATATGTTAACCGCTTAGAGGTTGTTTTAATATATATATTTAGCAGTGTATAAGTATAATTAATTAATTAATTATAATTAATTAAAGTTGCAAAAAAAAAAGTGCAGGGAGGATTTTCTTCTCAGAGGGTTGTTATTAAGTATGACTAAATCTGGAACCAACTCAGACTGCTGTTCTTGGGGAAAGGGGTTAGGGGAGGGGACATGCCCAAAGTTTAAGGTCTAAAATGAGAGGTGCCATTCTGATACTCCTTTCAGGCAGACTTGCTGCTTAAATTAGGAGCCTTGCACTGATCTTCTGCCGTTTCCCCAGGGAGAAGCCATAGCACGAGAATGTTGTTGACCGTAAATTCAATCAGAGCACAGGACATATTGCATTCCATGCAGTGGGGCAAATGGATGCTTTGCTGACCATGTCAAAAGTCCCAATGTACCCATTTTTGTACACGTAATCAAATTATAGGATCTACTGTCGCATGATGTGGTGATGGCCTCTGGCTTTGATTGATTTAAAGGGGATTGGATAGTGGTGTGAGTGTTGGACTGGGACCCGGGAGATCCGGGTTCTAGTCCCTGCTCGGCCATGAAGCTCACTGGGTGACTTTGGGCCAGTCACTGACCTACCTACCCTACCTCACAGGGTTGTTGTCAGGATAAAATGGAGAGGAGGAGGAGGATTATGTAAGCCACCTTGGGTTCCTTGCAGGTAAAAAGGTGGGGTATAAATATAATAAATAAATAAATAAATAAATATTGAGGCAGCTCAAATAATTCCTGCACAGAGATCAAAACAGTCCCTGCCCACAGACTCATAATCTAATTGAGGCAATACAAAAGGATAAAAAGGAATGGAGAGGGAAGAGGAAAGCAGGCAAATTCAGGTACCATTTTTTGAAATTGCATCATTCTCAACAGTATCATCTCAGCAGGTGGTCAGGTGGACCTCCATGCCTTTACGTCAGTGTTTCTCAACCTTGGGTCCCCAGATGTTTTTGGCCTACAACTCCCAGCAGCCCCAGCCATGCATAGCTGGCTGGGCATGCTGGGAGTTGTAGGCCAAAAACATCTGGGGACCCAAGGTTGAGAAACACTGCTTTACGTATGCACACAACCTAGCACCCTTAATCCTCTGACTGACAGATTAGGCCAGGACATAATCCCCCTCACTGCAAGGGTGGCCGTGGTGCACCCTACTTTACAGAGGAAAAAAGGCGGGGTATATAAATATAATAAATAACATAAAAAATAAAAATAGTCCTCTATTTGAAGGGCTGTTAGAGGACAGTCCTCTGAAGGCATCCTAACTGAAGGGCTGACCAGTCTTAAGTCTGGATGTGGAGCCTGATCCTCCAGTCCCATAAAGGTGGCCACCATGGTGCTGTTTTAGGGATGGATGTGAATTTTGTTTGGTCCGTGTTTTGATAATAACTTACCAAAATTTGCAAATTTCTTCATAAATAGGATGGGAAGAAACTGTTGTTGTTCTTTTTTAATTGATTATGGGAGAAAGTGAAATGGACAGATTCATCCGTCCCTAACAGTTGCTTACTACATCGGTTCAAGTTATTTAGTATCCTCTCCTTAGGCAACTGCAATTTAATAGCACACACCAACTATGTTGAAAGAGCTATAAGTACAGCAATGGCAGCAAGGGCATAGCATCCAGATCAACTGTGCATAACCACAAGGACAAGCTCTTCTTGTCTGCCCTTCTATGGGGCCTACAGCCAGTTGCAAACCTACATCTTAGAGGGTTTTGTTGTTGTTGTTTTATGAAAGCAAGTCCATAGCTCAGTGGTAAACACATGCTTTCATGCAGAAGATCCCAGGTTCAGTTCTCAGCATCTACAGTTCTCAGTATCTCAGGGCAGGGAATGACTTTTACATGGAGGTTTTGGACCTATAGTGTTGCCAGTAGGCATACAAAAGAAAAAAAAAAGAATATCTGGACCAGTTGCCAAAATGTAACAGCCGGTGAATCAGGCTGATTGCCAGACTTCTTTCTTTCTTTCTTTCTTTCTTTCCTTTTTTTTTTTTTTTTTAAGTAATGCTGTACGTTTTGAGCAAAGATCGGCAGCAGGTTATTCACTTCACTCTGCATGCTTGAACTGTTCAGTCCACCCATACACAAAGGTAATTGATCCCAGTCGCAGGCCACCATTTCACACACCTATGTGACACAACAGGTATGCAATCCATAGCTACCTCTGTTGATGCAAGGGAGAATGGCAGCTAAACTCAAATTTCAATGCAAAAATTTGGAAACTGAGCAAACCCCCAGTGGTAAAACACTGGATTTACAAATATCAGGGACTATTAGTGATAGGTAGTCAAATTACTCCTACAATGAGTGACAGTGGGGATGAGTATGCTAGCTCTGCCACCCACGCCACCCCAGTCACTGTCCTTGTCGCCTTCCATGAGTTGGAGGCAAACATCTGCAGGTAGCCCAGAAACCTGTTTTTTTGCCCCCAGGATGCTTTGATGATAGGATAAGCTGCTCATCAAGACAGGTAAATGGAAGTACTTCTTCACACAGCGGATAGTTAAACGATGGAATTCACTTCCACAAGATGTAGTGATGACCACCAATTTGAACAGCTTTACAAGGGGAGTGGACAAATTAATGGAGGATACGGCTACCCTCAATGGCTACTAGTCCTGATGGCTATATGCCTATGTACACCAGTTGCTGGGGATCATGGGTGGGAGGGTGCTGTTGCACTCATGCCCTGCTTGTGGGTTTCCCGTGGGGCAGCTGGTTGTCCACTGTGTGAACAGAATGCTGGACTAGATGGGCCCTTGGTCTGATCCAGCACGACTCTTCTTATGTTGTTAAGGCTGGTTTTGTGGGCCTTTTGAGATTCCTTATAACCCTGTGATTGAATTCAGCTTTGCCTTGGGAAGGATTTTGCCACCGGTTTGTGGGTTACATCCTAGGAAGGAAATGAGGCTAAGAGATTAGAACTTCCCCCTCCATCTCCTATCTCTGTTGTTGCTCTGCAGATCTGAAATTGATAGCAAGACCAGTGCTTTGTTAGAACAATTGCTTAGGTTCTTTGTAGGCGTTAATAGTTAATAGTCCCCTCGCCGGATCGTCACCTTGAAGTGGTGAGTGGGCTTGCGTGTTCCGATGAATCCTGTGAGCAATGCCGTCGGGAGCTATGTACTCCCAGTAGGGTCACCCATGGCGGTAAGGTCCGGGGAGAGGAACCAGACAAAGAACGATCCAAAACATAAAGTCCTCAACGGCAGAACAGGCGGAAGATAATTAAACCTAAATTACAACGGCTGTGAAGGCGGATGAAGGCTGCAGCAGAGAATGGTTTTCCAATCGTCAGGGTAACCGTGCCATTGGATCTCTGCCGTACTCTGTCAAGTTTGTGTGGTGATTCGTTGTGCACCGATCTCCCCACATAAAACAGTTTCACGCACAGGCGTCTTCCAACCCAACCCATCCAACCCAACCCAACCCAACCAAACAAAAACAAAAAAAGTCCCATGGTGACTGGCGAATGGCAACGGGGGCAGGACTGTGAATCTGGAAGCCCCTAGTCATGGACCAGCACATGGGCGGTGGATGCAGACTCAGTCGCCCTGTTCAAGGAACGAGGTAGTCGAGCAGCTCGGCAGCTGTATCCATGACTGAGCAGCCCTATTTAGGATCCACTCTGCTCACCCCGTATGGGGAGGGGGCTAGAAAAGGTGCCCTAAACATAGTCTACCTCTTTCTCCCCTGACTGGATTACCGCGTCCAGTGGGGTCACCATTTTAGCGGTCGAAAAAGACATTTGAATTTTGGAACATGGAATATACGGACATTGCTGGATAACATAGATAGTGAACGCCCTGAGCGTAGAACTGCTATTATTGCAAGGGAGCTGAGACGGTTTAAGATTGACATAGCAGCACTTCAAGAAACTCGAAGGGCAGGAGAGGGACAGCTGAAAGAAGAAAAAGGAGGTTATACCTTCTTCTGGAAAGGACTACCTGAGCAGGACCGACGAATACATGGTGTAGGCTTTGCCATCAAAAATGAACTAGTGAACTCTTTGTCAGAAGTTCCTACTGGCATTAACGAACGCCTGATAACTCTTCGATTAAAGCTCGCCAATAACCAACAGGTAACTATTTTGAGCGCTTATGCACCAACATTAGATGCTGATGATGACATCAAGGAAAGTTTTTATAGCCAGTTGGACACTCTCCTGTCAGAGATACCTAAGGAGGATAAAATTATCCTCCTGGGCGATTTTAACGCAAGAGTCGGGCGTGACTTTGATTTATGGCCAGAAACTATTGGAAAAGACGGAGTTGGTAATAGCAACCCGAACGGACTCTTACTTTTGTCTATATGTGCAGAGCATAATCTCACTATCACAAACACGCTCTTTCGACAAAAGAATAAGTTTAAAACATCATGGCAGCACCCACGGTCAAAGCACTGGCATCTTCTGGATTATGTAATTGTCCGTGTTAGAGATCGCCGCGATGTACTTCTTACTAGGGCCATGGTGAGTGCCGACGACTGCTGGACAGACCACCGACTAATCCGTTCCACAATGGTTATCAACATTGCTCCCCAACGTAGGCTTCAAGGAAGGAAACCAAGGCGTAAAATGAACATCCAAGTCCTTCAAGATCCTATTAAGCAAACTCGTCTTCAATCACTTCTTAAGGAACATCTACCTACGGAACCTCCTGACAACATTGAGGACCATTGGTCTAAGCTGAAAACCTCCATTACTGCAGCTTGTGAACAAACTATTGGATATGAAACTAAGAAACATCAGGATTGGTTTGATGAAAATGACAATGAGATTAAATATATAATTGACCAAAAAAGGAAAGCCTTCCAAATATGGCAAAATGATATTAACTGCGCTGCCAAGAAAAAAACCTACGCTAGCGCAAAGGCTGAGGTCCAAAGAAGAACAAGAGAACTTAAGAACGCTTGGTGGAAAAAGAAAGCTGAAGAAATTCAACAACTTGCAGAATCTCATGATGCACGGGGCTTTTTTAAGGCCACAAGGGCCATTTATGGACCAAAAACCTATGGTACAAACCCTTTACAATCAAAAGATGGCACCAAACTCTTAAAAGACAAAGAGTCTATTGCACTGCGTTGGAAAGAGCATTATTATGACCTTTTAAATCGTAAATCTAAGGTGGATAATGAGATTTTTTCGCAAATCCCGCAAAAACAAATTAAAGAGGAACTTGCAATACTCCCCACTTTGGATGAAGTAAAAAAAGCCATTAATCAAATGAAGAACAACAAAGCTAGTGGACCAGATGGGATTCCTGCTGAAATCTTTAAAGAAGGGGGCCCCGAACTTGTACAACATCTTCATAAACTCATCGAAAAAATCTGGATAAGAGAAGAGATCCCAGAAGACTTCAGGGATGCCATAATTATCACCCTCTTTAAGAAGGGTGATAGAACAGACTGTGGAAACTATCGGGGCATTTCTCTCTTAGCAACCGCAGGTAAAATATTTGCTAGGATTCTCGCAAACCGTCTTCTATCTATTTCAGAAGAGATCCTCCCTGAAACTCAATATGGTTTCCGCCCCTCTAGAGGGACAGTAGACATGATTTTTACTGCACGTCAGCTCCAAGAAAAATGCCAGGAGCAAAATCAACCCCTTTATATGGCATTTATTGATTTGGCTAAGGCCTTTGATACTGTAGATCGTACAGCTCTCTGGACTATCCTTATGAAAATTGGATGCCCCAATAAATTTGTGAATATCTTGCGACTTCTCCATGACAACATGACGGCAACAGTTTTGGACAACAACGGCTCTCATGGTGCTCCATTTAAAGTGGGATCAGGTGTTAAACAGGGATGTGTTATCGCCCCAACATTATTTGCCATTTTCATCGCCATGGTTTTACATCTTGTCAAGGGGAAACTTCCCACCGGTGTGGGAATTATATATCGAACAGATGGAAAGCTTTTTAATCTCAGCAGGCTGAAAGCAAAAAGTAAGGTAATTACAACCTCCGTTGTGGAACTTCAGTATGCTGATGATAATGTGGTCTCTGCACATTCAGAGGATGATCTCCAAACTATCCTAAATGCTTTTGCAGAAGCATACGAAAAACTTGGTCTCTCACTTAACATCAAAAAAACCAAAGTGCTTCATCAGCAAGTGCAAGCCAATCCTTTGGTGATGCCATCTATCCAGCTTGGCGGGACAATACTGGAAAATGTCGATCATTTTCTCTATCTTGGCAGCTATCTTTCTGTTACAGCTAACATCGACAGTGAAATCCAGCATCGTCTGAGCTCCGCAAGTGCCGCATTTTCTCGAATGAAACATAGAGTGTTCGAGGATCGGGATATTTGTAAGAAGACCAAAACACTGGTTTATGAAGCCATTGTATTACCAACTTTATTGTATGCCTGCGAAACATGGACTATCTATAAACGTCACTTCCACCTCCTTGAAAGGTTTCATCAACGTTGCCTCCGGAAAATCCTGCAAATTACTTGGGAAGATAGGCGAACAAATGTCAGTGTACTGGAAGAAGCAAAGACTACTAGCATTGAAAAAATGATCCTTCAACGCCAACTTCAGTGGACCGGTCATGTTGTTCGAATGCCTGACTGCCGTCTCCCAAAGCAGTTACTTTACTCCCAACTCAAGGATGGAAAGCGGAATATCGGTGGTCAATATAAGAGGTTTAAAGATGTTCATAAGGCTAATCTAAAAAAATGCAATATAAACATCGAAAACTGGGAAGCTCTGGCCCATGAACGATCTAAATGGAGGTTGGCCTTTCACAAAGGTTCCATGGACTTTGAAGAAGCCCGAGTGCAAGGTGAAAGGGAGAAACGTGCTAAGCGAAAAGCACGTCAAATGAATCCTTTACAGGACCATCTTCTATCTGGTAACCTGTGTCCTCACTGTGGGAAGCTGTGTGGATCTAGAATTGGCCTCCACAGTCACTTACGGACCCATCGCTAGAGTCTACACAATCTTCTTTAGAATTTCCTCCTTTTATCCCGGAAGACAATCTTACTCGGTCACGAGTGATCGCCTGATGATGATGAGTTAATGGAGAGGGCAGAACGATAAACCGCCCCGATTGGTCCCCAAGTAATGAATTTTGCATTATTATATTTGCCTTCGCTGAAATATAAACATTAAGGGGGCTGTTCTCCAATGGCTTATAGCCCATTTTTGCATAATTAACATGGGAAGCTCAAAGAATAGCCGCTTTGTGGATTAGACAAAGGCAGGTCTAGTGTTCATCAACACAGATTAATTAGCCAGTTATCTGCATCTCAGCTGGTGTTCTGGCCACGGAGGGATGGGCAGAGAAGGAAAAGAGCACAGCTAGAGTGAAAGCTCCCTGGAAAGAAAAAGAAAGAAAGAAAGCCTAATGTATATGATATTGTTTCTCAAGAATTTTTTTAAAAAGGATTGCAAGGCTGTGATGCATTTTAGGTTTAGAAACATAGGCCTTATACCAGGTCAGACTGCCCATCTAGCACAGGGATAGGCAACCTGCTGCTGCATAGATGTTTTGGACTACAATTGTATTTATTTATTTATTTATTTATTTAATACATTTTATACCACCCAATAGCCGAAGCTCTCTGGGCGGTTTACAACAGTTCAAACCATAAAATACAATATAATATACGGTAAATGTAAAATTTAAAACCACAGATTAAAAACAAACAGCAGAGCTAGAACTACACGATTAAAATGATTAAGATGATTAAAATGCCTGGGAGAATAGAAAGGTCTTCACCTGGCGCAGGAAAGAGTACAATGTAGGCGCCAGGCGAGCCTCTCTGGGGAGTTCATTCCACAACCGGGGTGCCACAGCAGAAAAGGCCCTCCTCCTGGTAGCCACCTGCCTATTCCCATCAACCCCAGCCAGAATGGCCAATGGTCAAACATTATTTATTTTATTTATTTATTTATCAGTAATACTTATATATCACTAGACAGCATCAAGAGGGCCACAGATTCCCAGATCCGAGGTCAGAAACAGAGCTCTGATCTCAGCGCTGGGGATCTGTCCTCAGATCTTCCCTGCCTCTTACAGCTGGTGTGGAAAGAACCACGCCACTGCTTCCCCGAGGTCATGAGACCGACCTTGGAGAAGGGGTAAAGAGGGTATTCCAGGGGGTGGGGAGGGTAGGAGATTGGGTCTGCCAGGACAGTGGCAGCTCCAGCCTCCTCCCCTCCATGTCTGAAGCACCGCAGCTAGAGAAAATCAGCCATCTAGCTGAGTTGCAGGTCAGGAGGACCAGGAAGGTGACGATCGCCTCCACACTCTTCCCGCCCTGCATAGGATGCCTGGAATTCTCTGACTTCAGGGGCTTATTGGCATCCCCATTGGATTGCGCCCTACGTGGCTTAAATATAAATATTAAAAATCATATTTAAAATATCCTATTTAAAACAAGTTCAAGTACAGTAGCAATAAACACAATAGAAAGAACGGTAAGATGGAGCAGCATATGATTAATTACAATTGATTGATTATAAGCTAGAGAAAGCCTGGGTGAACAAGTTTATTTTCAGGAGGCATTTAAAATACACCACATTTTCTGTCTCCTGAACTGCATGGGAGAGGGTTTTCCAGAGGGTGGGCACTGCCCCCATGAAGTCCCGCCTTTGAGATATTTTGTGGTGACATTCTGTTCATTGCAGAATGTCCACCAAGGCCTCCTCTGAAGATCTTAAAAATTGCCTGGGTACAGTCTGCTGGGTATCCTGGTTTCAAGTAGATTAAGGCTTTGTATGTGAACAACATAACCTTGAACATGGCTCAGTAGCTAATATGTAGCCAGTGCAGTTCTTTAAACATAGGTGTAAAGTGAACACGTCTGTATGTTATGGGAGTTGAGGTCCAAAACATCTGGAGGGCACCAGGTTGCCTACCCCTAATCTAGCTCATTATTGTCTTCTCTGGCTGGTGGCATCTCCCCATGGCTCAGGGAGAGAAAGGGCTTTCTCATCACCTGCTACCTTGAACTGGATATACCAGGGAGGGACTGAAAGCAGGAGTCTTGTGGTCAAGTGCCATTCCCTTCTCTGTCTGTACCACTGATAGGAGGAGAGATTACAGGCTAGAATACTAATTTAGCTGGAATACTAATAACACAGTTTAGCTGGAATACTAATAACACAGACTAGAGTCTTCCTGCTCCTGAAAATCATATGACCCCAGAAAGCCAATCCTGTGCTGCTGCCTGGTGTATAGATAACCATTGGTCATGTTGGCTAGGAATTATGGGAGTTGCCGTCCAACACGTCTGGTCTGGAGGGCACCAGGTTGGGGAAGGCTAGGAATGTACATATGGTGCATTGTTGTACAGTCAATGAACATACAGGGAGAGTTGGTTTTTCCCTCCCCCATGAAGGGTCTTTCACAAGTTCTGCTAAATGCCTACATGTATGCTGGGGGAAGGAGAAGCTGAGCCCAAGGAACTGAACCCACTCCCCTCACCTGTGCACGGACTGAACACCATTGTACTGTGGATACACTCCTTTACTGGCTCTGGATTAGTTTTGCTGGAGACAAGGGCTGGTGAAATCAGTGTGGCTTACTGGCTAAGAGACTGAGGTTAAGGTATGAAGCCCTAGTTGAGATCTTTCCACCCTGCCTGAAATGTGCAAGGTTGCCTTAGGAAAGTGGCTGCCTTTGAATTCCTCATCTGCAGTACTGCCCTACCTGCCATGGTTGTTGTGAGAACTGGTTAGAGTAGCCTTCCCCAACTGGGTGCCCTCCAGATGTTTTGGACTACAACTCCCATCAATGTAGGTCATTGACCAGGGCTGATGAGAGTTGTAGTCCAAACATCTGGACTTTGTTACTAGGTTGGGGAAGGCTCTGTTAGAGTGTTGGCTTAGGACCAGGGAGAGCCAGCTTCAAATCCCCGTTTAGCCATGCAACTCACTGACCTGGTTCACACCACACAACAGTCCACTGTGGGCAGCGAGCCATGGTTGGTTGCTGTGTCCTTCAAACCCAGCCTGGGTTACCCATGGTGGCTTGTTTTTTTTATTCAGAAAATCCACCCTGGGAAGCCATGGGCTGTTCTAGGGGTTGTTTTACCCACAGTGGATTGTTGTGTTGCCCGAACCCAGTTGACTGATCCCACCACGGGTGACGTCCAGCAGCCAGTGAGGCACTCAGCAAAAGCAGCATCCCCCCCCCCATGCCACTCTTCCAGAGCTCACCCTGGCCACTGCCAGAGCCAGCTGCCCCACAAATGCCCGAGCAACACTTAGGGGTGGCTGGCACTGGCTTGCTGCTCTCCCCGCCACCATTGTGCACTTTAAACGTTTCTTTCCAGAGAACGCGAATGGCAGCTTGTCAAGCTGCCTTTCTCGATCTCTGAAAAGAAAAGGTTTAAAGTGCACAAAAGCCGTGGGGTGCCAAAACCGGTTCTCAATCGCAATGGGGAGGGAGAGAGGCCTCTGTCCTACCGCAGTCTCCCCTGGGATACCACCTGGAGGACCGAGCCGGAAGGAGCGGGAGGGAGTGAACAACCCACAGTGAGCCCAATCGTCTGCCAGGCACACCGTGGCTTGTTCGCAGAGCAACCAACGCATTGTGGCTTATTGCCAGGCTGGGTTGTCGTGACGTGTGAACGCGCCCACTGTGTGACCTTGGGCAAGTCACTAGCTCTCAGATAAACATACCCTACAAGGTTGTTGTGAGCAAAACAATATGCAGTGGCGGTGTGTGTGGGGGGAGAACCATATACGCTGTGCTGAGCTCCTTGGAAGAAGGGCGAGATATAAATGTAGAAAACTTTAAAAAATACAATTACTGTGATGTGAAGTCATTTGAACTCTCTAAAGTTCTCCATAAATATTATTAATATGATGCTCTCCTGGGTCCAATTTCATATTGTGTGTATTCAGTCAGTGCACAGCAAGGAGGAGGGTGAAGGTTAAAGATGCGCAATACACAGAGATCTAGAGCAAAGCTTGTTCCCCATCTTGGAGTGCAATCGTCACCTCCCACTTGTTTGCACACACTGCCTGCAGTAGGTTCAGGGATTCACCCCACCCTGGCCTAATTTGAAGGTGATTTTGACCACATAAAATTGTCCATTGCATGCGAATGCATCCTTAAGCGCCTGGGGTGTTTATCAAGCATACCCCCTTGTCCTTCGAGTTTAAAAGAGGCTGACAGGTTTGTTTGCAAAGGATGCTCACACTAGCAATTTGCTATCCAGAGCCAGGTCAAGAGATTTGTGGTGCAGTCAAACCGGATTATTGATGTCACATTTGTTACGCTTCTTTTCCCCAGAGTTTTAAAAGAAAAAGCTGAGAGAGAGAGAGAGAGAGAGAGAGAGGTAGTGGGAGGGGGAAAACACCACCAAGACAAACTACTAAATGGATTATGAGAAACTGCCTGACTGCAAAACGAATTAGTTGAATTAATGCTGTGTGTAACGTGGCGCCCAAAATGGAGGCAAGGAACTTGTAGCTCATCTATTGCGACACTTCAGACAAAGAGCTCATGGCGTCGGGAGGCGGGGGAGAGGCTTAGCCACATGACATATTTATATCCCCAGACTCTTTCACCCACTGTCCTCAATTGACTCGTCTGGACCAAAAAAACAAAACATAACAAAAATGTTAGTGGTGCTTGGAAGTATGTAACTTGTCATTCCTTAAACAATAGTTGGCATCTAGTGTAATACATGCGAGACCTACGACAAAATGTTGCAGTAGATCCTTGCCCTCTAACCAGGGGTGCTCCTTGTTCAGTGTTCCAGACAGACAGCCATGCCTTCCTCTAGGATAGTATAAGCCAGCCTTTCCCAACATGGTGCCCTCCAGATGGTCTAAACTACAACTCCCATCAGCCACAGCCAGCACAGCCAATGATCAGGGATTATGGGAATTATATTCTAAAACATCCAGAGGGCACACATTGGGGAAGGCTGCTATATGCTGCAGATACCTGAGCATGCTGATACCTCTTAGTGGCCCTTTTTGGCTCCAGTCCTGTTGGCACAGGTATACTAGGTTCGCTTTTAGAGGGGGTGATAGGATGAACATTGTAAAACCTACAGAAACCCAAAGCGTTCTCATTTTAGGGCACAATCCAATGGGGATGCCTGAAAGCCTCTGAACTCAGAGGATCATGGGCATCCTATGCAGGGCGGGAGGAGCACGGAGGCGATCTTCGCCTCCCCGCTCCTCCCACCCTGCAAATCAGCTGGATGGCCAATTTTGGCCACATAGCTGCATGCTTCGGACAGGGGGGGAAGGAGGCTGGAGCACTGCCAGGATATGTCATATCTTGGTGGACCTGCTCTCTTCCCATCTCCGCCCCAGGGAATGTCCTCTTTACCCCTTCTCTGAGGTCAGTCTTACAACCTCAGAGATGCACCTCACACGGTTCTTTCCATGCCAGCTGCAGTAGGGGCTGGGAGGGCGATCCAAGCTTTTTCCAACCTCGAAGCTGGGAATGCAAAGCATCCTATGGCCTTTTAGGGGCCATAGGATTGCTAGGGGGCATAGGATTGCTCTCTTAATGTGTGATTCATTCTATGACTTTTTTACAGTTTTGTTCTTTCAGATGTTTAAGGCTGATCTCTCTCTCTCTCTTTCTAGCCAGAAACATGTATTTGTTATAAGAAGTCATTCTAAACCACAATAAATGTTATAAAAAGCTCAAATATTGTACAGAATTTACTTTTCTAGTAAAAAATGCAAAATAAGGATGATACTATTTAGGATGATACCAATTGTGATATCAGATAAGGAACTTAAAGAATGGCAAACAATTATTAATACATATTGTAATGGAGGGAAAAAGTCTAGGATTACTAAAACAAGATGGTATAAAGCGCAAAAAGCAGGGGGTTTGGGTCTTCCAAACTTAAAATGGTATTATATAGCTAATCAATTAAGACATACAGTGGATATTATAGCACAGCCTAAAGAAATAATGTGGTTGGAGTTAGAAACATCTGAATTACGAAATACTTTGGAGAATATACTTTTTCTTAAAAAGAATAACAAAATGATAAAAAATATAGACAACCCCTTTTTAAGAAGTTTGTTAGAGATTTGGAGTACTACGAGGAATATATTTATACCAGGGATTTCTCCTTTAACTCCGGTGGTGGCTCTAAATGACTTTCCCAAAATTTTAAGAATGGATTTGGAGGGTATATTAAGAGAAGCAAGGGTTATTAGATTATCGGATTGGGTGGAAAAGATGGGGACTAGAGACCAAGAAATAATGGGAATTGTTGAGAGAAGAAGAGTGCCATGGTTAAATTTACAGTTAGAACAGTGGTTGAAGAAGTGGAAAAGGAAAACCGAGGATGAGAGAGATTTAACTAATTTTGAAAAGATAGTTATCTATGGAGATGGTTTGGAAGGGAATGCATCTACAAGATGTATAACAAGGGATTTATACAGATTGATTCAAAAAGCAGAAGAACAAGATGACCATCTAAAGACAGTATGGGATAATGAATCTGAAGAAGTGACCTCAAAGGTGGGCTGGAACAATATATGGGATAGACAGATTGTGAAAGTTATGTCAACTAGGATAAAGGAGAATTTCTATAAATTAATATGGAGATGGTACCTAACTCCAGTAAGATTAAATAGAATAGATAACAATTGCTCCACACTTTGTTGGAGAGGAAATAGGTACATATGCTCATATGTGGTGGAGTTGTAAAAATGTTCTTGAATTTTGGCGAAAGGTTTTCACAGAAATATCGGAAATTATTGGTATTAATCCAGAGGTCTGTCCTAAACTTACTTTGTTATCAATAACCGATAAAGCCACTTGTGCCCAAAATATGAAGGAACTAATTGTAAACTTGTTAACTGCGGCTAGGTTAATGATAGCGAGGAAATGGAAAGTACAACATGTTTTTCTTCTTCGTGGTCTCTGTGCATCACACACATGGGCTCTGCGCCTGCGCGGAGGCCGCTTCGGGAAGGTTCTATAGCTGAGGCAAACTTTGGGCGGGAACCCCTCCCCCCTGCGTCTCTACTGCGCGGGTTCCCGCCCTCTCCCTCAGTTCCTCTTCGACCGCCATCGCGTGTGGCTGTTACTTCGAGAGGTTCATTGATTCTCCGTAGAATCCAACAAAAAAAGATAAGAATACTTCTAATTTCTCCCCCCGTTCTTCGTGGGATCATTGAGGAAATTATGGCTCCGAAAGCCCCCTTCCGCAAGTGCGTGAGGTGCGGAACCAAGCTTCCCCCCGCAGACGGACACTCGCTTTGCCTTGCATGCCTTGGAGAAGGCCATAACGTGGAAACTTGCCATCAATGTCAAGGTTTCACTAAGCAAGCGAGGAAGCATAGGGCGGATAAGTTGACGGCGATTCTTTACAAAAAAGCCCTCCAGCCGCCCGCGGAAAAGCCTTCCTCTTTACCGAGGCCTAGTACGCCGCCTTCCCACACGGTCTCCTCAGCGGACGCTCAGGAGGCCTATATGGCCACTATGATATCTAAAAGTAAGGCCAAGAAGGCACGCAGGGAGAAGGAAGAAGCGAAAAAGCGAAGCAAGGAGCGGAAGGAAAAAGCGAGGAAATTGGCGAAAAAACTGGCTTCGTCCCTCTCGGGATCGAGATCGACGCTAGCCATGGACCCGACGGACGTCGCGGCCTCAGATCGCCCGGCTGGGCTCCAATCTCCATCCGCACCGGTTCCCTCGGGCTCGAGGGACCCTCCTCCTTGCTCCACTCCGACAGCTCCTTCGGGCTCGAAGGAAGCTACGCAGGCCGTCGCGTATTCAGATGGGGAGATCGTGGACTCACCATCGGAACCGAGACCCTTGACACAGACCGCTGCCGCTACTTTATCTGTCTCTCCAGCTCGTGGGGTACGGGCTCGTACCCCACGAACCCGATCCAAATCACTCGAGATCGAAGAGGTTCTGATCACCCGGGACCGGGCTTCATCCAGATCCTCGGTCTCGAGATCAAGGGATCCCCAACGCTACAGGGACAGATCCCGCGACTCCAGGGACTCGAGATACTCCTCAAGGTCGCGAGACACATACCACAGAGGACGTTCCCCGGTTTCCCATTATCGATACCAGAGAACGTACCTATCCCGAGATAGATCCCCACCTAGGAGACGCTCCCCACCAAGGCGGGAGAGATCACCCGGGAGCTCTAGGAGGTCTCCACCAGCTTGTCTCCTAGCTCTGCAGGCACGCAGCGAGGTGAGAGAAGGTAGGCTTACCGCCTACTCGCCGGAGGCAGCCACACGGTCCCGTAGATCGTCGACCCCGGGCTCACCTATCTCGAACTCGGAGTCAGTCGTCTCTGTCTCCCCCTCCTCGACATCACCAGACCAACAGGTGACCACCCAGTCGGGAGTGTCCCCTTCCGAGGATATGGGCACCTTCCAGGAACAAATCCTCCGGATGGCCCAAGCCCTCGGACTGGAGACGGTCGTAGAAGAGAAAAAAGCGGTGGATCCTCTATTTGATGCCGTCTCGAAATCCTCCTCGGGCCCCACATTGCTCCCGATTACTCCTACCATGTTAGAGACGGTGCAAGGATCTTGGAGCTCCCCGTCCACAGCCCCTCCCGCGGCTAAGCGCCTGGACGCGCTCTACAAGGTTAGACCGGACACGGCCAAGTTTCTCTTCTCCCATCCCACTCCAAATTCAATGATAGTCGAGTCGGCGCAGTCCAAGTCGGGCAAGCAGCACTCCACTCCATCGGACCCTGAGGGAAAAAAGCTAGACAACTTCGGACGAAGAGTCTACACTTCGAGCGCCCTGGGGATCCGGGTCGCCGGGTACCAAGCTACAATGGCGAGGTACCAACTCTTCCTTTGGGAGAAGATGAGTGGATTGATAGACTATCTACCGGACGAGAAGAGAGACTTGGCTAGGGTGTTCCAGGCCGAAGCGTCGAACACTTCCAGGCAACAAATCCACACGGCCAGACATCAGGGAGACTGCCACGGGAGATCCCTGGTGAGCGCAGTCGCTCTCCGCCGACACGCTTGGCTACGGTCTTCAACCTTAACAACGGAGGCTAAAGCCAAGATCGAGAACCTGCCCTTCGATGGAGTCGGTCTCTTTAATGACAAAACAGACGACTCCCTCGATGCGGTCCAGAAAGCCCGGGTGAACGCTAGGAAGATGGGACTCCTTCCGATGCAACCAACTCGAGCATTCAGACGCCGAAGGTGGACCCCATACTTACCACCTATAGCTCCAGCTCAACAAGGACAGCACCAGCAGTGGCAGGATAGCCGCGCTCGTCCACAGCAGCCCCGGGCACCGAGCCGTCATTTCCAGCAGCAACGGTACCGGGGCTCCCGTAAAGGAGGTGACTCCCAAAGGCGACGGGTTTGACGGGACCCAAGGCACGACCGACAGCTCCAATTCGATCCTCTTGACTCCGATTCCGGCTCGACCTCAGTTTGGAACCCGACTATCCCTCTTCCTACCATCATGGAAGAAAATTACCACCGATCGTTGGGTTCTGAACATTGTCCAGCACGGCTACAAGATCGAGTTCGCTTCCCTCCCACCCTTCCTTGGCACCCGCACTACACAACCATCTCGAGCGTTGCAGGAAGAGGTCCACTCCCTATTGCTCAAGGGGGCCATCGAGACAGTCCCTCCACACCTCGTTCAGGACGGCCTCTACTCCAGGTACTTTACGGTGTCAAAGAAAGATGGGGGACTCCGACCGATCCTGGATCTCCGTTCAGTGAACTTCTACATTCTACCCAAGAAGTTCAGGATGGTCACGCTCCAGTCGATCCTGCCTCTCCTTCGCAAGAACGACTGGTTTGCTTCCATCGACCTCCAGGACGCTTACTTCCATATAGCGATCCACCCGGACAGCCAGAAATACCTGAGGTTCATGGTCGGATCCGATACCTTCCAGTTCAAGGTACTCCCATTCGGACTCTCGACGGCACCGAGGGTGTTTACCAAGTGTATGACGGTAGTGTGTGCCTATCTTCGGACTCAAGGGGTGACGCTCTACCCCTATCTGGACGACTGGCTCATCGTAGCACCTTCTGCACAGGAGCTCCAGGATGCCCTACATTTAACTACCAACACTCTGAACACCCTCGGACTCTGTCTCAATGCAAAGAAATCCAAGCTTTTCCCCACTCAAAGGATCCAGTTCATCGGAGCATTACTGGATGCTACTGTCGGTCGCGCCTTTCTACCAGAGGACAGAACTCTAAAGACGCTTGCCCTCGCCCTGAGAATACACAAGGCGACCTCGTGCACAGCCTTCTCGATCCAGCGTCTTCTCGGCCTCATGGCCTCAACCATATCAGTTGTCCCTCTCGCTCGACTCCATATGCGCCAGCTCCAAAACTGGTTCATAAGGTCGTTCGATTCCGAGACGAATGCCCATCGAACTCGTCTGTCGATCCCGTCCACAGTAAGGCAGTCGCTTCTTTGGTGGACAACTCGTCACAACTTAACAAAAGGCATGCCGTTTCAGCCCGTCGTACCCTCAATCACATTGACGACGGATGCTTCCCTCCTGGGCTGGGGAGCGCATTGTGGGGACCACACAGCACAGGGGCAATGGGGCCCTCACGACCGAGGAAATCACATCAACGTCCTCGAACTCAAAGCTGTATGGAACTCCATGAAGTCCCTCGAGCCCATACTCGAGGGCAAACACCTACAGGTGGTCACCGACAACACCACTGTCGTTGCTTATCTGAACAAGGAGGGAGGTACTCGCTCGATACGGCTGACGAACCTCTCCCTTCGTATATTCAAATGGATGATACCCCGCCATATTTCGGTGAGAGCTATCCACATCGCGGGGAAGGACAATTATCTTGCAGATGCCCTCAGCAGGATATCCTTCGATTCCCACGAGTGGCAACTAGACGACCGAATCCGTCAGTCCCTCTTTCAACGGTGGGGGACCCCGACGGTAGACCTTTTCGCGACGGCAGCCAACACGGCGTGTCAGGTCTTCTGCAGCAGAGCGGGCCACGACAGCCGGTCGATTGGGGATGCGTTCCTGCTAACCTGGTCAGGGACTCTATTTTACGTGTTTCCTCCGATTCCACTGTTAACCAAGGTCGTCGCGAAGATCCAGTCCGACCAAACGAACTGTATACTTGTGACCCCGTGGTGGCCGAGACAGGCATGGTTTGCTCCTCTTCTCAGACTGTCCCAAGGGGAGTACTTACGCCTACCGAGCTCGACAACGATCCTCTCTCAAGCTCGAGGCTCAATTATGCACCCGAACCCATCCATCCTCCAACTTACTGCTTGGATGATCTGATCCCAGACTCACTCCCAGCAGAGATCAAACTTGTGTTACGGGAGGCCTGGAAACCATCCACCAGGACATCCTATACAAGGAAATGGAAAGCCTTCGGCGAATACCTCGGGGAGATCGAGGTGCCATATCCGAAGGCTCCTATTCATAGTGTACTGCAGTTTTTACTCCATCTGCAACACAAAGGTCTCAAGACGAGCTCGTTGAAAGTCTACTTAGCGGCATTGTCAGCGTTCCACGAGGGCAGGGATGGGTATACACTGTTCTCCCATCCCCTAGTCAAGCGCTTCATGAGAGGTCTGCACAACATGAACCCATCGTTCAAACCGGTAAACCCGACTTGGGATCTTCAGCTCGTGCTTCAGGTACTCATGTCTAAGCCCTTCGAACCTATGGCGACGTCAGACCTCCGTTTGTTAACTCTTAAAACAGTGTTCCTTATCGCCATCACCTCTGCCCGAAGGGCATCGGAGTTGACGGCCCTGAGAGTAGACCCTCCGTACCTTGTTTTCCATAGAGATAAAGCAGTACTGCGCCCAGACTTGGCTTTCCTCCCGAAGGTGGTCTCTTCTTTCCATCTCAACCAAAATATTATATTGCCAGCGTTCTTCCAAGGTCCGTCTACTCCCCTGGAACAACAACTCCACATGCTGGACGTGAGAAGGGCTCTACTTTTCTACAAGTCCCGCACCGAGTCCATCAGGAGGTCTCCACGCCTCTTCGTCTGTTACGGAGGTCACTCCAAAGGCTTGCCTGTATCGAGCCAGCGACTGGCTTCGTGGCTTGTGTCCTGTATCAAACTAGCGTACGAGCTCAAGGGACAACCTCTACCGAGCTCGATCCGAGCCCACTCCACTAGGGCCGTTTCAACCTCAACTGCCTTCGAGAGGGGTGTCTCCCTGACAGAGGTCTGCAAGGCGGCAGTGTGGTCGACGCCTTCCACGTTCGTGACACACTACCGTATCGATGTCCGATCCCGAAAGGACAATGTATTCGGCAGAGCTGTCCTTTCATCGATCCTGCAATGACACCGACCCTCCGCCGGTAAGTCAGCTTGCTACTCTGCCCATGTGTGTGATGCACAGAGACCACGAAGAAGAAGGACAGGTTGCTTACCTGTAACTGTAGTTCTTCGAGTGGTCATCTGTGCAGTCACACAACCCACCCAGCCATCCCCGCTACGGTGTCACTGTCGAGTTCGATGGTGTACTGGACCGGGACCTTGGGTGTACCATCGGTACCGTACGACGCCATCGATTTCCGCCCTCGGTATTGATGTTCAATGTAGGGAGTTTTTCCTATGTTCTTCCTTAGCACTGGGATCGCGATGGCGGTCTCAGGGGAACTGAGGGAGAGGGCGGGAACCCGCGCAGTAGAGACGCAGGGGGGAGGGGTTCCCGCCCAAAGTTTGCCTCAGCTATAGAACCTTCCCGAAGCGGCCTCCGCGCAGGCGCAGAGCCCATGTGTGTGACTGCACAGATGACCACTCGAAGAACTACAGTTACAGGTAAGCAACCTGTCCTTCTAATAACTGATTGGTATAAGGAAGTTTGGGATATAGCCCTAAATGATAAATTAATTTGTAGTATCAAATGCAAAAAGGGACAGTTAAAGAAGAATAATTTTATGGATATATGGAATCAATTATTAGATTATGTATTAATAAAGGGGAAGGGGAGTATGCCTTGCCAGGATATGTTATATTTTTGGAATGTGGAATTTAATTTATTAAGGGGATGGATGCATATTAGTTGGTCCCTAGGCGGGTGGGGGGTGCACCTTATGATTTATTTTAGTTGTATGTTTGTGTTTTATAGTTTTGTATGTAGTTTATAATAACCAAATAAAATTTATTTTTTAAAAAAGGTTATAATCCTGTACAAACTTACTTGGGAGCAAGCTTCATTGAACTCACTAGTACTTGCTTCTGAGTAGACATGCATAGGATTGCACTGCATCATGCCTGTTTTAATTCTCTCTCTAAGAAGTGTTTTTTGCAAAAAAAAGTGAAGGGCAGCAAGTTACTTAAAAAATTAGTCTTGCAACACTTTAAAATGTACAGTTTTCATTTTGGTATGCGTGGCATGAGTTTATAAGCTGAAAGCTACTTCTGAAATGCAATTTCTCAAGGTACATCATTGAAACTCTGGCCAGAGTGTTTGGACAAGCGACTCAGTGGCTTATTTATTTATTTATTTATTCATTCATTCATTCATTCATTCATTTAAAATCAGAATTCATGATGAAACCAGATTCTCGGCATGAAGATCCTTAATTTGGGCCCCTCAGTATCGCGGGGGTTAATATCCAGCTACCTGCATCATACAACCGATATCCGATATAAGTAGTGGAGGCACAAATAGATTCTACTTTGCTCTTTATGCCTAGTGAGGCAATCCATAATTTGGCAGGAAGACGTACGTAGAGCTAATTTACATAGCCTGTCGACTGTGTTTGTTAGCACATCCATGAACCCAAAATGTTTTATTATGTAAAAAAAAAAAAAAGTAATTAAATGAGTAAAGATCTGTGTTTAAAAGGGAGAGAAAAATCTGATGTGTTCCAATTACCATCACTTTTCTAACTGTATGGCATCTCCCACAAATCAGATGCGTCTTTCATAGGCTGTATTCATTATCTTTAGTACGATCGCATGACTGCCGAAGCAAGTCGTTGCCATCCCATTTGTTATTTTTTCTGCCACAAACTGATGCACCTCATAAACCCATTGCCTGAATGTATTTCTGAAGCGTTCCCAGTCTCCCACAATATCTCCCATGCAACTGCTGTTGCACAAGCAAGATCAGCCCTGAACGACGTGTGACCCACCAAGTTGAAAGAATCCCAGTGGACCTCTGAGGTTGGGCGCAGGCAGGTGTTGCTGCAAATGCTGGGGATGGGGAACCAGCAATTTTCCAGCTTGCCTAAATTTCCGAAAAACACTTCGAAGCATTTTTTTGGGATGCTCCCATTTTCAACCCGTTTTTTTGACTCAGTCAAATGTGAAAAGTGTGCATTTCTCTGTATATCTTTCAAAAGTCCCCCATCAACTAAAGCATGAAAATGTGTCCCCCCCCCATGCACATTTCAAATGCATTTTTCTTTAAATATGTATTTTTGAATGCAATCGGAAATTCAAGAATTTTCAAACATTTAGTGAAAGGGGAAAAAAAGCGCTCATGTTCACGTTCGGGACATGTTCGAATGCTTTGAGAACAGAAATGACATTCTTGTACATCGATAGCAAATACATAGCTCAGAGGCAGAGCACATGCTTTGCATGTAGAAAATCCTAGGTTCAATCCCTGTTGTATTGCATATCCTAAATTCAATCTCTGGTGTCTCATATATCTATATCTAATTAATTAATTCCCTCCCCTTCTTCCCTCCCCATTCCTTTTTCCTTGTGTGCCGTGTCTTTTTAGATTGTAAGCCTGCGGGCAGGGACTGTCTTGTTAAATTGATTATATGTAAGCCACTCTGGGAGCCTTTTTGGCTGGGGAGTGGCATGAAAATATTTCAAATAAATAAGTGAGTAAATAATCTGTATATCAGATTATAGCCAGCTGTATATCAGGTACAGTGGAGGCTGGTGACTCCAATGTCAGTGGGGCAGCGTAACCACTCAAGGTTGTAGTCTGAACATTTAAGGAGCTGTCCATGGTGCTGAACTTTTTTTGGGGGGGGAGTTCAGCACCATGGATAGCTCCTTTAAAGTTCAGAGTAAAGCCCAGAGTGGATACACTGCCCAGTGCCCCACTGACATTGGAGCCACCAACCTCCACTGACCAGGCATGAGATGATGAGAATAGCCTTGGCCAAAGGGTCCTGCCGGTCAGAGTACATAAAACTGGGCTAGATCATAGAATCATAGAACAGTAGAGTTGGAAGGCGCCTAGACGGCCATCGAGTCCAACCCCCTGCTCAATGCAGGAGAACAGATGTGGGCAGCCCAGGCAGTCACCCATCCATGCACTGACCCGACTCATACCTGCTTAGCTTCAGCATGTGGCCAGCATTATGCAGGGGGTTGGACTCGATAGCCTTGCAGGCTCCTTCCAACTCTATGATCTATGAAATCTATGTGCTCTCGACGCCACCTATAGGGATGGACGGAACTGTCGATCTTTTTTGCTTTTCTTTTTTTTTAAATTTTAAGCCAGGCTCATTCCATCCCATTTCCACAGGAGCTTGCATGTTATTGAAATAACAGGGGGTTGCGATATCGTTTTCACTTAGGTCCTGGTTTTAGAAAAGTGGCTGGGCAAATCAGCTGCTAACTGACTACAGGACATAGAGGGTTATTTATGGCTCTGGGAAACCATGAGAAGACCGTGCAGTTAAATTTCACTCCCAGTGGATCCACTCTGGGCAGGGTTAGGGGCGGCGGGGTGTGTGTGTCAATCTGGAGGACCACAAGAGTCTTCTGGAAGTAAAACAAACGAGATGTTTGCAAAAATCTACTCTACCAGTCGACTGTGGTTTCCATCTACAGTCTTTTCTGCTCAAGGCAGAACAAATGAAACTTAGAGCTCATGTAACGGCTTAGGACCAAACTAGACATTGAACCAAATGCAGAGTGTGCAGCTACATCTTGGCTTAAGAAAATACTCACAGATGTGAGGTGTGATGGTTATTGGGACTACAGTGCACAGGGAGGGGAGATTCCCCCCCTTTCCTCCCTAGCTGTGTATGGGATGAAATCCCCCCTGCCCTGGGTGCAGCTATGAGGCTTAGAAAAAAGTTTCCATTGGCACCATTGGGAGCTTTTTATCTAAATATCAGATCTGTGTCAGTGTGTGGGAGAGAGATTTTGTGCCAATTGCATCTAGGGAGGAAAGGGAGAAGCCTTCCTGCCCCATGTGCTGTGGTCTCAATAACAATTTCCTCCACATACCTGTAATTAATTAAAGAAGACGAAAACAGAGATGGCTGTATTCTTCGCATTCATCATGATGTGTAGCTTGGCCTGTATGCATGATCCTGATTTGTCCCTTTCCCCCTGGTATATGGGGAGACAGCAGAGGGAAATGAGCTAAGTTCCCATCCTCCTAAAGACCTGTCCAGGAATGAGACTTTTATTTTAGTTCCTGCCTTCTCCCCTGAGGGGAGACAGATAAGGGTGGGTGGCTCAGCAGTTTGTGATCTCAATTACTAGAAAAGTTTCTGTGGTTAGTTACAAAAGTACACATTACTATATAGGCACCTCTTAGAAGGCATCCTGGTTGCACTTTCTTGTGCTTCTTTCAAACTACATTCTATTCTAATTTATTTAGGGACAATCTACTAGAGATGTGTGACACTGGAAAACTTGTTCCATTTGAGCCTGATGGACTTCTGACACACTTCCGATCCAACGGCCAAAAGCAGGCTGAGTTGGGGGGGCTTGGGGGGGCTTCCACAAAATTGCCCAAAGTATTTGTGCAAATTTGGAAGCTAGAACTGTGAATCTCTAGCGCAATTTGCACAAATCGTGATTTGCGCAAATCAGGGCTGACTCAAGTTGTTGGTTCAAGTTGTTGTTGTTGTGCTTCTTGTTGTTGTAGCATTTAACATGAGAAGGATGGAAGCATCCTCCTGCATGTGCACACACTCCACCTTGGCCTCTTTGAATTTGCTGACAGTTAATTTCAGATTTGTGCAAAATTCAGTCCTCCACCCACAATTTGCACAAATTTATGCAAAGGTATGCAAATTTGCACAGATTCATGCAAGTTTATGCAATTTGTGCAGATCTGCGGAGTGGAGGCCAGAATTTTGCACAAATTTCCCTGGCTTAAAAATAATAATAATAATAATACACAAATCATGGTCCGTTTTAAAAAGAGATGTCTGCATGCTGTCTTGACTCACGTCAGATCGAATTAGCACCAGTGCTGGGGTGACGGAACGGAATTCAGGGGGCTGAGTAGGGAAAATCTGTTGTCTTTTCACCTCCTCATCTGAGTTGTCTGACTGAGTAACTGAGTTATCATACATTAAATGCTACTGTCTGAACCTGCTTTAAGTCTCAGGACACTTTAAAAAATGATGGTTTTCAATGGAGTAAATTCACACATTCAGTTGCAAAATATCAAAGGTTTATTCCTACATGCAGGTTCGTTACATGAAGAGATGAGTTGCATGTTTAAATGTGCCGTGGTTGATCTAATTTATGCATGTAGTATTACATTTATATCACACCATTTCTCCAAGGAGCTCAAGTCAGTATGACTCCCCCACTTTTTATCCTCACAACAACCCTGTGAAGAAGATTAGGCTGAGGGATAGTGACAGGTCCTGGTTATCCCAGGAAGCATCAAGGCTGAGCAAGGACTTGAACTTGGGTCTTCCCACTAATATGCTCCTTTCTATGAGTATTCCAAACTCATGTGTAGAATGATCATAGACCATAGTTTCATAGATCATAGAGCTGGAAGGAGCCTACAAGGCTATCGAGTCCAACCCCCTGCTGAATGCAGGAAACTAAGGAGTTTCCTGAGTTTCCCATCCAAGTAATAACCAGGCCTGACCCTGCTTAGCTTTCCACGTTCAGACAAGCTGAGCCAGCGTGAGCTTGTCTCTCTCTCTCAAGTGTTCCTTCAAATGCTGAACTCAGATGTTTGAGTTCTGTTAGTCAGGAAGCAAAATGGGGCCACCCAGAAATAAATGAGTAGTTTTTACCTACTTGGAAGGTACACAGAAGTACAGAAAAATGTAAATTAAAAGAAAAGAAAAAGATGTTTCAAACATACCCACCTGAATGGACTGGTAAAAAGGAAGTGGTCTGTGAGCTTCCAGACATACAGTTGAGCAGAGTGAGAGAAGTTCGAAGGAACTAGAAATCAGGCAGGCTGTGAAAGCTGATCAGTTATTAACAATGCAATCCTAGGGATGCCTACTCAGAAGTAAGAGAAATATATAATAACCAAAAATATAACCAATACAGGTATATTGAAATAAACTCAATTTATAATATCAAAGATTTACCCAAAAAAATTAAATATATATATATATATATATATATATATAAAACATGTATTAGCCAGAAACAAATAGACATGTGAAATATAACTTCTCAAGGGCTGAAGATAGTCTTGAATGTCTTTTCAGACTGAAGGACTTTTATCTCTGGGTGAAGTCTTATTTGTGCCAATGTTTTTGTTAGTTGCTTCCTGAGATAGGTCCTCACAGTTTAGAAGCTTTCCTGTTATCTGGTGGAGAAGCCAAACGCGTTTTGGCCCAAACGGCCTTCCTCAGTGGCTTAGAAAAGACAGAAAAGCCTTACAATAAACCAAACTACAGTCAGCTGTGCATTGTTTCAGTCAGGATTTTTAACACAGTCCCTTTTTGTATATTTTTGTTGTTACTCAGAAGTAAGCCCATTGAATTCACTAAGGCTTACCCCCTGGTAAGTGAATCTAGGATTGCAGGCAGAGTATAAGACCATCCTGACACAAGCACAAAACAGGCAAAAGATTGGAGGGTTTTTCTCAGAGGCTCATGATTCCAAGACTGTAATTTGTGAAATGCTACTTAAGTAGGGATGGGGGGGGGGATTATTCAGTCCATATTTTAATGTGAACATACTTAATTTTGCACCTGTGACCCAATACATGAACCGAAACTCAGTTATCCTTCGACATTTGCATTTCTCCAATTGTTCTCCAATCAAAAAATGCAAACTTAAATATATTTATATTAGTGAAAATAATGTTTAAAAAATGCATCATATTAGGAAAATCACTTGCACAAAATGTCTCTGTTGGGCAAAATTGTGTACAAAAATGCATGTGTTCAGAGAAATGCATGCAAAGACGCATACACATTTTCATGCAAAGGTAAAAGTTCGGGATGAAGCAAACTTAGAACTGGAAAAATTCCCAAAGTTCGTGACAAAAGAGAACTTAAGACTGGAAAAATGAGAAACAGATTGAAACTGAAAATGACAGATTTGTCCATCCCTAAAAGATATTTTTAAAAATAAAAATAAAAAAACCTTGTAGGATATACAGGACTTGATGGTTGTTGTTTTTAAAGGGTTAACCAGTATAAAAAGTTTAATTAATTTTCTTTCTCTCTTACAGCGGGAACAACATATATATTTAGCAAAGGTGGTGGACAGATTACATATACATGGCCTCCCAACGATCGGCCCAGCACGCGAGCAGATAGACTGGCAATAGGGTTTAGCACAGTTCAGAAAGAAGCCGTCTTGGTGCGAGTGGATAGCTCTACTGGGCTTGGTGATTACTTAGAGCTGCACATCGTAAGTACTGTCAGCAGAATATAATGTGACTATTTATCTCTGTGTTTCGATTCTTGCTTGCGCTATGGCTATTACAATACTGTCCTTTTGCTGAAATTGATTTCTTGCCATTGAGTAAGATTTTTTCCCCCTCCCAAAAGTAGTTAAGTGATTTATACATTTCAATCCAATTTTTGGAAGAGATATTTTGGCGTCGGGAAGAGACTAATCCTATTGGTGAACAGCAAAATGCAGGATTTTAAACCATTTTAGACCTGCTGACTTCAGTGGGATTTAGCAAGGCTGCAGATTGGGTTCTGAATCACCTTGATAAAACAGGAGGCTTCTCTTTTGGCTGTGGCTGTGATGGGTGAGAACTGGATGAGATAGCAAACTATATATTTAGGTTGTGAAGCTGGTGCTGTATTTAAGTTTCAGACATGCTTAGAATATTCCAGTTATTCTGTAACTAAAAGTCTTACAGCTTGCGACAGGCAGGAACCCCACCCCCCGGCACCTTCTCAAATCCATTCTGGAAATAATTCAGGGAAACTGGAGTGGAAGAGGAGGAGGATTATGTAAGCTGCCTTGGGTTCCTTGCAAGAAAAAAGGCGGGGTATAAATATAATAAATAAATAAAAATAAAATATCTCAAATGCCATAGACTTCACTGTTAGATGCCTGCATGATTCATCCCAGGCAACTGGGTAACATGGAAAGGAGCTCCAGCCCTCTTCTGTCCTGGACACATCACATATGCCCGGAAGAGTCCTCAAATGGAACTCTTCCTACTTTCCATATCACCTATGCCAAGTAATGTGAAAGTTGTATGTAAGTGGTGGATGGCGTTGGTGGCAGCGGCTTGAATACAGCAGGGTCTTGGAATGCCAGGGACTGGAAGCTTGTAAGGATCAAGATCCATTTCAGTTTGGACAGGACCATCTGAATCTAGAGTACTGAACCACTTTCAGCCTGAAGGCCAGTTCAATTTTCCGAAGAAACTCACAGGGGATGCATCCCAGTGTTGGGTGTGGCTGCAGGCAAAAGGGGGTGGGCCCAAAATACCAAAAAATACCAGAGCCAGTGTGGTGTAGTGGTTAGAGTGTTGGAGTGTGACTTGGGAGATCCGGGTTCTACTCCCTACTTGGCTATGAAGCTCACTGGGTAACTTTGGGCCAGTCATCATGGATTCTCAGCCTAACCTACCTCACAGGGTTATTGTGATGATAAAATGGAGAGGAGGAGGAGGATTATGTAAGCTGCCTTGGGTTCCTTGCAAGAGGAAAAATGGGTGGGATATAAATGTAATAGTATAAATAAATGAAGTTCTTAGTGCCAGTAACTAAGCCACTGGAGAGGCATTTCAAACTTTCAGAACAGGGGGAAAAACTGCACAAAAGCCAAGAAAGCCACGAAATGATTGGTGGTTGCAGGAAAGGGGGCAAGTCCTGGAGGGCTGAATTGGGATCCCCAGGCAGGCTGGATTTGGCCCTCAGGACCGAGCGTAGGGATGTGCGTGGAGCTCAATTGGGGGGTCGTAGTCCAGCAAACTTGCCAGGCTTGACCCCCCGACCTCCGCTCGCCCTACCTTTTTCCCGGCTCGACTCATGTTCTCGTGAGCCGAGCCAGTGAAGTGACTTCCGGTTTCCGGC
Source organism: Shinisaurus crocodilurus (assembly GCA_021292165.1). NCBI lineage: Eukaryota > Metazoa > Chordata > Lepidosauria > Squamata > Shinisauridae > Shinisaurus > Shinisaurus crocodilurus. The sequence continues at coordinate 26,769,002 of CM037879.1, read as the reverse complement.
GCTACGTTGTTGATGTAGAAAATGGCATAAGATACATTACATAAACAACATAGACAATGTAGAGCTGGGGAACCAGAAGTCCAGTGCTAGGGATGTACAAGTTTGTCTCGGGTGGGCGTAGTGGGGCCGAAATCGGCCCCGCTCACACCCGCCCGAGACTCGCGGGGCCCTTACCGGTCCGGGGCTCACCTGCTTAAGCAGCCCTGTTGCCCTGGTTTCTCTGCAAAATACATAGTGCGGGGGCCCAGCATGCCAGCGCAGGGGCCCTTTGTGTCAGTTCCAGCTGGCCGGAAATGACGCGATGGGACCAGCACGGTCCAGCTCAGCATGCTCGAGTGGCGCAGGAGAACTGCTCCGCGCCACTCAGAAAAATGAGTCCGGGGGGCTGCCGCCGCAGAGAGTTGAGGCAACGGTGAGACGGCGGCCCCCAAGGTATGGGGACACCCCTAGCGAGCACCTCAACTGGCGCTTGTGCTCGGCTTGGCTCGCGTGCCGCGAGTCGAGTGCTGGGCAGATTGCCCACCCCTAGCCTGAGGTTCTGAGGATCTGGATGGTCAGTCCAATCCAAAATAGATCCATGGAGGTGGAGGAAACACCTTGAACCCAGTGTCCAGACCATCTGTTTTTATTGCTGGCTGCCATCAGTCTTCTCAACTACAGTAATATATTGCAGTTCATTTATATGAATGTCAGAGAAGGATATATTATTAGTACTAGCAGATTAGAAAAGGAATCTGTCAGAGGAATGGTAATGATCCCATTTGGCCGGGTGCGTTGTTAATCCTGACAAGAGCCGACTGATCCCACCATTACTGTGCAGTGATAAATTTTGAGCGGAAAACACAGTTGTCACCCTGAAAAGTCTAGCAGGGTAATTTCAAGTTGCCTTAGAGCAAATAAGGAGCAATCGCTGTGGAAAGCGTCTGGGTTTTTATGGCATCATAAATAAATGATCAGTTGAGATAAACTTAAGTAGGACAGCCAAGAATTTCAGCAGTTTAGATTAATCTCAAGTTTGTTAATATATTAAGTTTGAGTTTGATTTAACAACCTTGCTACTTCTCTAAAGAAGGAATAGTTCCTCTCGCAAGAAATTACTTACTGATCTATTAGCAGTTTTCCCCCCCTCGGAAAACTTTCTATGGTGATTCTTCCGAAATCAGAATGTGCCATCCTGGCAAGTGATGGGGTCCGCCCCTTTGTATTCAAACCTCTTCCTCTTCCTAGCTCCTCTGGCATCCCTAGTGGAAATATTCATGCTAGCCTGTTTGCTTCCAGTGACGTTATTGTGCTTTATTATTGCAGCAAGCTTAAGGAATATAGTTTCCTTGTGGGTTTGTTTAGTTTATTTATTTATTTATTTAACCATTCGTGGGCTGCCGTTTAGGGCCAAGTCCTCAGAAGGTGGCTCACATAATAAAACATTAAAAAAAAAATGTAATACAGTCCTGATCAATAAAACAATTGTGAATATAAGTATATAAGAGGAGCCATGCTGGATCGCACCAAAGTTCTATTCAGTCCAGCATTCTGTTCACACAGTGGCCAGCCAGATACCTATGGGAAGCCCACAAACAGAACATGAAATCAATAGCACCCTCCTGCTCCTGTTCCTCACATACTGCCTCTGATCTTGGAAATAGTAGCCACTGACAGTGTTATCCCCCATGAATGTGTCTAATGTCCTTTTAAAGCCATCTTAGTGTAGCGAATTCCATAGTTTAACTATGCGCTGTGTGAAGAAGTGCTTCCTTTTATCTATCCAGAATCTCCCACTATTCAGCTTCATTGAATTACAGAACAGCAGCATCCACTTAGCAAAAATAGAAAATAAAAATACAGGCTACTTAAAATAAAACACTCCCAAGCTGTAAGGCAAAGGGGTTATCCGTAAGATGGCTCTAACTTGCTTGCCCTATCTGGAATGGCTGGAAAGCAGAAGTTCCCCTTGGAACTCATGGCTTGTGTTTCAGTCTGAAGCTGTGCCAACATCTGGAGACAGGCATGGCACAACTTCCCTGTAACAAAATTGAGAACAATAACTTCATATGAAGCTGTCTTTTTGCTGGAGAAAGGTTGTGCTTCAGTGGTATAGCACATGCTTTGCTGGCTCTGGCTGCATCCTCTGTTCTTATGTGCCAGAGCGCTGTTATGCCTAACTCAGTATTTCCTAATTTGAGCTCTCCCCAGGGTCTGAAACACAGGTCTTCCTCATTACCTACTACCTGGTGCTTTTTCATCTGGGAAGTGCCAGGGATTGATTGAACAAGGACCCTCGATGTGCAAGGGATGTGCTGCTCTGCCACTGAGTTAGGGTTCTTCGTATATCTGCTGTGGCTTTCTTTTCATTTTTTTTAAAAAAGAAGTTTAATTCTGGAAATAGACAGCAGGTTTAATCAGAGAAATAAAACACAGGCCTGTTGTGCCCATATTACCCAGTTTACAATGATTGATGCGAACCTAACAGAATCCAAGCTGATGAAAATTCCCTCCTTGATTGCTATTTGACCATCTGATTCAGCCTTTAATGTTAGACTAGAAACACAATTTACTTACATAGCGGCAGTCCCTCCAGATTAACCATTGCTAATATAGGGAATATTTTAAAATATCCTGTAACGTACAACACTGCAACATATCAGACCCTGTAATGGAATTCTATCTCTGAGTAGCACCACCATGCATAGAAGAACCTTACATGTCACAGGAAGTGTTGTTAACATAGACACAAAGCGTTGAACTGTATTAGCGAGACTGCACAAATTCTGTTTTTGATTCTTCTCCATTTTAGAGGCTTGCCAGCACAGATTCAGCAATTCGAATAGGGTGGTTCACATGAAACTCCACAACACACATTGAAAAAAATGTGCAAAGGTTATTATTTCCTCCATGATCCACGATGGAGACACTTTCCCACCATCTGCATGTTCAGATGGTGTGGGAAAAGATGCTCCACGTGAACTGATATAAGTGTGCACAGGGAAGGATTTCTGCTGTGGGTGTCTTAAGTTGAACTGCAGGATTAGTTTGCAAGGCCCTATGGCTCTGGTCATGTGTTCTTTCAATGCTTGCGGTGTGTGTGCAAACATTCCTAAAGGTTATGTGAAATGTATTTATGGTTTTAATTTTCTTACATATTTTGGTTGCCTGGTTTATTTAGGGTGTTCTTTTCTTTATTGAACTTCAATTTGTACTGCGGGGTCAGACAGTTTGGGAAGTAAACTTGGATTTATGGATCACAGTCCCGGTAACAGTCCATTAGAATCATGGCCAATAAGTAGATTGATATTTTAACAGAAACCGCCCGCATGTGAAAATTAAAATCTTGCTCTCTTTTACACAGTGTCTCCTTGGATAGTTAATGTTGAGTTGCCAATTCTATATTAGAGGCCGTATCTTCAGCGCTTTGAAGTTTTATTGCTGCATAGTCCTAGGGCAGTGATGGCGAACCTTTTTGAGCCCGAGTGCCCAAACTGCAACACAAAACCAACTTATTTATTTCAAAGTGCCTTAAATTTGGCAGGAAGGAGGAGGGGGCACTAGCTAATCACGCCCTGCTCTGTCTCAGGGCATGGCTCTTCACTGGACGCGCAAAGATTCGGGCGTACGCACGCTGTGCTTCTGAGCTGTCTGTTCAGTTAGAAGGAGGGCTGGGTGCCTGCGCAGTCCGCTTCTGGGGGTGGAGATGTTGGAGTGTGCCTGCCTGTGGAGGCCAGCGAGGAATGAGTGGAGAGGAGTTACTATGGAAACCCGACGCTGAATGCAGAAGGGGACGGTCTTTTCGCCATCTGGCGACCAATGAATGGCTTGAATGCCCACAGAGAGGTCCCTGCGTGCCAGCTGTGGCACGCATGCCATAGGTTCGCCATCACTGTCCTAGGGCATTCTATTCCTCAACCACGACCACCACCACAACTAGGATGCGATCCAGTCGGGATGCATGTAAGCCTCCGAACTTGAAGGATTACGGGGCGGGCATCCTATGCAGGACAGGAGGAGCACGGAGGAGATCGTTGCCTCCCCACTCCTCCCGCTCTGCAATTCAGCTGGATGGCTGATTTTGGCCATCTAGCTGTGACGCTTCGGATGGGGAGGGAGGGGGGCTGGGGCAGCGCCAGGATACATCGTATCGCTACCACCCCAGTCTCCTCCCTCCCCCGCCCCCTTTACCCTTTCTCCGAGGTCATTTTTGTTACGTTTAAGATGAAGTTTTTCTGTTTCTTTACTTCCTTTTGCCGTATGCCTTGTGGTCATTTTGAACCTTCACAAAGTAACATGACAATGCCTTGTTGCACGAATAATTGGTGAACTCAAGATCTGGAAGTTGCTCCTGCCCCAACAGAAATGTGGCTTGATTGAGGGCAGCCGAGATGCACATAAACCAGGGAGGTTGTGTGCTTAATTCACCTAACATTCTCTGATGCTGCAATATCACCACTGTGATGAATATGGAAGATCCAATATAGTATTAGGTGGGTTCTCCCCCCTCCCCCGCTCCCATTCACAGGGACAAATGGCAAGGAGGAGTGGCAGAGATTGACAAGTGAGGTGAGAGTGGCAAAATTGGTAATGGGGAGGTGGTAGAGTGGGAGGTGGCTGAGAAGAACATTAAGGGTGCAATCCTATGCCTGTTTAGACAAAAAAAAAGTCCTACAACTCCCAGCATTTCCCAGCCAGCTATGCTGACCGGGGCATGCTGGGAGCTGTAGGGCTTTTTTTTCCTGTCCAAACATGCATAGGATTGTGCTCTTAATTGGACAATTAAACATTAATTTGTCAGCTGCTAGCCAATGCTTGCTTATGAGCCATCAAGCCAGATACAGCCCTGGCCAGCCATGTATTGTGTGACCTGCCCGATGCTTGCCAACACCCTCTGTTTATGTAGTCCCAGGCAGGCATCAAAAACAGGAGGTTTACTGATCCCCTGGTGGGCCACCATACAAGGCACATTTCATGCGCTTGTCTCGATGGGCCACATGTCATGCATGCATGTCTCAGGCTCAGAGTAGATCCTGTGTTAGCATCAGAGCGCAGTCCTTCTGTACCTCCCTCTGTTTTTGATGTTCGGAAGCAAGTGCCATGACTTATGTAGCCAAAAACTCCTTCCATGCACAAGAGGGAGGGATCAGCAGGCAGGGGGAAAGCCCCAGGTCTGCAGAAGTACCCCCCCCCAAAAAGCTTTACAAAAAACCAAACCCTAACCAGGGGACCCCAAAAGCAAGCTGAATTCCTGACAAGTTGGAGGCACTGTGGATGGGTGGTTCCCTGCACCGTAGGGGTGGAGAACCTCAGGTCAGGTCTGTCTGTAGGCTAAAGTAGCCTGCTGGCCCCCCAGTTTGGCCCTTTGGGGTTCCCCAGATGTTCACACACCCATTCTGCACTGCCCTCCAACACATGAGATTCCAGGGTGGCGTACAGTGTGGACAATAACATGTTTGCAAAACATGTACATAAAAGCATTTGCCATGTGTTTTGTAACTAATTTCATGCTAGCATATTCATATTTTATTTTTTTTACATTTATATCCTGCCCTTCTTTCATGGATCTCACTTCAGTCAGGGCATATGTTTCTCCCTCCTCCCTCCCTTCACAACAACCCTGCAAGGTAATATAGAGTGATATATTGTGCCTGGCCCATGGCCACCCAATATGTTTTGTAGCCAAGTAGGGATTGGGATCTGTACCTTCCTGTTCTATGTCTCCTATGTGGACAATACTCCTCCTACCCCACACTGGGCTTCTCAGATCAGTTCCATAGGTGGCTCAGTGGCTTCAGAGATCAGTATATACCAGGGCTTTTTTTCTGGTGGAACTCACCGGAACTGAGTTCCAGCACCTTTTCTTCTATTAATTGCATTACAATTTAATCGCCATCTACTCCCGAGGAAATGTAATCCGGTACCTTTTTCTCCAGAAAAAAAGCACTGGTATATACTGTGTGTGTTATATAAATGCCACGCTCCTTGGCCAGCCTGAGTCATAGGGGACATTCTAAAAATAATGAAATAAATAGTGTAGAATCCCATTTGTATTTGTGCAAGGCCAAGGTGGAATTAAATTAAATTCAGTGACAGTGACCGCTTGCCTGTGCACAAAAGCATTGCAATCTTAAAAATCCACATATCTCGGATGGGGAAAAGGGTTGTTCGGCATCAGCAACTTAGCCGGACGTGATGACTGAAGTGAGCACTAGCATTGCTTCCATGGTAGCACTGAGTCAGCCCTGGAAACAAAAACAAATTCTTTGGCATGGGCGTCCAGTTGGTAGGCGCTAGTTTTGCTGCCAGAATTTGGACTTGAGCAAAATGCAGAGTAAATTTAGAGGTTTCTCTCCTCAGGTGAAACCTTGGAGGAATTTTCAGGGAAGTACGAAACCACCGCACCCCCCCTACCCAGTAAGACTAGAGAAATATTAGTGAAGTTTCACATCTCTCTCTCTCTCTCTCTCTCTCTCTCTCTCTCTCTCTCAGGCACTAGAATAATGACAACAAATTTTGCAATGATGATAATGCACAAGGGGCAATCTCCTGAGCCTCCTATGTGGACAATTAGTGCATACGGCCCTCCTGTAGGGGCAGCTCATCTTCACATTCAGGAGAGTGGCCAATGGGCAGGGATGGTTGGTCTTTGTATGGAGGATCAGACAAGGAAGTGATGGGGTTAGGAGGCTTTGGCTGGTAGACTGTGCCTTAGAGAACATGTGCATGCATCTACCCACATGTGCACTGAATCTCTTAGGGTGCGATCCTATGCATGTTTAGACAGAAAAAAGTCCTACAACTCACAGCATTCCTGGCTGGGGAATGCTGTAGGTTGTAGGACTTTTTCTGTCTACACAGGCATAGATAGGACTGTGCCCTTGGTGACTGAACTTCTAGAGTGCCTGGAGAGGGACCTAAAAATTGAGATGTGAGAACTTGAGCGAGCCACGCTAGCCAAACTGTAACAAGGCATTTCCAAAAGATAAAAATAGGGACAGTGATGTTCTGTGGACACTTAAAAGAACCTAGGAACCACACCTGGTAAATAGGGACTGTTGGAGTTTATGCAGGCATCCACTTTGTCATTGAGAGTGGGGGGAAAGGACAAAAGAGGAGACCAATTTGCATAACTATTGCATATGCTGCTATATATCCAAAGAAGCATATTTAGAAATAACCACCATTATTTAAGTAGAAATGCAATACATCTCACCCTAGTGAGGAAGACTGTGTCCAGGTGACCTGCTGTGTGCTTTTTTCTCTGTCAGTTATCTAGGTGCAAAGTGTTGATGGGCAACCTCAAGACCTCTGCTGCTCTCCTCCGTAGGGTTCTTTATCTTTAAACCAGACTTGGATGGGGCAGCCCTTCGAACTGGAGGACTCTTCTCTGTAAAATAGGACACAGGGCCATCCTAAGCAGTCATGTGTGGGAGACACTTTTGTTTCCCACTGGTTCTGCAAGCCCACCATTTCCCAAGTCAGGCTGAGTTTCAGTAGCGAAACACAAGCCTATGAATGAATACCTATGTTTTCAGATTAAGAGTTATTGCAATGTTCTCCAACCTTGGGGTCCCCAGATGTTTTTGGCCTACAACTCCCAGCATGCCCCAGCCAACTGGCTGGGGCATGCTGGGAGTTGTAGGCCAAAAACATCTGGGGACCCCAAGGTTGGAGAACACTGAGTTATTGGATGCCATATGACAACCAGTTGACAAGCTCCTTCCAACGCTGCGGATGTGAGAGTTTTGAAATCTGGTAACTTTTATGGGGTCTCTTCCCCGCCACCTTCTATTCAAATCATTTTCAACTTCCTGCTCCGTATAATCAAAGCAGAATGTGTCTCTGTGTGTACGGCGTGCATGTGTGTGTTAGAGATTCCATAGCAGGGCTTTTCATAACCACTCAGCATATTTGATAATCTCGCCGCTGCTTATATCATATTCACCAGCACATTTGATGGCTGAGCATATGCGAGTTGCCGGAGCGCCGCATGGCACCTGGCAGCAGGGAGCCCCGCTTGACAAGTTGCTTTTGTTTTATTTCCTTCCCTGTGGACCCTTCCCCAATTTCCTTGCCTTTTGTAGTGTTTTGATGTGTTAGGCAGCTTTGCAGAACAGAAGCAACAGGGTTCGGTGTCATTTAATTTCAAAGAGGAGTGTGCGCCCTCCCTCTCTCCTGTTCCCACCTTTCTCAATGCAAATAGCATATGATGAGAGAGAGAGAGAGAGAGAGAGAGAGAGAGAGAGAAGAGAGAGAGAGAGAGAGAGATGCTGTACAAAGAGAAGAGAGGGATGTATTGTAATGATTGTAATATAAAATAAACACCAGCTGTAGAATAAGGAGCAGTGGAACTGTTTGGTTCCACTCTGAAATGTCCTTGTGCAGAGCAGAATGATTTGCATTCCACTCCAACCAAAGTCCGGATCTTGCTGCCCTCTCAGTGTACCTGAGGTCTTTGGGCAAGTGAGGAGGGCATGGTTCTGGACCATGCAACATCCACCTCCCCTGCTATTTCTGGAATGAGCTGGAAACCCATTCAAAAGCAATGGGTCCTGGCTCTGGAAAGACTTCTGGCTTGGATACCAGAAGAGGGGGGAAATCCTTTCCATTTCTATTCTACCATTTTAATATGATTCTGTGAAGGACCGCCGCCGGTCCTTTCCTGCAAAACGGGAGCTCCGCAGCTTTCACTGACAGCCTAGAGCTCCCGCTTGCAATCCCTGGCTCAGCTCGGGTCGTAAACACTGGAATTGAGCACTGAGTCAGAGCGAAACTACGCTTTCGGGGGGGGGGGAGCGAAAGAAAGTTTATTGAATAGTAAACAAGTACAAATTGGAAAGGGAGAGAAGGGGAGTGAAATTGACAACAGGAAATACCTTGTTACACACAGTCAGAACTACAAAATAACAACTGAGAATCTATGCTATTCTAAGCTAATGTCAGAGAGTATACACTAGGCTAACCTAGCAACTAGAGAACTTACACCAGCGTACCCAGGCGCTCCGCTTGGGGGTTGAATGTCCGGGGTGGCCTGAGCCAACAGCCCGCTCCGTGCTTCAATGCACCTAGCTTCCAACAACTTACAGAAGCCTTGGCTGCTTCTTTTATCCCCTCTCTTGCCCCCCTCTCATTCCCCGACCCCTCCCTTTGCTGACAGGATGAACCGGTCTGACCAGGCCGGAGGGGGTGCGGTGGTTTTGGTGCCGCCTTGATCATGGCCCATCAAAGGTGCTCGGAAGGGCGATTGAGGGTACTTGGGGGAAGATTGTCAGCATGTAAATGTGCTGCGGCCTGGGCTCTCCTGCTCCGGGCGGAGATTATGCAGGTGGAATGTGGGGCAAAGTGTATGTTCTGTCAGGCTTTCTCTCCACAGATTTATTTCTGTTTAACGCCTGTCTGATCAGTGCCATAAGGGGGAGGGGAAAGTTCCCCGCCTGCCTCCAGGTAAGCTATCAGTTATGTTGCAATGTGAGGCTTTAATTGCAAAGGTTTTGTGTACATGTCTGCAAGTTGCTGTGCTCAGCCAGCAATAACTCTTGTTCAGAGCAGTGTCAGGGGACCGTACAGTTGCTTGGTACTGCTAGGTTTGCTCTCCCTGGACCAGTTCTTCAGAGCATTTGCTGTGCTATTTTCCAATGCTCTAATTGCTTATGTCTGGAGGAAAGAAAGAAAGCCCTATCAGTTATACATTTGCAGTCTAAAATAAGATGGCTGGGCACTTTGATAGAGGTGGATCTTGTAATGGATCTCTTGAACAGTACTGAGAAGTGTAGAAAAGGATTTCTTGCTTTTCTATGGCAAAATGTAAAAATTTCAGAACAGATGATGATGATGATGATGATGATGATGAAGATGATGATGATGGTGGTGATAGAGAATTCAATGCAGCAAATAGAGTTTCATGGATTATTTTTGGTATTTAAATGTATTTTATTTGTTTATATTTTGTGTGTGTGTATCTGTTTAAATCTTGTCCTATCCTATCCTATCCTTATTTTTTAAAAGCAAAACCCAAGGCAGATAAAATTCAAATGGAAATGAAAAGAAAGAAAAAGGAAAAACAAACAACCCTCCCACTCATCAGATTTATTTCACTTAAAAAAATGTTTGTTTGCAAACAAAGGTAAAATATTTTTTAAAAGTTGATTCAGAAGGCAGGACATTAGGAGAAAGGGTAAGGTTTTATTTTTTTAATACACTTGGTACTGATGGAATTATAGCCAAGGTTCGGACATTGTTCCATATGGAACACACTGATTCATGATGTCATATTTACCGGGTGAAGAATGGGGAGGAAAGGGAGCTCTCTGTTCCTCCACCTTTTTGTCATCTATAATACAATTAGTGCTCTGATTGTTGTAATTACCAATCTCAGAATTGCTTGCTGTTATACATTATGCAGAGTCTCTTAAATTTATTAAAGAAATGCTTGATCTAAACCCAATTGAAGTCAGTGAAAAGAATCTAATTGCATAGAATCACTTAATGATACTTTGACTTTCCATACTCACACACAGTCCTAGTTCTGCTTGAAGTAGCAATCCTGTAAGTGGGCTATGAAATGATATTGGAGGCGGGCGTCATGTGGCTGAAAGCTCCTCCACTGAAACAGTTCCCCATACCTAGAAAACTAACATGTCGGGTATAAGGCTAGGCTAACATCCTTCTCTCTGATATGCTAGTTTTCCATGGGAAATGATTTTTTCCTCATCATGGAGGAACGTTCCATCATGCTGAGACCCCACCTAAAGTCTCCGCCCAGACATAGGTTTACCACTTCACCAAGAGCTACACCATGGAGTGGTTTTGCACTTCAGACAGCAATTGTGTTTCCAGTGGTGGGAGAGCTCGTTAGAGACATATATATAAGTGCCCAGGAACATAATCAACTGCTGCGGAATATGTGATTTGAATGGGGGGGGGGGAGGCAGAGACAACTTCTGATCCTATGCCCCCCAGCAGGAATCAAGCCTGGGTAGCATGAGATCTGCAGTTTCCTCTGCCTCCCAATTCAGTTAAAAAAAAACAGAGGAAACTAAAAAAAATCCTTTGGACCCTTGGCAGGATATCATGCTCCTGTTCGTATTCAGAAGCATAATTTCCACTGATGGGGAGGTGAGCAAAGTCCCTTTTGTCTGTGGTGAGCCCTGTCCACTGCCAGTTACTAGGGATGCTTGGTCTGGGCCCCAAGGCTTTTCCAGGTGGGACCGCTCATATTGCAATTTCCCTACCCCTTCCAAATTTACCCCTATTGCTACTAAGAATGCCCGTAATGTTCTAATGTTGTGCAAAAGGGTGCTTTCTATTACCTTCTGGATTGCAGGGAGATGTGGAGAGAAAATGTGTTTTCCTAGCTCTTTAAAGAACAGCAAACCTTGTTTCTGTAGGTGTCTCTGTTCTGGGTGTGCGGATTTGGAAGGAGTCAACCTTCTCATAGCGGTGTCTCATGGCGAGATGCTGTGAGCCACCTCCTCCGAGGGCAGACAATTCTGCTGCATTTCTACACTGGGAGTGCTGGAACGATCTCGTGTCACCGGTAGATTCTGATCTGTTTCCTGCCTACCCTGAACAAGGACCTGTTTGCTGTCTCTCCCTGAAGCTTCTTCTCCTCAAGCCCTGATGGCGATGGCCCATTCCGGCTGGTCTGCCAAAATAAAAAATATATTAAAAAAATAGCAAGCCCAGTTGCCTCGCTGCTGTACCATTGCCGCTGCTTTTATCAGACTCACTTCAGAAATGCTGTTCAGCATCTCTAATTACAATATTAATCTTCACTATTGCCTGATCCAGGTGTAATATCAGGAATCTTGCTGGTATGACAGGTTATTACTTTTGACCCTTGGAGATGTTGCAAAGGTGCTGCTTTCTGTCACAAACCATTTTTTAATTTAATCTTTATTTCTAAGGAGAGCCACTAGGCAGCATTCTCTGGTAGCTGGGAGCTGTACAGTGCAGTGGAGGGAGAACCACAGCAGTCTTCCAACACTCTTCATATAGTGCTCTTGACCTTATATATTTCTAGCCCCAGTTCAAAGTGCTAGTTATGCGGCTAGTTAGGCTGCAATCCTGTACACCCATCTTATTTATATATATTTGACATTGGCCGGTCACCCGGCCACCTGGGAGATTTACTAAATACAGTAAAGAAAATTTGTTAAAACAATATAAAAAATCTTTTAAAATAACCCACTCTTCACCTGTTGTTAATGCATAGGGGAGTCATCAGGAGGGGGCAGTGCGAAGGTCACTAGGAGGAGTTCATAATGTGGGGCGCCCGAGAAGGTCTTCCTAGTCCCACAGGCTGTTGGCTGATGGGATAAGGAGAAGGCCGTCCGTGGCAGACCTTGTTGAGCGGCCTACTTGATGTTGCTGGAGGCGCTCCTTGAGATAAGCTGGGCCGGAGCCGTGTAGGGTTTTAAAGGTCAAAACCAACACCTTGAATTCGGCTCAGCAAGCAACTGGTAGCCAGTGCAATTCATTAAGCACTGGCGTGATGTGATCACGCCGGCGGCTGCCCTTAATCAGGCGAGCCGCCGCGTTCTGTACCAGCTGAAGCTTCCGGACCGTCTTCAAGGGTAACCCCACGTAGAGCGCATTACAGTAGTCTAGGCGAGAGGAGACCAAGGCATGAACCACTGATGGGAGCAGGTGATTAGGAAGGTAGGGGCGCAGCTGCCGTATCAGATGGAGTTGATACAGCGCCGCCCGGCTCACAGCTGCCACCTGAGCCTCCATGGACAGCTGGGAGTCTAGAATGACCCCCAAGCTGCGAACCTGGTCCTTCAGGGGTAGATGTACCCCATTCAGCACCAGGTCAACATCCCCTAACCTTCCCTTGTCCCCCACCAGAAGTACCTCGGTCTTGTCGGGGTTCAGTTTCAGCATGTTCCTTCCCATCCAGCCAGCCACTGACTCCAGGCACTTGGACAGGGTCTCAACGGCCAACCTTGGTGAGGACTTAAAACAGAGGTAGAGCTGCGTGTCATCCGCATACTAATGACACTGCACCCCAAACCTCCTGATGATAGCTCCCAGCGGCTTGAGGTAGATGTTGAATAACATCGGGGAGAGGATGGAACCCTGCGGCACTCCACAAGTGAGCAGCCGAGGGTCCGAAGCCTCTTCCCCGAGAACTACCCTCTGATACCTTCCAGAGAGGAAGGACCGGAACCACTGCAATACAGTGCCTCCCAAGCCCAACCCCTCCAGACGGTCCAGGAGGATACCGTGGTCAATGGTATCAAAAGCCGCTGAGAGATCGAGGAGGACTAGAAAGGAGCATTCGCCCCTATCCAAAGCCCTCCTCATATCATCCACCAAGGCGACCAAGGCCGTCTCCGTACATGGGACTGAAACTTAATAGGACTTACTTCTGAGTTGACATTCTCAGGATTCCACTCTTAAGGCCCTAAACCAGGGGTCCCCAGACTGTTTGGCTCTTCAGGCACATTTGGAATTTTGAGAGAGTGTTGTGGGCACTCTTACAAATTGGCTGCAATAGGGGCGGGCTTGTCCATTCATAAAATGGCTGCCGTGGTGGGTATGGCCAGTCACTAAGCACTCATTTCCCATAAGGCAAACTGGTGAGACTAAAAGAAAGGTAACTTGCCCAAGGACCTGCATATGAGGCAGAGGTTTTTGAGCTCCAAAACACAAACCACTCTTTTTGAACCTAAATAAACATGGTGCTGGAGGGCAACTTTGCAGCATGCCAGCCTCCCAATTAAAAAAAATAAAAAAAATGAATTTTTATTAAGAAACATAATAAAAATCAGGAGAGGCAGGGAGCCTGGCGGGCACCAAGAGAGGTGACCGTGGGCACATCAGTGCCCATGAGCACCACGTTAGAGAACCCAGTCCTAAATGGCTTGGGCCTAAGTTGCCTTCTCCGGTATGAACCTGGCCATGTAGTAAGATCTTTGGGAAAGGCCGTACCCTGCCAATATGCCAATAGCCAGTGTGGCACAGCGGTGAGAGTGTTGGACTGGGACTCGGGAGATCCGGGTTCTAGTCCCCGCTCGGCCATGAAACTCACTGGGTGACTTTGGGCCAGTCACTGACTCTCAGCCTCACCTACCTCACAGGGTGGTTGTGAGGATAAAATAAAAATAGGAGCAGATTTATGTAAGCCACCTTGGGTTCCTTGCAGGAAAAGAGGCGGGGTATAAATATAATAAATAAAAATAAAAAAATATCTAAGGTCCGTTCGGCAGGGACATGGGAAAGGGCTTTCCGTGTAGCTGCAGCCAGATGCTTAAACTCCCTTCTTAGAGAGGCCCATCTAGCCCCCTTTCTCTGGAAAACATTACTTATTCTGATATCTCCTCCTCTGGCCTCACTCCCTTCCTGCCTAGATAAATCAGGTTGACTTTCCTGGCAATAGTCTCCAAAGACTACACACAGCTTAGTCAAGTCAGTGCATTACCAATGAAGATTGTGAAAGGTTTTGTTTTTTTCCTTGTACCATCTCAAATGACTGCTTTGTCATTCCCTTATTTGTCTTGTACTCCACAATAAAGTGGAAGATCTCGAGCCCACAAAAGCAATGATAAAAGCTCTTGCAGCATCGTAGGAAGTGAGTAAGCATGCTTGATATGAGCACAGCTAGAGCTAAAGAAAGTAACACTTTTGCTGCTTATGATGCTCAGGGACAATGAAAACACATATTCGAACTTTGGCTTAGTCATATAGTCCTGAGTAGAGATGACCTTCTGCCAGTACACAAAGACCACCCAGTGTGGGCAGGCCATGGGAAGAGTGTTGTGCTCAGGCCTGAGCTAGGGTGGCCACTTTAGCATCGCCCCCAAAAGGGAAAATGTATCAAAAAGCAGATTCAGCTTCGCATAACATGTGCCTATGCTAATTTATGTGCATAGATACCAGTTTGGAAATAATGACTATATAATGTAAATAGAACTATAATGTAAATAGAGACCCGCCTGGCGCCAACCTTACTATATTTTCGGCGCCAGGTTAAGACTTCCCTCTATGCCAAGGCATTTAGTTAGGAGCTTGGAATAGCACGGGCGGGGGGGGGATTGTCACCTGTAGGCTGTTTTATTGGCTTTTGTACTGTTATTTTAAACTGTGTTTTTAAATTTGGTTTTTAATTCTTTAAACTATTTTGTATGCTTTTATTGTTGTTTTTATGCATAAAGTATTGTGAACCGCCCAGAGAGCTTCGGCTGTGGGGGCGGTATATAAATGAAATAAATGAAATGAAATGAAATGAAATGAAACTGCAATACATCTCACCATAGTGAGGAGGAATGTGATGATCAGGCGACCTGTGTGCCTGCTCAGCCTGCTTTCCGGGTGCTGACTCTTGATGGGGGACTTCAAGGCCCCTGCTCTCTCCTCTTAGGGTACTTTCTACTTAAACCAGACTTTTACCGGAGAGCCCTTCAAATAAAGGACATATCCAAATAGAGGACTGCAAAGTAAGACACGTGGCCCTCCTGAACACAAAGGCCACCGTAGTGTCAGGCTGGGGGCTTGGAGGAAGATGCCGCTGTACGAGGCTGGTCCATAGTGTCCTCCTCATGAGGGAAGGCAGTCTTACTTGGAGCACCAGAGGAAGGAGCTGACTCCCTTCTACCAACAGCCATCAGAAGCAGACAAATCTGCAGGGCTTGCAGCACTGGCATACCCTTTGCTTAACCTATGTTGTTGGAGTTGGGAGAGGAGAAGAGCATTGAGCCATATCCTTGGTAGGAATAACACCCCACCAGCCCCAATTTTGTTTGATTGAAGCTGCAGTATTTCACTCAATCAAGAGAAGGGGCTGTAGCTAGGGATGCATGGACATTGTAAAATCCATTCCATCTATGTCTTACGGATTGTCAGGCGCCTTTCATTCCATCGTCTGCTCATTGACAGAATGGGATTTTGTGCAAATGCATTCATACGCATTTGCGCAAATTCAGAGTTGTGCAAATTTGCATTCCCAAAAATGTGCAGACCCCACCCCAAATACGCAAATCCCTGAAAAATGTATATTTTCGCATAGTTTAGCCTATGGGGAGCATGCACATTTTGGGTTGGTGTTCTTTTATTTTACATATTTTTCTATGAATAAATTCGCGCAAAATTACTGTAAAATAATAACACTTTTTTAAAACGGTCTGCAAGTCCACAGAATCTGCGTCACTCGGGAAAGCCGGTCCACTGCGGAATCCATGGATCAGATTCTTAGAAATGCAAACTCATTTGAATCTGTTGCGGATTTCTACGACATCCGCAACCGTAGCTCAGTGTGATAGGGCACATCCTTTGCATGCAGAAGGTCCCAGGGTCACTCCTACCTGGCATCTCCAGATAGGGCTGAGAAAACCCCTGCCTGAAACCCTGGATGGCCACTGCCAGTCAGTGTTGACAATACTGGGCTAGATGGACCAGTGGTGAAAACAATTATGTTTTTATTGCACCAGCCATGGAAAATCTGGGCCCAGGGGCAGCTGCAATATGTCCCACAAGGCCATTCCCCCATGAGAACACCCCTTTCTACACTATACCCTTCTTATCTTTGATCTGAGCCAGCGCCTCAAGGAAGAGTGAAGCCCATTGTGTGCGTGTGTACGTAGGTATGTAAGTGAATGTGTATGAATGAATGAGGAGACAAGCATGTTGGGGGCCACCTGCAACAGTGGGGATGGCCCCACCAACTGCTGGCATGTGCCCCTGGACATGCTTGTCCAGAACCAATCTGGCCCTTAGGCAGAAAAAGTTTCCCCACCCCTGCATTGAG
The DNA here is from genome assembly GCA_021292165.1 of Shinisaurus crocodilurus. Taxonomy (NCBI): domain Eukaryota; kingdom Metazoa; phylum Chordata; class Lepidosauria; order Squamata; family Shinisauridae; genus Shinisaurus; species Shinisaurus crocodilurus. Next base: position 26,752,273 of record CM037879.1, on the reverse strand, counting down.
CTATCCACCGCTACACCGCAAAAGATCTCATTCCTAGTTGGTCACAGCCAGTTCAGAAAAGAGGTTTTGGGGTTTTTTGGTGGATAGCTCAATAAAATCATCAACACACACCCTCTGTTGGCACTGCACCATTTCACCTTCTCCGATATCTTCTACGCATCAGTGCTTATTTATCATTTTTTAGCATGCAAACTTGAGATGACAATATTTTTTTGTGTTTGGGGGGAGAAAGACCTTCTCTTCAGTAAATACAGGAATGACATAGAGAAGTAATTAATTATTATACTTGTCGGAAACCTTTGTATCTCCCAGAATTGAGATATTCTCAAGAATGCATGTATATCGTCCCCACAGAGAAGACTTAGTGCATCCTCTCCTGTGCTATTATATTAGTTTATCAGCCTGAAAACTGCCACATTGCTCTATAATGGGGCCCTGGGCCATAAAAGACTGTGCATGTTCCAAGCATTATGAAAAAAATATATTTATGATGATGATGTGGTTGTTGCTTGCAATTGTGTTGCAAATCATAAACGGGACGAGTCGGTGGAGTGTAATCCATGGTTACACCTGATTTAATCATCTTCTGCTTCACACTTTGAGGTAAATGTTTTCATTTGATAGGGAAGTGGCAAGCTGTTAAGTGGTTTTACTGCATTATACCATCCTCCCATCTCTTAATATATTTTGGTGTTAGGTGGAGTAGAAGGTGGCGGTGGGGAGAATAGTGGCAATGGAACCATCATTGCACTATTGCACGTTCAGCTGCATTCATCTTTATTTTACATAGAATTATGTTGCACAATTTAATATAGGAATCACGGTGGAGTGACAAACCAAAGCATCAAATGCTATATAATCTGAGTAGGCTTCTGGCTGAACATTTTTTTAAAAAAATACTGAATTAACTATTGCTGGATTAATGAGAAATTAATTTCAGTTCATTTTTGATCAAGATTTATCAGTTCGCACTAGGGATGTGTGCAGAGCTCGATTGGGGGTGTGTGTGTGGAAGTCCGGCAAACTCGCTGGGCTCAACCACCCCCCGAGCTCCACTTACAGGCCTGTGGCTTATGCTGGCTCAGCTTGTCTGAGTGTGGAAAGCTAAGCAGGGTCAGGCCTGGTTGTTACTTGGATGGGAGACCCCTCCTCTAGTTTCCTGCATTGCGCAGGGGGTTGGACTCGATGGCTTTGTAGGCCCCTTCCAACTCTATAATCGATTAAATCTATGGAACCTCCTTTCCGGGTTCCCGGCACTACGTTGGTTATGTAGAAAATGGCGTAAGATAAGTTAAAAATGGCCACAATTTGTGCAAGTTATGCAAATCGCGGCTGCTTTTAATGTATCTTATGCCATTTTCTACGTAAATGATGTAGCGCCAGGAACCTGGAAGTCCGATGAGCGCCTCAGCTGGTGCTTGCTTTCAGCCCAGCTCAGCAGGCGTGGCAACAGCGCTCGCTAAGCGTGCCTGCAAGTCGGGTGGTGGGTAGATTGCTTACCCCTAATTCGCACCTTCTGGACCAAACACAGGCTCAAACGCAATTTGCGGTTGAAGTCTGTACATTTCTAAGCTTGCAGTAAGATTTGCAGACCAAAAAAAATGTTTTCTGCAGCATGGATACATTTGAAAATGCACATGAAAACATGCATACTTTTGAAAAATGTGCACAACTATGCTTTAATCAATGGGGGGGAGCATACATTTCAAAGATACACACAATTGATGTGTACCTTTGGAAAAATATGCATGAAAATGCACACAGATTTTCATGTGAAAAGAAAAAAAAAAGCTTGCAATCTCATACAGATGTAAGTCAGAACAAGCTTCAAGATGGAACTTGGAGAACTTTGGCGAGCTTGAGTGGTGCTGATTCATACGTTCCTACCTAGGACTGGATCTGTGTCCATACTTAGTGCCTACTTACAGATTTAAGGTAGGTACTTCAGAGAGAAACCTAAGCAAAATGAGGAGCCCCCTGTGTCCAAGAATTTACAATTTCAATTTCGGCCATGGGAAGGAAAACAGATGACAGAAAAGGAAAGGAGCTCCTATTGTCATCTGTGAAATGTTGGAGGCTATGAAGGAAAAGGTTGAGCAAGAGGGGGGGAAGGCCTTTTAAAGAAGCAGGAGATTTTTCAGCCGCTAAGGCTAGCATCCAGCATCCCAGCTGCTGAGGGTCCACTGATGCTGATATATCAGTGTTCTCTAACCTTGGGTCCCCAGATGTTTTTGGCCTACAACTCCCAGTATGCCCCAGCCAGCGTGTGCCCATTCTCCCCAGCTTGGTTTTACCTAGTGGTGGCAATCTGCAAGCTACCCGCCATTTGAAATGTTCCTGCAATGTCCCAGAGCGCTGCTGCATCTGGGCATTGTGGGAACTGGAGCAAGCTCATGTCACACCCTCTGTCTACTTCTGAAATTTGAACTTGCACCCCACATAGTTGTTTCAGGGGAACAGCCAATTGTGTAAAACCTGCCGGCTCATATGCATTGCTTGAACAGAAAGAAGTACATTGAAATTAACATGTTAATTAGCTGCCCATTTCTTCTGTTTTCTCAAGGTCCATCCGTTATCGCCACCGCTTACTATTCGAGTGTGCTATTCTGGTTATGCTAATTTCATTTTATTTATTTTTTGCTTTAATAACTATTTATGACTCCTAGAAAAATACACCTAATTAATACCTAGGCGTAGCACTGCAATTAAATGTTAATCAGATTTGATTTCTAGAGTAATGCACCAGCAATCTCCTAATCTCCCGAGTTACAACTTGATGAAAACTTGATTACCCTAGTTAGTGGAGCTCATGATTCAGAAAGCTTTTCTTCTTCTTCCATACAAAAGCTTCAGCTTGGTGTGGTCCTTCCTGTTTTATATTTTTTCCTTCACTCCGACACTCGCTGGAGATAAATTACTTCAAAATGAGATGTAATCATGACAGAAAGAAAACCGGCCACAAAGAGCTGGAGATAAAAATAAAAAAGGACTGCAGTCTCTGGCACATATTGACCTGTCAAAATGATCTAAACTTAGCAACGGATGTTTTTTTATTAACTTGATGATGGCGGTGTCTCGCCAAAGCATGTCCCTCCGTCTTTCCGGGTAACGGGAAGAGGCAGTTGAGGCAAGCTTGAGTAACGTGAACTTTTAACCCAGACACCTTCTCAAGAGATCCTTGGCATGTATAGCGTTTGCGGAATGCAAGGTTAGCTTCCCCACCGCCCCCCAGGCAGGCCGGAACTGTTTTGAAGAGGAGTAAAGTTTTACAATACATGAGCATCTGCTTTTGTAGATGGCATCCAGCTATTTTCCATGAAAATATTCTGCGTTGTGATCATTTCAGACAGTCAAGGCAAAGCCAGGTTCATACGTATCTTTAGCCAAATCCGAAATGTCTTCCAAATCCTAAATGTCTTTAGGATTTGTCTTTAGCCAAATCCTAAATGTCTTCCTGTTGCAGGGTCTCTGGGGTAAAGCTAAACCTGAGCCCAGTTTAGACAATTAGCAAAGATCAGCTGATAATGGTTTCCCTGGGCTGTCTCGTTTTAGTTGTACAAAGGAGTGGCATAGTAGAATGTGCTCTCCCTCTTTCAAACACTCACACTGCATGAACCCCCCCCCCCAGATTATTAGAGAGAATAAAGTACAGCCTTGTCTTCTTTCTGACATGCTATTTTTCTATGTGCAGGGAGTCTCTGGCCCCCTCAAAGGAACAGGTAACCTCCCATCTATATCCTGAAGCAGAACGATTTAGGAAAAGCTGCATCATTCAGGGTCTTTCCACTCCCTCCCCCCCAGCATCAGCTGTCCACCATTATTAAGTAAAGGCTACTTAACCTGACAGACCGTGGGTCTGATCCTATTTGGCATTCTTTTTGTACCTCATTGGCCTATTGATTGTTCCATGTTATTTAACCACGCCACGAGTGCTGTTGTCACATCCCATAAGGGCTTCAGACTATTAGAAGGATTGATTTCCAATGGTGATCACCAGTAAACACCTCAGAAAAAGGTCTTATGTAAAGTGGGGGTCTCTGATGATTCCTCAACCATCCCTTCTTCTAAAAGTATGTGTCAAGACAGGGCATGTGAGAATGTGCATATCTTAATGGATGTGGGGCTCTCTCTCAATTTCTCTAATTTCACTTTCAGATTTTGGGACATCATTGATGATGATACCAATACTACCGTTTGTTGTTTGTTTGTTCTAATATTAATACACTCCTTAACATAACAAAATCTCTAAGTGGTTTACCACTGCCACCACTACTACTACTTACTACCACTAACAACACCACTACTACCACCACCACCTCTATTGCTCAAACTGCTTTACATACATCACCTTGTGGTGATCCTTACAACAATCCTGTGTGGCAGATCAGCATTAGGTCCATACTACGTATGACATGACGTAGGAGATCTGTGATTGGATCTCCACCAGCCCTGGTTCTGCTTGCATTGTTCAGCCCTCACACAGCCCCTGAAGTCACTCTGTGATGGAAACCAATGAAGGAAATGTCTCTATTGGCTTGCGTAGGGGTTGGTTTGAGGGGCTACTCCTGAGAAATGCTTCAGCCATTTTCGCTGTGGTGGGGAGGAAGCAGCAGCAACCAGTCCTACAGTGGGTAGTTTCATGCCTCTTGGTTCCTGGCATCTTCTGCTCCCATCTTGATTGTTTCTGACCATGACTTTTAGTGGAGGGTGAGTTCAGGGAGGTTGATAGCCACCTCCTTCAAATTGGGCCCTGGGCACCAATGTTATTTTTTTCTGCCCACATCAAAAGTTTGTGGACCTAAGCAATACCCTTGTGTTTGTGCATTCATTTATGAAACTGTTCATTCACAAAAGCCCTACCTGTTCAGAACTCGGAGCCTGCCGTGCCACATAAAAGGATTCGTCAGCTCCGTGAATGAAACATTTCTTATTGAAGAACCCTCCCCCACTTACAATATACAACTTCCTTTGATAAGCCTCCCCTGAGGATGCAGAGCATGTATTATGCTCTTGTCTCAAACATATTATATGCTAAAGGAATTGCAATTTTCTGTTGCCATGCACTTTGCAATGCCTTCTGGTTGTCGCCCCCTTCCCCGCTGCCTTTCCCCTTCCTAACCTCTTTTTTTTTTTTTTTTTTTTTTGTATTTACTGACAAGTACCATGGGCCTTGTGCTGATTTTACTGCATTGCTATACCCAGATTCCCTTTTGGTTTTCCTTCAGTAGTGGTGCTTACGGTTCCTCATTCATTTTTATTTTAAAGTCAAGGTCCATTCACTTTTTATTATTTTTAGCCTTCAGGTGCTGTATATTATTCATGATTGTATCGGCCCCATTTTAGCTGTCAGGCTCCATCAGAGCCCTCTCAATGGGCTCTCTTGGGCCTCTAATGAAAGGTGGATGGCTGGAACATTGGTGATATAATCAAAAGACCCCGGTCCAGAGTAATGAGAATGGGCAAGAGTTTTCCGAGGGGAAGGGAAGGAATGGTCCTTTTGTTATTCAGCCTTTGAAACAGCACTTCAACAATAGAAAGAACATAATACCACTTAGGAAAAAGAAATATCTTAAAATGTCAGGAGTTTGAGCTTCAGTCCCAAAGATAGGGTGGCTGAATTTCCAGGTGTACAATGCAGCATCAAAACACTCGTTTCTGAAAATAGGGGACACAAAATGGGCCTGACCGGAGACAGGGGCGTGTGAACATTGTTAACATGAAAAATTACGAGAAGGTATGGAATAGAAATTTTCGTGGGGGGGAGGGAGTTATGTAGAGTACTGTGGCAACAAGCTGGACCCCTCCCTGAAAATAACCCTAGGCCTTACGGGTTGTTCTGGCCAAAGCAGGTCAGAGTACAACAAATTTAGGGATATGCAGATCAGCAAAAGTTGGGCTCACTGAAGTTCTCCAAATTCCACTTCGAAGCTTGTTCTGACTTGAGTCTGTATCAGATTGCGAGGTTTTTGTTTTTTTTTCTTTTCACATGAAAATCCATGCGTATTTTCTTCTGTATGTTTTCCAAATGTATGCATCAATTGTGAGCATCTTTGAACTGTACACATTATTCTCCCACTGATTAAAGGATGTTTGTGCACATTTTTCAAAACTACGCATTTTTCCATGCTCATTTTTCAAATGTGTGCATGCTGTCAAGCACATTTTTTTTTGAGTCCACAAATCACATTGCAAGCTCGGAAATGCATGGACTTCACGCACAGATTGCGTCCGAGTCCATGTTTGATCCAGAAGGTGCAAACTGGGTAAATCCTGATTAAAAAATGAGCTGAAACAAATTTCTCATACATCCTCTTAAGACCTTATAGGGTCTTTGTCCCTCCATCCATCCAAAGTACCTTTCCATTTGCTACTCTCATCAGCACCTGTTTTCCCGCTCCCAATATTCCAAAATCCATTCCAGCCCCACCCCCCAGGTGGCATACTCATCATTACATTCTGCCAATTTCCCTGCATATACCAACCACTACTGAGGTTGGGATGGATGGTCTGTAGTAGGTTCAGTTCACATATTGCAGACTCAACTGAGCCGTGTTCAGTCTGTCCCAAGGTCTCTTACTTCGCCACCTGCGTCAGTAGAAGCTGATCGCCCCTGGCTGATGCAGACTGCTAGAAATCTTTACCCACATGGATGTGGTAAGATAGGAAAATATGGGCCAAGTCTTGCCCATCCTCTGCTTCGTCTCCAGCTGGTTGAGTGATTATGGTCCTTGGTGGTAGCAGTTGCGTTTTTACATTTGGTTTCAAACTTTTAAACTATGTTTTATGTTTTTATTGTTGGTTTTTAATGTAGATTTTATTGCATAAATTGTTGTGAACCGCCCAGAGAGCTTCGGCTGTGAGGCGGTATAGAAATAAATAATAATGATGATGATGATGATGATGATGATGATAATAATAATAATAATAAGCCACATCACATCAGTGTCGCATGCAAAGCATGTGCTCTGCTACTGACCTATTGTCCTTTCTTGATGACCCACTGTGATTCAGTGGACAGGGCAGGGCTTCAACTGTGGACAGGTAGGTTCAAATTTATGCTCAGCCATGAATCTTGGTGCCCTTGATCTAGTCACTCAATCTCTAACCCTATCCTTTCTCAAAGTGCTGACTGTGGTGTTCTTCCTAGTGGTCACCATAGTTTCCCCTGCATATCACTCGGAATAACACTGTCATGTTGTAGCATCATTTTTAGGGGCATTTTGGGTGAAGGGTGATGTAATAGGTGACTGCCAAGAAGATCTTCACCACCAGTAAGGCCTCCCTTTCACTCGACCCTTTTATTCCTTCCACCACCACCACCACCCAAAAATCACCATAACACCCTCCCTCAATTCTATCAACTGTGAATAGGGTGGTGAAATTGGGAGAGCCATTTCCAGTCAGCATTACACAGTACTGGCCGATAGGGACCAATGGTCTGACACAGTTTAACCCATCTGTCTGTCTATCTATCTATCTATCTATCTATCTATCTATCTATCTATCTGTGTAGTACCATTATATGTAAGATTCTCACGATTTACAGCAGTAATAACAATCTGATAGAAATCGACATTTGGGCTGCTGACCATTGATGTTATGTTTCTAGTGGGTAGGATTTAAAAAGTATGCACACAGCATAGGAAGGACTCTTAGGAGAACTGTTACTTCTGGTGTTGCTACTCCACCAGCCTTGTGGGTAAAAGAAAATTGAATGTGCAGTGAAACCCTGTCCACATTTATGCCAGCACGACAGACTATGCTATCGATTTCGATTCTAAGGAAGCCTCATTTGATAGCTCTTCCTTTGACTCCACACTTTTGTCAAAAGTATTATAGTGAATTAGATCAGGATCTCTCATTATCATGTAGCAACTAACTAGATTCTTCTCACAATGAGAGGAACTGGGAATATGCTGCCTTCCGGGAGGTGTTAAATTGGTTCTTTAATGTTGATATTTCAGATTTTGCTCTCATATGTTTGCATGTGATTCCCTGTCAAAGGCATGTTCAGTGGCTGAAGTTAGCCAACGGCATCGGAAGGGATACTTTAGATATTAATTTGGTTTTGTAAAGGAATGGCTTCATTGGTTGCCATTCTACAAGCAAATTAAGTCTATTTATATATGCTGTCTATATTAAGCTTATTTACAGTCTTTGGGGTTGGATCCAGGTTCTGCCTTATGTGAGAGGAAAGGCTCCACTCACGGAAGGTCCCTCAACCCAATTCTTGGGGATCCCCCCTCCCCCATACGCCCCAGCTCAGTCCATTCAGCAGTGTTTCCTGACCCTTCGTGTAGCATTTCAAGAATTCTGGAGCAGCTGCCATGGGAAGGAGGGTGCAGGGAAATCTACTTCCACCCACTCAATTGATCTAGCATAAATCTGGATCCAACCCGTGATGATATATATTTTTTGTAATGAAAAACTATCAGTGAATGCCCTGGAGAGCACTTAATACTGTAGCATCAGTATCTGTACCTTCAGTGTCCTAGCTGAGCCATATAACATATTTAGAGTTGCCACTGGTATTTCACATCAAGCAAAATTGAACACAAATGTAGAGCTTCCTCTGAAGAATTTTGCAGAACTTCTGAAGAGTCTTGATAAGACTTGCAACGTTTCTCCGGAGTGTGGAGTTCATAAGCATAAATGGGGAGGTGAGCCAGAAGAACTCAGTGACTGCATTCCCAACATGTTTTGGTCCCAACAAGTGCTAAAGGGCATCCAGATTTATCAATATTTTGGTTCATAGATGGATGGCCATCACTCTTATTGATTGGATTCCAAAAAATAAATACGGAGGGGTTGATTTCATTTTTCCCAGGGGAATATCTGGTCTGCCAGTAGATTTCACTTCAAGCAAAATTTGAAGTGAACTTGGAGGTGGTTACTCAGAAGAAAAATGTGGGGGGGGAAATATGGAAAGAAATAACCACCTTGCGTACCCAGTCCAATCCAGAGCTTGAGATTGGCAGTGGGGCCAGTTTAACAATAGTTTTGTTGAAGTGATCATCAATTGCAACGCTGCTGAACCAGTCTTTGTGAATGTCCTCATTTGTTCGCAAATTATAGCTCGCCACATCCTAGCCAAGAGATGGTCTGTTCCACACTATACATTTTTCATAGAATTCCCAATGCCCCAAACCCAGTCACCGTCGTCGTCATCATCATCATCATCATCATCATCATCATCATCACTACTACTACTAGTACATCATGCTGGTTGCTGGAGACATCTTGGGTTAAGTTGATCTCCATCTTTCCACATCATCTTCTTTTTCAGAAAGGGAAAGAAGAGAGGATGCTGGGTTGTTAGGCCCTCCTTAGAATAGACCCATTGAAATGAATGGGACTTAAGTTAGAGTATAATTGGATACAACCCATTGGACACACACAACCCAATTTCTTAACATTGAGAAATTGCGGGACTTTGAGCCCACAGTATGATCTCAGACATATGAGGTTTTGAACAGCAGTTTGAAGAAAGCAGATCATATGATCTGGCCTGTCCTCTCCCCACTGTAAAATGCTTACTAGTGCGGCTGCTGTTGCTTGTTTGTCCTAGGGATGTGTGAGGAATCTAATAGAGGGGTGGAAATCTGATGGATTTTCACAATTTGCCCCCCCGCCCCCCCAGATTCTGGTTTGCCAGCCCTGTGCTGGTAGGTCGAACCAGCTTGCATTCTTCCATCTCTAATGACAGGCTGCAGTTTGTGGATTTAAAAAAAAAAACGCGAAAGGAAATTTGCACAAAGGGCGCTATTTGTGCAATTTGCGTAACTTTATGCAATTTGTGCAACTTTACACAAATTGTGTAAATCTCTGTATTTTGCATGTTTTGTGCAAATCGGCACCCGAAAAGCACGTGGATCTAGAGCGTTTTGCAAAAAAAAGGCTGATTTTACACAAATCGCACTTGACCCACCTACTTTTCGGGTGCTGATTTGCGCAAATCATGCAAAATACCACAATCTACGTGATTTGTTTAAAGTTGCACAAATTGCATAAAGTTATGCAAATGGCACAACTAGCACCATTTGTGCAAATTTCCTTTGCGTTTCCACAAAAAAGGTGCAAACCGTGGCCCGCCTTAGAGACAGAAGTCTGCAGAAAACCTGACTCGGCCTGCTTCTGATCATCGGATCAGAAGAGGGCAGGAAGTAGAGATGTTACCGTGAATATCGGGGGGCTGGAATGAGGCCAAAATCGGCCCCACTCGCAGCCCCCAGATAATCGCGGGCGTACTTCCCGCCTGCTCATTCCGCTGTTCAAGCTGCTGTGCGGGCTCCCGCTGCATCATTTCTGGCTGGCCAGAAGTGATGGGACGGGACCCTGCGCCGACGCAGCGGATCCCCGTGTCGTGGTTTTGGTGTAGAAACCAGGGTAACAGGGCTTAAAACAGGCCAGCAGGCCGGAAGTGACGGGATGGGACCCTGTGCCGGCGCGCTGGACCCCCGCGCTACGTTTTTGGCGGGGAAATCAGGGCAACAGGGCTTAAACAGCCCTGTTGCCCTGGTTTCCCCGCAAAAAACGTAGCGCAGGGGTCCAGCATGCCGGCACAGGGTCCTGTTGCGTCACTTCCGGCCTGCCGGAAGTGACGTGCCGGGACCAGCACGGCCGGCGCCGGCAGCTCGAGCGGCGCAGAGAACAGCTCTGCGCCGCTCAGAAGAACGAGGTGGGGGGGGCGCTGCCACGGAGAGGAGAGGCAGCAGAGAGGCGGCCCCCCAGGACAGGTTCGTGCTCACCACTACCTCGGAGAAGGAGCCGGTGTAGTTCTTTCCGCGCTGGCTGTGGGGTGGGAGAGGCGCTCTTGAGTGCAGATTCCCCGCTCTGAGGTTGGAGCTGTTTTCTGACCTCAGAGCTGGGAATCTGAATGATGCTATGACCCTCTAGACA